>JAPSGF010000022.1:3766940-3894435 GCA_035772895.1 Perdix hodgsoniae
GTCTGTAGGATACATGTCTGTAGGATACATGTCTGTAGGATACATGTCTGTAGGATACATGTCTGTAGGATACATGTCTGTAGGATATGAGTGTTGTTTAGGTTATGTATAGATAGAAATGAAGGTGAAAAAGGAAATGTTTTTACTCTTGCTGACATGGGGTGCAGCACACTTGGTTGTGATGTGGGCATCAAAGCCTCATTTGTTGAGCCTCATTGAGTTGTGCTGGGAACTGTTACAGCATGGTAGAGGTGTACACTGTTACTACAACCTGTAATTACGGTCTGTATTGCAAACTGTAATCTTAGTGTCAGTTGGGCAGGTGAGCAGCTACAGTGAAAGGAAAAGAGAATTTGGATAATCATCTCTGTGGTTCCTGAAACTGAAACTAGAGTATAGCTGACCTGTAAAGGACTTGGCCACTCATCTGTTATCTTAAATTTGTCATCTTTTTCTTATGCAATTCTATCACTGGCTGAGGTGCTGTGAAATTCGATGCATTTTACGCAGCATAAATATTTAACAGCTTTAGAGCATGTAGTTTAATATTAAACAGACAGTCATATAAATGCTTGAGAATTATAGATGCAGTCACATTACATGGAAATAGTTTGATAGGATCTAGGAGAACTATTTGGGTTTGACAGGGGAGGAAATGATGGGGTAAGAAGAAGTCAGTCTCATTTGAACTACTAAAGAAGCACATGGAAAGGAAAAAAAAAAGGAAAAAAAAAGTTGTGCAGCTTCTGTTCTTGAAAGGCAATTTGGGTAAGCTTCCTCCCCCTCAGGAAATAACAGAGTGGTTCCCACCCACTTTCTTCAAGGAATGAAAACATTCACCATCTTGAGAAAACAATGCGGAGAAAGTAGAACAATTTAGGAACTTAGTTTAGTCAGCAGATACCTCCAGATTGGAAGCAACAACCTAGTGAGTGTGGGGTTATCATCATTAGAAAGATAAGTGGGTCATAGATGAGGATTTACATCCTCTTGTTTTCTTAAGTCCATGGAAGACATTCTATCACCTAAGAGAATCTAAAATTTATTATTAGCATTTTTGCTTAAAAAAAATAAAATAAAATGCAGAGCTGACCAGCTGCCATTGTAAGCTGAGAAGCTGAGCTTCATTGAAATCAGGCTGTGTGTAAGTCAGTGACCACTGTCAGCACTACAGTGGTTCAGAAAGAATGAAAACTGCCTTGTGTTGAGATTTTGGAGACTATTTCAGTTCTCAATTCTGCCCACTTCCTATGCGATTCCTGAAAGCCAATTCTGTCCCCAGCAGGTTCTCAAAGTCTTGTGGGGTCTAATTTCCTTTGAAATCTTCTAAGTGCATTTCAGAATTAGCCCCTCTAGGCCTCTGCTCCCATCTGTAAAGGAGAGATAAAGCAAAACTGAGAAATACTTGTTAAAATACAAACAAGTAGTAATTTTTGAGACCTGGGGATAATGGACGTGCTTACGTGGGACGTGGGTTTTATTCCATGGGAAACTGAACCATAAGTAACACAAGAAGCAAAGTCTCAGGTATGTTTACAGTTCACCTCTCAGCAATGCAGGTGGGTTCTCTAAGTTATGTCAAAAATGTTTTCTGTACGTACTCTGAATCTTGGACATTACTTTCAACACTTTACAGAATTCAAACATCTGTTTTAGTGTTTTCTGCTGGCTTCAAAAATATCATAGTTTACATCCTACTTCAAAAGCAGTGTTTCATTACAAGGTCATATTTTAGCTCTGTGATATATGCTGAAAATTAAAGCATGGTTAAAATGTCCAGTGCAGTAGAGTTGCCAAGAATAATCCTATAAAGAAACGTAGGCCAGCGTTCTGCATAAACTGTACTTCAGTTTATAGCTTTGAAATGCAAAGACAAGAGACCTTGGGGAAATGCACAGAATGTTGGATCTTGCATCTAGGCTGCAGAGATTTCTTGGAAGGTGGCCCTTAACTACTGTTTTATTTTCATCTTGGAGCATGTCTTAACCTAGCACCATCCCTTTTCAGCAGTACCTTGGGTCAGGTACGAAGTTTGGTAAGGAGACAATGATGAATTTTAATGAATCGGCATCTTCCAAAGGAAAGTGATGTTTCACTGTGATGTTCTTACCTGGTTGGACCTCTGGTAGAGATTCTGTCATCATCCCTGTCAGCCTGCCCAAGTTTTTCACTGATTTGGAAACAAGCTGTACTTTTGTGTGAGATGGCAAAATCCTGCTGCAGTCTTTTAAGGTGTACAATACCACGATTTCAGTTTGTTATTCTAAGTTAACACAGCCAAGAGGTATGAGAAGTCTCCAATTCTATGCTCATTTTTTTCTCCCATTGGCCAGGTACAGATAGAGTGCATCTGAGTTACAAATGTGGTTACATCAAGCCATAACCTTAGGTGAGGTGGGGGTTTTCCAACACTGATGTCAATGACCAACTAAGACAGAAAGCAAGTCCCAAAATGATTAGACTTCAAGGGTGACTGACCTTACTACAGTCCACAGAAGAGCCCTGCTGTGCTTAACACTATGAAAGGAGATTGTGCTTGCTTAGGGACAGGAACAGTCTGAGAAGGCATGAAGAGTGTGGGAAAGAAAGAGCAGAGATCATCTGCTGCAGCAGGAGAGCTGGTGGCAGCTCCAGCTCAGAGCTGTTGACGAGGAAAGCCAAATTGCACAGAGCACGTAATGGAACAACAAGGACCAGGTATAAGGAATAAACTTTGTGGGCCTATTGCTGCTTTCTTCCTGGGTCCCCACAGAGAACACAGGATCCATTCTCCTCACTGCCCTCAGTAGCAGGAAATGCAGAAAAGCATATTGCAGAGAACAGCTTCTCCCTGGTGACACTGCAGTCCCCACTGGACCCCATCAGTCACCTGGGAGCAGTTGTCTGGAACAACAGCAGGTCTTCAGGAGCTGAAAATTGAATGACAGCTTTCTTTTTAATTTAACTTTTATCAGTGGTGATAAAAACATTTATTTATGCTGTCATTTATGCTGTTGAGTCTGAAGGACACCATTCAAAAGCCATTGTGTACAGTCTTGTTACTGGCTTAGGGAAACAGTTGCTATGTTTGAATGCCTTTGGGTCCTTCCCAAATCCTTGTCTATTAGTGTTGCAATATTACTTGGCATGTTCCAACAGTTGTCAGAATTGCTATCAGATGCCACTGTGAAAGGGTTTCAGATTTATGCTATAGTGCAGGATAGTTATTAACATCCTGTCTCTTTAGAAACTGTTAGGAAACAGGCACCTGGATTTAACAGGCTGGTATGTTGTTAAGAAGTCTATTTCTTAGTGAAGTGCAGCTCTCTCATGTCACTCTTGTTTTCTCTCCTATAGGGTGAACCAACTTGTGATGCCACCAGCCTCTGTGAAAGTCTGAGATGGTGAGTGACCCAAACCAGCAACTGGTTTCAAGTTAATCATCAACTTATTTCTTTTTGTATCAGTTGGAAAGAGGTTAATCTTACACAGCCATGATGTGTACCTTTGATACCAAATCAGAGCAAATCTAGAACAGGAAAAGCAAGGGTCAACTCAAGTGCCCTTTGTTGCACTGGGTGATTTCCAGAAATCTTGTGCTTTCTTTTTTAAGCAGATAAGGACATGCAACCCCTATCACCCTGAGGAGCACCAGATGTGGTCGTCCAAAGCCAGAATATAGGCTTTGCCTGTGTGTCTTAGACTCATAAAACCTCCTGCTGCTTTGCTCTTGGCCTAAAATTTGCTCACTAGCACATGACCATGCCTAGCACATTCCAAATCCAAAATTCTCTGTTGAAAAATGCTTTCTGGAGCACAAGAACTTGTGTGTTGTTGCAAGGACCGTCCCCCCTGCAACCCTAAGGCCATGATTGTAAGCCAGAGGAGTCCCACTTCCACTGCCCTTTCTCCTCCCCTCTGTTCATGCTATTATCACTTTCCAACAGTTACAGCATTGCAGCTCAGAGCTGCAACAATTCATAAACACTTCCCAGCAATTTACTGTAGCCAAAATTAATTGAAGCAAGTTTTTGAAAAGATTTCTTTTCTATAAATTAAATACGTTGAAAGACTAATCATAAAATCAGAGCTCAGTGATACACTTTAGAATGGCATTCTGGGGAGATGATCAATAGTAGATCCTCTTGTATCGCAGATGCACTATTTCCACATAGGGGAGTATGTTTTGGCTGAGGATATAATAGACTCACCTGTGCCTTGCCCTCTCTTAGCTGGATGTGTACTCACACATTATCATTTTTCAGCAGCTTTTATGCAAAGTTTTAAAAAATCCAAAAGCCTCAAAAAGTCGGAGAGTAAATATTACATGATGCTGCTGAGACTCACTTTATAAAACTGAACACCTGCTTCTTGTGCACACTGAAGTTTTTCACTGGACTTTTTTTCCTCTCTTTTGGTCCAATTTTATACCATCTGAGAGAAAGCAGGCCATCCTTATAGGGAATTTTTCCATAACCCAGCAGTCACTAATTTTTAAGGTCAGGGGCAATTTCCTGCCTAACATGGAGGAAAGAACCTCTCACAGGAAATCCTGCAGTGAGAGAACTGGTTATCCTTTCCATATAAACTAGGAAACTGCAGGCTGCTTAAATAGTCCACAGCATGCACAAGTGCTATCTCACCAGCCAATGAACGTGCTGATGTTGCTCTTTAAAGCAAGCATATACCAGCAGCACATTAGAAGGAAGCCTGTGTCTGCACTACTCTGTCAGCAGCAAGACCAATAGCAGAGCTATCACGTATGTGTGTGCTGGACTGATCCCCCACCCCTGGACTGGGCTCTCCAAAAAACAGCAGTTTTGGAAAAGACAACTTAAGGTGAGAGGCAGTCTCTCAGTTCTTTGATGGGGTTAAAAGCAGCCTAGCAAAAGTCAGCCCTGTTATCCTCTGAGCTGTTTGAATTCACAGCACAAAGAGTTGTACCTAAACAACTGATGTAAACAAGACTTGGGTGCTGCCTTAAATGCTACAGATAGGAGTCCAAATCTGGGGCAGATTTTGCCTGGATCACAGCATCTTTGTGTTTCTCATTCACAAAACCCACAGAACTATGTTCATCCAGTCTTCACACACATTAATCTGAAGCTGTGCTAGACTTCAAGTTGCACGGAGGCAAGACTCTTAGCCCTCATTCCACCATGAAGGTGGGGTGCATGCATTCTCTATTACCCATCAGCTCTCATTACTAGCACATTAACCACCTTTTTCCTTGCTTGTAGTTGAAGGTGAAGGAAACCATGTGTGGACTCCTGCTTCCAGCAACAGCTCAAGCTCAAAGCCCTTCCACACTGGAAAATGGTGGCTCCCTCAGCTCCATGTCACCCTGGAAGGGCTACATAGCAGCACCAAAATCTACCACGCCACTCCAGCCTGCAGGGTCAGGCACCAAGAGATGAGCAGGGCAGCCTGGAAAGCAGTGCTTCTTGAGCGTAAGGACATTACAGGTTCCTCTGAGCATCTAAAGCAACTCTCCACTGGACCCAAGTGAGTGACTGTAGATTGTGTATACGGTTTTAGTAGTAGCCAATGAAGTCCACACTGTTACAGGACTTCTGTCCCATTGAATGCTGCTGTTCTGCCAGCACTCCCACACCCAGAGACTGCACTAGTTGGGGACCTATTCTGTACATCACTTTTTCTTTAACACTGAAGGCTCAATTTAGATGATTATTTTTTATTTAAATATGTCCTAAGATGCTTTATCTGCTAAACACATTAGATGACAGATATACATATATATTTAGATAAACAGTTTTTATTTAAGCATTTGAAATCTGGAGCTGCCTGAGTAACCATACCAGACATGTACATCCACAAATCTCCTCATCTCAGTGCCCTGGTATCAGGTCCTAGAAGGACACCATGGGAAGAGTTCCCATGGATGGAAGGAACCTGTCACCTGAGGCTGAGCAATAGGACAGAGGAGAGAGTTGCAGTGCACTGGGTGTGCTGGTGTTTGTTACAGAAAGGCCCCAAACTTTGGACAGAAATACTAGGGGCTCCAGATTTTGCTCAGTGTACTAAATTCAGCCTTGCCTAGGAGGTTCACAGGTTTCTAAAATACCAAAATCCATCTGGCTGAATTGCTTTATCAAGCGCCTGGTAGTGCAATACTGCTGTGCCAGTAACATCATGCTTTGTTTACATGCATATCATGTTATGTGTATTGTCAGTGCTAATTCTCCCTCATCAGTATTTTCTGAGTAGGCAGCTGATACTCTACAGTGCTGTTCCCTTTGGAGCAATGGTTAGGTCATGCATGTCCATTTCCACACACTGTCCAAGATTGCTCTTAGTGGGGTGCCTCTTAATCGTTTATCTTCAAGACACAAGGCCAGTATCTGAACTATGTAAATGAGTTTCAAATGCAGAAGTGTGTGGCTGTAAAGCAGTCAGAGCATCATTTCACAAGAGTCTTGTTTCTTGCACTTCACCTCCACAAGCCAAATTTATGTTGCGCCAGCTTAATGCTGCAAGAGTGACAGGAAGGAAGGAGAGCACAGGCCTTGGAGAGAGTCAGGCTTCCAGGGAAAGGGCGTTTGTTCAGTGAACTTCTCACTCCCTTTTTTCTGTTTAGATGTCTCCCAGAGGTCAGACTTTGCAGACCTCCTTCCAGGTTATGTACCCAGACACTTTGGGTATTATACCTCACTCTTGTGTTCATGTACAGTAGGCAGCAGTGGTTAAGCTGCAAGTATGACTAAATCAGCAAAGGAAATGGAAAACTGGGACTGGATGTGAGTTACATCTCCAAGTTGGCTGTTCTGTTTGTGCTGTAGCTTTGTTCAGACATAAGAAGGTAGAGGTAGTACATCTGGGTTTTATCTCCAGTTCACTTCCAGGATGTGCTGCAATCTACAGCAAAGCATTGTAGTAGAGATGGTCGGTAATTCCACCAAACTAGTCACTATTCCTACACTGCCAGTGTTATGAGGGTGATTCCTATAAAAATCTGAGCATTTCCTCTTCATCTGTCACATAAAATGCTTAAACAATGGCTCTAGAGTTGGCTGAAATTTTCCTTGAGTGCTTGGGCATCCTCTGGGAAACAGCAAATGGATGTTAGAAAAAATAACAAAAAGCAAATCCCAAACAATTTTTTGTTTCCCACCTTATGCCCCTATTTACATCTGCAGGGGAAATACCGACACTGTAGAAGCCAAATACTTGGCTTTAAAGGCACAAGAATTTCTGATTCCCATTAAGAAATTCCTTGTTAAGATGGTTAAAAAGAAACGAGGCAACCCAACAATTAGTCATTTCATTTCAGATACCAAAGAAGATTAGCCGTATTTCCTGAGCTGCTTTTCTGATAGGCTCTCTCTGTTTTAGCATTTACTGTCAACAAAATGAAGCATTCCTGCTCAAGTTCAGAGGTCAGGAATTGTCCTTAAACTTAATTCTCTGAAGGCAACAATGAAAAGGGAACAAAGTGTTTTATAGTTTTGCCATCTCTCCTTGTTTGTGCCAAACCCAATCCTTGCTGGAGAAGCACAGCACAGTTACAGGAGGCCAGCTTTATCTTCTATGTATATGAAGGAAATTGCTGTGGATGCTTTTTTAACAAGGAAAAAGGGACATGAGCAAGCAAGGGAGTAAGAAGCGAGTCCTACTTGCAGCAGTCCCAGGCCAAGGGATCCCTGAATCCCTTCCACATGTTCCAGGCTAAGCAAGAGAAGCCCAAGCAGCAACCAGAATAACTCAGTGAAGATGAACAGGAGAAGGGACAGGAATCCTGGCTTGCTGCCCCTTTCATGTTGTGATCTATATTTTAATGGCTGAAAGCAGAAAGTTTGGATTTCTTTTTGAGTGTGTCTTGTTTTAGCTGCATGTTTGTATTCCTAACTGGAGGAATTGTTCAGTTAGAGCTCCTATAAAAGTATTTGGTCTGTTAGAGTGAAACCAGCTCATTTAGATCAAGGGTCTACAGCATTAAGTCAACAAGAAGAGGTACATCAAATCTGGGCATGAAATATCCATGTCATCAAACAGAAACTGGACCTATGTTGCCATCCATGTTCCCTCCTTGGGTTCTAATGTAGAACCCCATCCCAAGATGTTGGCCCATTTCTGCCAGTATGCAACTGGAGGAAAATTTAGACTGAATACACACTGCTTATATCAAAGCTGAAGAACAACTTTTATTAAAATTAGTATTTGTTTTTTTTAAAGAAAGGCTGTTAATTTGAAAAGATAATTGATTTTAAATACATATCTTTTAGTACCCATCACAACCAATGAAGCAAGATTCCAGTCTATCACCTAAATAAATAGTTGTTCAGATCATCAACATTATGTTTCAGACTCAAAACTTCAAAATAAAATTAAATAGTCCCAATTAGAACATAAATACTTTTAAAGCCCCTGATCTCCTGCACACAAAATGACTTAGTATGAATGTCTGAAAATTAGTGTGCATAAAAAGCAGCTCTTGAATGCATTTGAAAACATAGGAAAACACCACCAAAAGGGAGCAAGCACTACTACTTATGTCCTCCCATTCCAGCACACATACATCTCCTCAGAAGAAAAGCCAAGTGAGGGAAAAGGCAGAAAGGGGATGGTCCAGGATGCCCTTTTGAATCATGACAGCTTTCTTCTGCTTCACTTCATGCACGGTGTGTGGTTTTGTTTTTAAGCAAGCATTAACTCCCTTTGCAGCCAATACTGCATTTGCACCATTGTACTTGCTATGAAGCAACTAGACTGCTTGTACACAGCAAGAGGAAGAGGTAATGGGAACTGCACAGAGAGGCAAGAAAATTACCCAAAAAGCAGCAAGCTGCCAAGTCAAGTAACCACACTGCCTCCTGCTGCTCTCACTTGGAGCTAGAGTCTGAGTGGGGGAACCCAGCAGCCTTTCTCCTTTTACAGAACTAGCTAAGAGAGAACCTCAGGGTGACAGAATGCTATGAAATGAATGGATGTACTCTGGAAAGCAGAGTTCCTCTCTGCACCTTCTGCCCTAATTGTTGTCTTCTCTGTTTGCTTTATTGTTTGGTAAACCAGCGCTTACTATCACCTTTACTACGTGATGTATGGGAGTATACAGTGTATTTTCTTGTTATACAAGGAGGAGTATAAAATAGTTTTCTGATTTCTTTCAGAAGCAAATGACTATTTTATTTTTTAAGAGCAATTGATTGTGAATCTCAGAGTATAAAAAAAGAAAAATAAGCCAAATCTATACCTTTATGTAAATTAAGAAATAAAAGTATTTAAAACATACCTCCCGTCTGCCTCTCCTGTATCACCACTTGGTCTGATGCACACTCCTGTGGTTGCTGCCTGTAGAGCTGGTTCCTAGGATGAGGTTGCCCTCAGCTCCTGCCAGAAGCACTCTGACATGGGTTGCAGTGAACGCATCTGGGCAACTGCCTGCCTGGAGCTGGTTTAAAAGCAACACCACAAGCAGGGAACAGAGAGCCAAGGGGTGGTGGATGATAGCCCCCCCTAAGCTGGCTGCCTAGATCTAACCCAGGGACAGAGCTGACAAGGAGTGAGTGGTGGGCAGAGATAGAACCCTGGGAAGACATGTAGGAAGCAGGACAGGAAATCATTCCCAGGGCAACAGTCCCTCAAGGCTTTCAGCTCAATTGTACTGTGTAAAGGACTTAAGCAAGATTTTATGAATTCTGATGTTCCAACAGCTAAGATCAGCAGCTCAGCAGCCTTAGCATCCATCAGCCAACAACAGCTAACTGCCCATACCAGCCACTTCTTCTTGGAGCACAGACATACATGTGCATATCCACACTGGCTGTGGGTAGCAGGGACCGAACAACAAGGACAGCAGCTAAAACAGCCTCACACAGACCCTCTCCTCTCAACTCCACCTGCCTGGGACAACAGGCAGGAGAGCTCCTTGAGCTTTGGAGCCTGCAGCTATTTTCTTGCATTTGGAAGAACCCTTCAGCTCTCCTCCTGCCAAAGAGCTTCCAAGCCCAGTATGGCTGGAAAGACTTTCTTAAAATCAAAGCCTATCCCCTGACAGCCCTAAAGGTCCAGCAGCAGACAGGACATGAAATCAAGCAAAGTGAAGCATTCGCAACTGTTAAGACAAAAATAAGTACCAGTGAAACACAATTTGCCTGGATTAGAGGCTGCATTCTATAAACAGTGCATCAAAGCCAGACTAAAATCAGGTAATTTAATTGGCAGTATAATTGTTACCAAACCACAACATGCACAATGCCTCACAGCTTTCCTGTCCCTTTTCCCCCTGGATTGCTGTGCGAAGGCTAGAGACTGAACACACAGGTGAACAGAGTGAGCAAGGAGGAAGGCAGAGTCAACTGTGTCAGAAACAAGAGCCAGCACAGCTTCCACCTCATGCCATCCTTCCCCCTTCCTCCAAAACTGGAGCCCTGTGCAGCACAGCCCAGCACTGTTGCAGGTGGCCCTCCTGATGTAGAGCTCTAGGCTCAGCTTCTACTACATGATCAAGCTGCTGCACGTGCTAAGAGTCAGCCCAGCGGGCTCCAGGGCTGTCTTCCCACCACATCCAGGTACCTGTGTGCTCACCTTGCTTCCCATTCACCACACCTGCACACCGCTTCTCCTCTAGTTCTGCAGGGCTGCAAAGACCCAGGATGTTCTACTTAGAGAAATAAGGAAAGAAATCATTAGTGAAGACACTTGGGTTTTGAAACTCTTGCTCTCCTTCAGAGCATCTCCAAATCATTAAAGGCGCATGGCCTGCCAGCCTCTTATATGCTACATTTGCATAACATTTGAAAAGTCATCACTCAGACATCAGGAGGCACATCAATATCTAAGCTGTGCTAAGCTGGGACTGAGGTTCTAACAAGGCACTACAGCAGCTTGCCACCTTCCAGCTGGTGACGACTGGCAGCAGTTCTGCAAGCTGCAGCAGCAGCAAGACCCCACAACAACCTCTGGATTAATGGGTGGCTTGGGAGATGCCAACATGAGCCCAACCCTAATTTGCTCAGATCTGGTTGGTGTTTGAGGTGGAAAAACTGCAGATGTGGGAGAACTGCACAGAGATGCAAACATTGGTGCTGAAGTTCTGCATCATCACAGCTGCCAAACTGCAGCCTGAGCCTCCAGTCTGTGCCTCTGCCCAAACGGTGTTAAGACTTGAAGAGCCTGGCTCCAGTCCGCCTCTCCTTCTACATCCAGGGCAGACACAGGCTGTGTCTTCCAGAGACAAAGTGCTCCTGACTGCTGCCTCCACGGGGTGCCAGAGGAAGAGCTGTGAGGGCAGAACGTGAAATGCAGGGAAAGAAAGGACAATGCTTAGCCCTGCCAGCAGGCAGGCACTGCAGCTCCAGCCCTTACCTGCTGCTGCCAGAAGCCAGCTCATTCCTTGGGATGCACAACAGACCTCACACAACTGCTGCTGTGAGAGGAGCGCTGTGCCTTCCCTGGGCACTGCAACTGAATGGGATAGCATTGCTGCCAGCAGCCACCTCCCAGGGAGTCTTGTGCCATTTGAGAAAAGACACTGCAAGGCAGATAAACAGCCGTGGGCAAACTCAGCCCTTCGCTCCCTCCAAAAGCAACATGACATTTCCTTTGCCCATAGCCCGTGTGGTGTAGAACAGACCTACCTGCAGGAAGAAAGCCAAAGGCACTGCAGAAACAGCCCTGTTCCTGGGCTCTCTGCCTCAGCCCTGCAGGTCCAGTCTCCAAGAGCGTGGTGGTCAACAGGTCAGGGAGAGTAAAGGAGGGATGAGGCTGCACAGTCTGCTTGCCTGGCAGACTAACAAATCAATTAGCCACTGCAATTGTTTTCACTGCTTTACTGACATCTCTGTGCTATCACCAGGGACATCACCCCTCTTGCACCCAGCAGCAAAGGGCTGCGCAAGGGAAAGCAAAAAAGCAACACCATGCTAGTTACTGATGACATCCGAGCAGCCCAGATTGGATATATTTAACCTCAGAATATGCATGTACAAGCCCATTTAACCCTCAGGCATTTAAAACAGACAGCATCTTCCAGACTGGAAAAGCTGCAAGTACTGCAGGGCCTGAGGACAGAAACAGCCCTTCAGGGGAACCTCCTGCGGGGCTCAACCACACAGCTATGCAGTGTCAGCACACCTACCACATCCCCAAGGAATCCAGGCAAGCCTCTCACTTCTGCCTTGGGGCTATCATAGAAAAATGGAGTCTGTGTTCCTGAGCTTGGGATGTTTGGCACTGCCAGAGCCAGAGGGGACATGGATACCTGTGCTGCAACTGAACCTTCTACACAAGTCAGACCTGCAGCTTCAAAGCTTGGCATCATGGAAGGTTTATTGCAATTCAAGGAGGGCATAAAAATATAGTTATAAAAGATATTAAAACAGTCCTCTGAGTCACAGGAGCCATGCCAGACCAGGGCGAGTCCATGAAGTTTACTCCTGCAGCATGGCAGATTTTTTCTCTTTCCTTTTCTTCTTGGCTTTGCCCTGCTTCTGCTGGGTCTCCTGGTTGACATCTCCCTTGGCTTTCTTTGCAGCTGGAGTCTGCTCAGCTTCATTGCCTACATCACCTTTTCTTTTTCTATTCCTCTTCTTCTTTCTCTTCTTCTCAGCCACAGCATCTCCACCATTAACAGCTCCATTCCTGCCCTCCACTGCCACCCCATTCTCTCTGACTCCTTTGTTCTGCTTCCTGTGCTTCTTGCTACCAGGCAGGCGGTTGTCTTTTTGCTCAGGGGTTTCTGTTCCCAGTGGCTGCTCCTCTGGGGCTGCTGAGTCTCCATCTTCACTGGCTACTGGTGCTGCTCCATTTTCCCGGACAGCTTTCTTGCGATTCTTACGTTTTTTGGTCTCTGGTAGGAACCCTTTCTTCTTACGCTTCAGTGGCTCTGCTTCCTGCACAGGTTTATTGGCTGTCTTCTCTTTCTTGGGCTTCCTGTAGAGAGAACACCAGAAATCAAGAGCAACTCGTTTTACAGCCAGAAGCAAAGCGATCCACACTGCAGGCAGCCACAGACAGGCAGGAGCCCAAGAACGATGCAGGAAGCACAGGCATGCTGTGAGGATGAGTGTCATCCCTGGAGGTGGTCCCAAGCCTGCAGAGGGGACAGCTAAACGAGCTGTGGGGCTGTACAGGCACACAGAGGCTGGAGAAAGAAGTCCCATTTCTCAAGCAGAACCACCCACGGCCCCAAGCGAGGCTGTCTGTCCGTTCGGAGCAAAGCCTGTCTGTGCTGCTCTACACCAGCTCAGTCTCCAGAAAGGAATCCTGACAAAGAATAAGGCCCCAGTTCCATGGCCTGGCTTTCAGTGCAAAGCCTTCTGGAGAGTTTTTCAAGCAGTGTCAGTTCAGAGTGGAAAAAAACTGCCCTGTCAACACTTGCCTCTCAGTACTTCCAGGAGCCCTGGGTACAAACCACAGCTTGTACCCACTTACCTGCACAAAGACTTCTGGATGTCACAACACAGTGGCACCAACATTGACAGCAGGCTGCACCCACACACCCCAATCCTTTCCCCAGGCAGCAGGCACAAAGTCAATGTTTCCTACCAGGCCCTGAGCACAATCTCTACGTGCTGCTAAAACTAACCTTCATCTTGGGACAGACCTTGCAGTACGGTGCCAAGCAACCTGTATGAGGCTGCTTCTTGTGCAATCCCTCCCTGCCTGTGAGCCTCTCACAGTGAGCCCTCTCACAGTGAGCCACATACAAGCTTTTTTCCCAGAAGCATACTGTGCTGAGATCCCACAGACCAGGCCACCCACACACTGAGACTGCAAATCCCAATCATTAGAACTACCCAGCACTTCCTGAACACTGTGCACATCGCTAACACTGCCAGAAGGAAGGGGAAGCGAGAATTCCAATTACAAGCTATTGATAGAAAGGAGAAAAAGATCCTGCCCTTCTTTTTCCCCTGGAGTAAAATTCAAATCCAGATGCCATTTAGCACAAGAGTATTGAGGCATAAAGACTGAATGCTTTCCAGCTTTCAAAGCTTCAAGGCAAACGTGGCTGGGGATCCAGGCACCAAGGAGCCCAGAAATCACTGTAAGGGGTTGAAGGTCCTGGGACAGTGTCCCTGGTAGAGAAGTACCTTGGTTTGTTTTCTTACCTCCCCACATCAAAAAGGAGAAGCAGGACAGGCAGTCAGCCCCCAAGGTGAGCCAAAAAGCCAGAGTGCCAGGCATACATACGTGTAATTCAGCCATCGCATGACGTTCCAGTAGAGAGAGTCGAGCCGTGCCGACTTCCCAATGCCTTCCTGCTGGCTCAGAGCTACCAGCACTTTGTCCAACTTTTTCAACTCCACATGCAGTTTCTGCAAGAGGCAAGTGCAAAACAATCAGCAGTGAGCTCAGAAGGGGCACTCATGGCTGCAGGGCACAGCACATCCTCAGGAGAAAACTGCATCAGGAACAACCAAGCTGCCTGGTTTCTCCAAGCCACAGCCCTGAGCCCATTCACTGCAATATTTCAATGTGGGGCAAAAATAGGTGATTCATGCCCCCACCAGGTACGAAGTTTTATTGAAAACTGGTCTCTATCTTGACAACTGTGAGTCTAAGCCAGAATTGTACCGGCATGAAAGGGACAGAAAGATCCCTTAGTCCATTTTCCTTTACAGACCATGACTGGGGGCGTAGAGATGAAGATTACGTACCGTGTACCTATCTAACAGCAAAGCAGCAGCATTTTCAATCCAGTTTTTAAAGGATGCAATCACACTGCCTCCAACTTACAGCTTCTGTGACCCTTGGGCCAATTTCAGTGAAACCAGACAGAAAGGGGTGTCTCCAAGGCTATTCAGTGCTACAAGAGCCTTGGAAATACTCTCTCTTCCCACCCACTTTCCTATTAGGTCTTCACAAAGAAACAGGCTGTGCTGTGGGCTCAGTGCTTATCAGTAGGAAACTGGGCTTCAGCAATTATGCTGCTTGTGTTATTTTGCTCTAGTAAATAAGACCATGTTGGAAACTTATTTTGTCACCTATAGAAAATCTCATGCTCAAAAAAGCCCTTTTCTTTAGGGCTGAACAATGTGTCGCTCCCACTCACAAAGCTGCTGAGTAAGTCCCAGGTTCAGGTAATCAGCCTCTGGGGTTCAGTGAAGAGGAAAGAGCAATCATCTGAGGTGAAACCCAGCTCACCCCCACTGCACCGTAGGCTGTATTTCTCCTGATAAGAAAGGAGATGCCACATACGTTTGCAGAATGCTGCACAAATCTTTCAACAAGTTCTTGGAGATCAGCTCTCAAGAGCTGTGGATCACTCCTTCAGAATGTTCTGTACTCAAATCCAGCCAGGCAATCCCTGCAGGGGCACCTCTGATGAGAAGTGAAGTGGGATGCAGTGGCAGAGCAGACACAGAATCCAAGCATGACATCTGACAGAGACCTCAGTAGTATTCAGAAGGAGAAGAACCACTGGCCCCAGGATCAGTGTGTCACAGAGCACAGAGCACAAAGCAGGATCAGTCCCACTCTCACCTGCTGTGTCACGGTTTTGAGGAGGAAGTTGAGCAGCTCCAAGCTCCTGGCAACTTTCTCTTTCTCAGCTTTCACCCTCAACTCGTCAGCCACTTTCAAACTCTGCAAATTAAAGGGAGAAGCATACGTTAAATGGGAAAACAAATCTGTTTTCTCAGGAGAAAGCAGAAAACAGGCAGGGATTAGGAGAATTAACCTGTCACCAAAACAACTCTGCAACAGCAAAGCCCACCAAACTCTAGCAGTGCTCAGGAGGGAACATGGTGGAAGCTGCTGTGCCCAGGTTAATTACAGAACAGCTGAACAAAATAAGCGTAAGTATATCACAAAGGCACAACTCTGCAGCTCTCCCCAGTTTCTATGTAAAGCACAGCTGGGGACACGTTGCTGCCTCCTGGAGAGAAAGAAGGGAGACAATGAGCCCCCTGCAGAAAGGCCCAAAGACTGCCAGCCAACTCATCTGAGGGACAACCCAACTCAGCTGCAGAAGCTGTGATTTGCACGCAAAGAGCTAATGCAAAAATCCATTAGCACGCCAAGGAAATCCCAGGTGCCAGCACTAGAACAGGTCCTGTCAATCGAGCTTAAATCCACTGAAAAGAATGGAGAAAATCTCATCTCTTTGTGTTACCTTTATGTGCTGTAGGGTTTTTGAGACACTGAAAGGTCTGGCTTAGAGGAAATCACTCCAGAGACAGGTCAAATAACAGCCAGAGTTATTGACAAGTGGAGAAGAGCCAAACATAGCTATAAAAAGGCAGTGGGAGCCAGAAGGTGACCCAGGGGCTTGGAGCACTGATCCTCTGCCTGCAGCAGGTCCTTGCAGCCCTGCTTACGTATAGCTTCCTTCCCTGCGATGTGTCTGAGTGCACACAGCACAGCAAGCCCTGCAGCTCGCATGGTTACACCAATGTGAGAGGATTTGCAGAGAGAAGCTTATCAGAGTCAGTGCTGTGCCGATCACAGCCCATTTCTCCATGAGGCTGTGCTCATGGCCAAGGCTGCTGTCTGGAGGGTGAACATGCCAACCTGGCCATTGTGGAATAGCTTAGGTTGAAAAGGACCTTAAAGATAATCTTCTTCCAACCCCCATGCCTTGGGCAGGGCTGCCAGCACCAGATCAGGGTGCCCAGGATCCCATCCAACCTGGCTTCGAACACCTCCAGGGATGGGCACCCAATGGACAAGGTTCCCTCTATTACGAAGTCACCACGTTCTGCCAGCTGGAACTCATGCTGCAACTTCATCTGACTATCAACAACTAATTACCCCTTCCTGATAAGCTAGAAGAGCTTCAGCTCCAGTCATTAACCTACAAGGCCTCAGAATTCAGCGTCTCTGAAGTCTCTCAGGTAGTACAAGAAAAGAAGAAAATAAGGGGTGTATGGGGCAGCGCTGTGAGAAGGAGCCACAGTAAAGCCAGCCATCATTCCATCTTTTTGGTACACAAGTGCTGAACAATTAAGAAGGCATTTCAAACAAATTGCATTTTATTTTCATTGTAGATAGGTGATGCAGATTGAGGAATTGATTCTAGAAGTCCACAAGCAACTGTCAGGTGCTTGGAAGTTTGGGATGTGCATCTAGTTTGAGGTGCCAACCAATTTCATGCAGAACTGTAGAACAAATAGGAGATGGAGATGGATGATACCACTGGCCTAGTGACATCAGTGCAGTAAGATTAAACATCTAAAGCAAAGGAGGTGTTTTGCATGATTCTGGAAATGTAAGCACAGTCCCACCAGCACAAACAGCCAGAGGCAATCCACTGCAATTCAGGTGCAAACAAACAGATCCCCACTAACATGGACTGCTTTTAAACAGTGCTCCCAGACCAAGGAAGGAGGAGGAAAGCGAGGCAGTTGGGTGGAGAAACCAGAGGACAAAACAGCAACAAAAACAGCAGATAATTAAATACTATGCACAACTTGCTCTGGTCCACAGTCAGAATGGATTTGAGAAGCTGGACCCAGAATAATGTTACTATTTCCCAACATATGCCCTTATGCCCTTCCCTTCTGCTCCAAAGCATGCAGAAGCAATTTACTCCAGTGAGCCACAAACTGCCACCCCTCTGTATGCAGTATGGTGGGGCCAGGCATGCCTCCTTCAAGTCTCGAGTGCAGCTCCTGCTCAGCCTGCATCCCTTATTACCTCAATCTCACCACCACTCTCCCTGAGTCCTTCCCCATGCCTTGTTATGTGAGATGGTATCTTCTGCCACACATTGCTTCCCTCTCATGCTCCCACTGCAGCAAGTGTACCCAGCGGAGCACTTGGGATTTGTGTCAGAATGCAGCATCAATAAACACGCTGCTGTGATTGCATAAAGGAAGCTCACTTTGAACAGGGATCGCTCCCAAGGAATGAAATCCCCAGTCTCCCCAATGGAAACTGAATCCAAACCTCAAAAGCAGCCTTCCCAACTGTTTGTCCTAAATTCTTGCTACGTGTGGTGCCAACCATTGTCTGTATGTTGCAGACGTGCAGAGCACACAGCCTTGTTCACTCTCTCACTCTGCTATCTGAAAGATGAAATTAGCACTGCTGCCCCAATTGCATGGGTCAGTCGTTTTATAGGCCTACCGTGATCTCATCTGGAGAACATATAAAATAGAATCATAAAAGTGAAGCGAAAATCATTATGTAACAGATGGCAAGCTGCAATACATAGCCAGTATGCCTTAAAAAGAGGTTGGATTTCAGTCACCTGCGGCACCCTTTAGAGAGCCTCAAACACCGATTAGGACGTGCACAAATATCACCACTTTATGTAGCAAAACTGAAGGTGAAAGCAGTGGTTTTGCTCCCAGCTATGCTGTAGGGCAGTGGTGAGGGTCCAGGAAAACCCAGCAGAACTTGCTCAGCAGCCTGACCTGTAATCCTGTGCCACAGTGCTGTTTGCAAAGGCATCCAGCTCTCCCTTCACCAACCCAGCAGTCACATACCCAACTGCTTAATGCTAAAAGCAGGGAGCACACGGCTCATACTCAACAACCAGGCTCACACCACTTGCTGATTACGTTATTCTTCTGCCATTTTCTGCATTTGTTACTCTGTTCCTTCAGTTATAGCCAGTCCCTCTTGACAGGGAACCTCAGCTCCAGGTCCAGCTCAGCAGTATCTGTGTTAATCACACCTGCACATCTGAGCTGTCGGTGTATCTGGGCAGGTCGCTTTCCAAAGTGAAAAAAATACGGAGGCAGTTTTCACAGCAGGGACTCCCATCTCATCCCAAGCCAGTACAGCACTACAGCTCCTGCCTGCCCTACATGGACTCAGCTGGCACAGAGGTTTTGGCTTCTTTTGTGAGGCACGATGCTCCAAAGTCTTCTGGCTGTTCCTATTGGATGGCAGTCCTGGATCCACATCCTCTGGTTCCAAGATTTTTACAACAAGAACAGCACATCCTCTGCATCCTATCAGTTGGTGTCTTTTCTTACCTTTCTAACTCCTGTATCACACAGAGCTATTCCAGCTAATGCAGCATCTGACCTGTATTCCAACTCTTATTGCATTTCATTGCATTCCTTCTTCACAAAGTTTGCATACAAGTTTGTTAGAGCCAAGTGCCTGCAGTTATTCAGTCACTGTGCACGTTTTGCACAGACTGACAGGGCACAACAACATCTCAGGCTCCACAATTGCATTCTGTTACCAGAAGAAGAGCACATCCCCTAACCAAGAGTTCAAACACCGCCATTTCTGCATTCCTAGCACGTCCTTCAGCCCATCTCATTGTTCAAAACAAACAGCCCTTCCCCTCCGTGGGCTCAGCCTGACAGATCCGTCACCGCTCTGTGAGCCGGAGGAGCCTGGCCAGCCTGCATTCTTTCCACACACTGCACTGTCTCCATCCTTCCCCCTCTTCCCCCATACCACGCCTGATGCTGATGGATAAATGGGGCTGAATACAGTGCCAAGCACCTTCTGCAAAACACACACCTCCCCCAGGCCTGCACAGCCTTACACCCCCTGGCACAGCTCAGGGTTGCTAAGGCAAACCCTCCTCCAGCAGCAAACAGCTCTGCTATTTCCTCCCCACTGAACATCCACGGTCAGGCAGTGATGGTGCTGCAGAGGTGTGAACTCAGTGCGCTGACCCTCGCACACCGACTGTATGCAAGGTCCCACAGTGCAGTTTTGCTGCTGCTGCGGCTCAGCTCCCTGCGGTGCAGTCTCACGTGGAAGGGTCCCAGTAAGCAGAGCTGGGGCCCTACAAGCATTTGCCCATTACCTGAGCCAAAGCACAGCATTTCCCAGGTAAGCCAAGAGATCTGGGAAGGGCATGGTCTTCTTTTGCTGTTTTGGAGGCAAATAATGAACTGAAAACTACATGAAGTACTTTAGTGCTCTGCATGCTCATAGCTCCTGTTATTATGTGATGCAAACACCTTTGTCTCACCTGTAATTACTCTTCACATTTCTCCTGAGAGGCAAACCAGCATTATTCCCACCATTTTAGGTGACTGAGTCACACAGACCACAACAGAGCCAGGAATCAGCACTGAACTCCTGCAAACCCAGACAGGCCACCCCCCAATACTTCCTTCATGACAGAGCTCATTTGAACCCAACCTCCAACGTAGGGCTAAGTAACAGAAGGCAGTGAGGAGGAGGAGGGACGAGGATGATGCTCCACACCAGCTTCCATCCAGCCCCAGAGCCAGGGATATACGAGCACGGAGAGCTGCTCACACCACCCACTGCAGGGGCAGCTGCCAAGAGCACTGGAGGAGGAACAAAGCACCGACAGTCCCTCCCCTCTTCATGTTCTCTCACTGAGGGTTCTGAAGTCTGAAAGGGTAAAGACTCAAAACTTTGTATCCCTGCATCTCGAGCAGAAATGGATCATAAAGAAATGCTCACAGATGGAAGCTGCTGCTTCACTGAGTGACTGGGAGAGCAGGGGACAGACCCCCCTGTGTAGTAGAAGGGTGTAATTAGAAGGCATTTTTTGCAATGTTTCTTTTGGCTGCTATTAGAGGGAGGAACCCTAAAATCAAGAAGCTATTCTCACAGAAAATGCCACCACTTTCCCAAGTTTAAAGATCTGATAAGTTTTTTCCATAGCCCATATGCAAATACAGCAGGGAAAAACCATACAGGACAGCTGAAGGAACAGAGGAGAATGAATTCTCCACAGAGACACCCAGTACTCTGAGAGCACGTCAGAGATATCAGTTAAATCACTCCTGGCCTCATTTTACAAGCTAAGAGGCTGAGAAAGGGCAACGAATTAAGAATTTATAAGGATGGACAGATAAAAGCTCAGGCAATCTTCAAGAAAAAAAATGAAGAATGGCTTTTCAGAGATTTGATGAAGTCACTGTTAATAATTTATCTCCATACAAATTAAGACATCGATAATAAAATGTGATGCCCTTCAGAAATGAAGGGCATGTCTATACTGGAAGGCCACACAGCACAACCCTCTGTCCCTCCTCACCCTCTGAATAGCTCCAGCTGTTTCATTAAAATGCCTTCCTTGCTGAAGCACTCAAAAAAACCACGCTGTAATGCCATACAGTGAGAGACTTCAGAGGGATCAGAGCACCTTTCCAACTATAAGTCTCTGCAGTGGCCATGTAACCCCACCTGTCTATATTCATGCCTTTCTATGGACAAACAGCTGCCCCTCTAGTTTAAGTGTAAGTCACCACCTATGGGGAAGGAAGCATTGCATCCACCTCTGTAGGGTTAAGTGCACATCCATCCCAACATCTCCAGCACTGGCAATCAGAAGAGTCTCGGTCCGGCACTGGAGTTGGCTCCTGGATTCTGTGAGCATTCTGACATTTAACAGTGCCTTGATCCTATTTGGAGATCAAACAGCCAACCTGAGCATTATTTGCCTTTGTTAGATCTGATGCAGGATATAACACTGACAAAAGAGAAGAAACAAAGACAGCAGCAAAGTTGGGCCCTTCCTATGATGTACTTAATGCAGAAGACAGACAAAGGAAGCTCTCAGGAAACAGATGTGTACAAGCCAGAAAAAGAAGCTTTTCCAACAGGTCTTCTGACAGCTCTTTGGTTTGAAGTTGGTCAGCCACCAAAACTTGCTTTCTGTGGCATATTCCTCAAAAATCCCTTCTCATTTCCCCCTGATTTATACATCACAATGGGGAATTTGGGCATAAGATGGGAGTTACGCACAGACCTCAGTTCAAAATGGCAAGCCAGTCCCTGGGAAAGGGATGACAAAAAAGATAATGAAACGATGCATTCACATCCTGAAGTTTCCTGCCCCAAATCTGTCAATGAGTTACTAAAAGATTGGCATAGCTTCAAGATCACTCTAAAGCCAAGACAGCAATTTCATAACATGTCGGAAAGTAAACAGAAACATACCTAACAAGAAGAACAAACACCAAAACGTGCCCACAATGACAACAAGGAGAGATGGAAGATCGAATTGAGAGTGGCTTGATGGAATCAAAAAGACAGCGTGTGAAATTCCAGGAGTTGGACTCAGTGATACTTATTGGTCCCTTCCAACTTGGGATATCCTGTGATTCTACGAACCCCACAAAACTGTGCAATGGTTCCCAACACAAAAGGGGGAATTTGGCTTCCCAGATCTGGCCATGGGCCTCCCTGCACAAGGCAGTTTGAACCAACAAAAACCAGCTTTCTCCTTGGATAACATGAGAAGAGACATTGCTGCTCAACACGCTGAGCTATTCTGAAGCCAAGTGAAGAAGCAGTCAGATTGTCCAAGCAGAAAAAGAGCCTCTGGGATGGCCCAAGAGACCAAAGTTTGGATCTTGGCTCACTTCCCAGCCAAGCGTGTCATCTATAACAGGGAGAACAACTGCAGCAAACTAAATACATCAGCGCTTGGATTTCTGCAAAATACTTTCTTCATTACATCAACAACTCACTGGTTGGAATTTCCTTTGTAAAATGCTTTGGAGCCTACAGATAAAAGAACAAAGCTGTCTGGAAGAAGAAGAAGACTCTGCAAGACGTTATACCATCCCAGGTGAGCTCTGACATTTACAACATGAAGCCACGCTATTTCTTTATACCACAAACACAACTGGCTTCTCTGGGCTCCCAACAGCAGAGTCTACTTGAACATCTGCAGCAAGGTTCTGCTTCAACTGAAGAAGCCTGCTGAGAACCAGAGAGGCCAAAACCACGCTGAGCTCTCTCTACTCCCTCACTGCAGCTGCTGTCCAACACAAACAGCTCCCAGGGCAGACCCAGCGCCTGGGGGCTTTTCTGCCCAGGAGACCAACCAGAAAACATCAAGAGCACCAACAGCAAGCAGCACTCTCACTGGGAAAATACAGCTCCAAAGTAACCCCGGAGATACCAAGACTTGCTTAGACAGTAAGGAGAAGCAGACATGAATCCCTCCTGACTGCGATATATGTTTTATAAGCATGTTTTAATGTCTTGAGAACAAACAAGGTCGCGTCAGCTTATGTAAGCACAAGAGCCACTGCCTCGCAGCAGCCAGAGCTGCTATTTCAGGAAGCTGTCTCTTCATTTAAGGTTCCTGGCTGCTGACTCCCCCTCATCTGCCTCCTGATTTTGCACAGATAATTTGATGATATCCAAGACTGCCATTTTTTCATGCTGCTTTTTTCCCAGTTCCACCGCACATCACTGCCCCAAACCTCACCATGTGCTCTGCAAGGACGCAGTTCATCGCTGAGGCAACGTAGAATGAGAAAGCAGAAATCTGGAGATAGCATCCTGCCCTTTCTCACAGCATTACACTTGCAATGGCAGTAAGAGTGGCCCCCCGGGATACTTCAGATTTCTCACTGGGTCAAAGAATGGTATAAAATTCTGTATCATCATTTTTTCCTCTTAAAAAAGCTATTTGTGAAGCACAGTGGCCAGGAACAGCCAACGACAGCAAATGCAGGCCTTTCACCAAAAGGGAGGACAATAAAACCTCATCATCTATCATTTTTCACAGTGGTGTGAACTGCTGCTCCCAGACTGGGTTCTTGTGGGACTCATATGCCAACAGTTACCTACACAGACACCCACCCCGGACCGAAGCAAGTCTCAGATGAAAGGAATGAGGCTGAGCTTCAGGAGACAGCTGCAGTTCTGCACAGGACCTCCCTGCCCTCTGGATAAGCAGAGGCATGTACAGACCTCAGGGACAGAATGGGCATTGTGTGGCCAAGCTCTTAACTAACAGTCCCTGTAATTTCAACACTGAGCTCTGACTTCCACCTGTCCTGCAGCTCCTCCCTCAGACAAGCACACAGTTTCCAACTGGAGATTCAGAGCTAATAGCAAGTTATTTTAATGGTGGGTTACACCCTTTGACAAATGTATACTTTCCACAGATCTTAAATTTGCTGTTTCCAGCCTTCTGCTAAAAGGGATTTTTACCATCTCCAGAAGAGATCAGTCATGATAGGATTATTGTTCCACCACATCGCTGCGTGCTTTTACAACTGCTCAGTGAAATGTGTGCTTCTGATCCCTCCACACTTCAGCAACACTCAAAGGAACACCCAGAGTCACAGCAGCACTGTGCTAGTGCAAGAGGAGGAGAAAGGAAGAAGGGGGAAAAATACTTACAGAGCACTCTGAAAGAATGTTGTATCAGAGGTTTTTTAGGTCGGCCCAAAAGAGCACCCATGTGCCACTAACAGCTAATAGTGCAGAAGGCCTGCTGCCCACAGAGTGCACCTCGGACTGCCCAAGCAAACTGATGCTATCTCCCAGGAATTTATCTTTAAACACAGATGACCGCAGGAAAAAAAAGGCACTAGGGAAGCTTTGGCAGCAAAGCTCATTAAAATACTGGATGGGTGGCAAGATGCTAAACTTTCCTTGACCAGGACAGCATAAAGGCACTGTGGTTTCCCAGTGAATCAGTCTGAGTCCTGCAGGGACTGCAGAAGAACATGGAGATGACCGTGCTGGGAGGAGTGGCACGTTTGTGTAGTTGGAAAACAAAATCATACCCAACTCCACCCATTGGATTCCTGATGTCATCTTTAAATAAAGGCATTTAATGAAACCTAGGATTACCTGCTTCCTCAAGAATTATAATCACCACCTCTGAATTCCTTGATTTAAACTTGCTTACATTTTGTCCCTCCTCAACCAAAGAAAGCAGAGCTAATTGTTCTGCTCCAATGTGACAAATTACAGAATGGACTAAATTACCATGTATCCAGCATTTAAAGAAGTAAAGAAAGAAAGAGGTCACACCTGCAGTTACGTAGGAACACCAAGACTGGAATCTCCCATGTCATGAAGTTTAGTCACCACATCACAGCACCAATTTGTCTGTTTGGTTCCCCCTGTGTCAATCTAGAAGACAACTGGAAAGCACTTGCTCCTTCAATCTCCTGTCTCAGAGATCGTCCTCTACAGAACAGCTGCACCAGAACTGCTGTCTTCACAGGTACAGCTCTCACTTGTCACTGCACTATGATTTCTGCATCACCGTCTTTTCTGTATAAATTGTTGGCTAATGTATTTAGAGATTTCCCTGGAAAACAACATTAGCAAAGGAGGCTGGTCCAGAAGGCCGGCAATTCACCAGGAGCCAGAAGTCCAGAGGAGTTCAGCTCTGTCTCTATGGCCCCAAAGCATATTCAAATACAGAACTCCCATAAGATTTAGTGAAATTAAGTCAATGTTCACAATGCCTTGCGTTTTGAAACTTGAAGCAACCTAAAATTGACCTGTATGAGCATGTTCCCTAAAACTGCGTCCCTCTGATGGTTCCACACACAAGCACTGCTGAGTGTACCAGGAACACTTCTTCCACACTACAAAAATACATGTGAACAGCAGTAAGAAAGAATGCTGTTAGCCCAGTGGACACGACTCAGCCCTGGTGTGAGCAGGCACAGCCTGAAGGAGATGAGTTAAGCAGGCACAGCCTGAAGGAGATGAGTTAAGCAGAGCGCAGCCTCAGACTCCAGGTCCATGAGACCACCACACCGGTGAACACAGCACCCATCAGGTGTGTCCATACATTTAACGTGTTAAGTTTGTTACCTCTGTCACTTGGCTGATGCTTTCTCTGATCAGTTCCTCCCACTCCTCCTTGGTCGTGGAGAGCTTCATCTCACGAAGTGGCAGAACCTTCTGGAGAAGCAAACAGGCCTGGGCCTGAAAGAGAAACGGACAGGAGACATGAGGAGATGTGAAACTCAACGCTCTTGAAGGAAGGTGTTAGCAGTGCAAATACCCCACTGAAACAAACAGCCAAGCACAGCATCAGGGCAATGCTTGTTACAGACACTACATCTCCTCACCAACCTGTATATCATCCAATTAGAAAACACTCTCTAGACCCTGACAAAGTCACTCCTCAGGAGAGAGGCTCATACTTTTCTGGCTGAACATACCAGATTTAAAAGTGCAAATCAAAGGAGAGGGAGAGGATGTGCTGCTTCTAGACTGAGGCATTACTGCCCAAAACATGCTTCCATATCTGGTCTGAGCACATCAATTTACAGTTTCCAAAGTCTTCAGGCAGTCCTTTCCATGACTCTACCCTTTACTGTGCCCTGAAAAACGGAGTAGACACAAATAAACAAAAATAAAAGCCGGCAGGTTAGCAAATATTTCTTTTTAAAGAAACCCTAGATGGAAGTTGCTGTTCAGAGCAGCTCTCAACCTTGCCCTGAAGTCAAACTTGCTCGTTAAGCCTACACATTAACACAGCACTGAAAAAATAGCCACTAGAAAACCAACAGTAATCTGCAGTCATCTCCTACGTCCTTTCCTGTTCTGGAATTCCTATTATAAGGTTTTCTTATGCACAAGAAAACCACAGTATGTGAAAAAGCAAATGATGGAAATGCAGGTCCACTAATGAGGATTAGTGAAAATAGTTTAGAGGATTTAAAGGTAACACCTTCCTAACAGCAGAGTTAGTGAGCAAATGCTATCCACATATAAGACAAATTAGTGCCCCTAGCTGCCATCACACAGACCAAAAATGAATGCAGGTATTAATACAAAAAATCATTAGGAATTATATCAGGAATTAATCTCATCCAAAGGAAGCAAGAGCTGAGCCCAAAGCTAGCCCTCAGGTACTCCTTAGATACAAAAGAGGCAACCTCAACAACATACAGCTGAAAACTGGCCACACTGGTGGTGCTCACACTGGAGCCTTTCTGGGGAGCTATTTATTGAAGAATTGGAGGTGAGGGAAGAGGAGACATCCCGAGAGTTCCAGAGAGCAGCAATCTCACCCAAAGTTGTAGGCAGTGGAACGCAGTGCCTGAAGAGCTCAGGAAGGCCCGACTTCCCCATACTTCAGGCTCCTGTGATGGAGGGTTATCCATCTCCAAGCTTACCTCCAGTTTGCACCAGTGTGGCCAATGAAGAGAATTATCCAAACAGAGCAAGCTGTCCCTGGCAAACAGTAGTTCTGCTCATTACTTGGAGGAGAAAAGGTGGAGGAAAACCAACGAGACTATGCCAGATGATCACAGAATCATAGAATCACATGCTGGACATTAGGAAATATTACTTCTCGGAAAGGGTGGTCAGGCACTGGAATGCACTGCCCAAGGAGGTGGTGGAGTCACCGAACATGGATGTGTTCAAGAGACGTTTGGATGTTGTGTTGAGGGATAGGATTTAGCTGGGGAGTATTGGTGACGGTTGGACTGGATGATCTTTTAGGTCTTTTCCAACCTTGATAATTCTGTGATTCTGTGAAGATTTATGTTGATTTAATGAGAGAGAGAGAGAGACAGAGAGAGCGCGCCCTAATGCCATGTTTGAGGCAGACAAGCCTACGTACTCCTTGTGATTATGGGGAGGCTGCATCTTACAGAACAATTTATGGCATGTCTGCCTGCATGTACCGAATGTAGTGGAAAGTCACTTTGTGCAATTACAAAGAGAACGTGACCCCAGAGTCAATGAGAGGCCGTTGTTCATCCTGAAAGGCACAGGCAGGGTCATAAACTTCAAGGCACCGTCTCTTCATCTCTTCTCCATCTCTGGAGACCTGAGACCAAAATGCTGGACTGAGGGAGAGATCCTAACCAAGATCCGGTCCTCAGTGAGCGCTGACAACAATTTAAAAGGGAAGGGAAAAAAAGCACTCAGCATTCCTTCTAGGCTGCAGATTGGGAAGTCAAAATACCCGCTCATCCGGGATCCTGGCTGGTGCTATCACTGTAGTAATTCTGTCACACTCACCTCATGGTTTTCATGCCGCTAATTCATATTTGAGATTCAAAGAGAAAATACATTTCCACGTAATTAAAACGCTGCTGCTGCTGTACTCAACACACTCCTGTGTTTCCTGAATGTTTTTTAACCCAGTGATAATTTAGTACCAAGCGTGAACTTTTCTCATTTGAAAGAATGAAAGTAAAATAAAAGATTTGCTTGTTGGCTGAAATCAAATTTAGATGAGGAATATCTCAGCTGGAGAGCAAATGTGACACCAATAATGCCAGTGTCCTGCGTGCCCAGCACCATGCTATGCTGTACTTTATGGTTATCCTGTTTATCACATAGCCAATGACTCCTCTGACCATAGATCTAGTTAGGAACACGTAGCTCTCATACAGCCTGCTTTTCCACAGCAAACTGCACAGTTAAGCAGAGGAAGTTAAACCACAGAGAGGAGCTGATGTGAATGGAGAAATCCAGAAAACCATTGGCAGAAAGAAAACAAACCCAATTCTTCAACCTCAGTCCCACGGTAAATCCACTAAGGATCAGCACTTCCCCCTCTCCCACTGATGTCATCCCAGTTCAAACCAAAGCATGAGAGCCACCGTACTTTTCTTCAGAATTTATCAGCATGTGAACAAAGTTCCCAGGTGTCACCTGAAGATTGATGGAAGACTAAACACGCCCAGAGAAAACCATTTGGACAGCAGGACCACAATGCTGCCACCCCACCTTGCAGAGCAGCAGCCTGCAGTCACGGCCGCTCAGCCACACTCACGTGATGCACTGCTGGGGCTCCCTGCTGAGGAATGCCAAACCACCAGCAGAAAGGTCACGAGACAACTGCTTGCAGAACAGTCCCTGCTAGAATCCACAAAAAGGATTTTAAACGTTCCACAAGGAAATGCTTTTGCGACCTCCAGGAGCTTCTCCTGGTAACACATGCTCTATTACGGGATATAAGAGGGGGCTAAGGATACTGCGAACAATATGCAAATTTCAGAAAGACCCCAGGTGACACAGATCTCCAGGAACCACTGCCTTGAAATCACAAAGAAACAGCTCTCTCTTTGCAGTTCATTCTCCTTCTTTTATCAACACTAATAACTTGAAATTTGGTTCAGCAGAGACCTGGAGCTTGACAACAGCCTCCCTTTTTCCCTCTCCTGTTCCAGCATCACTGATTTTTTGCGATGTCTACAAACATTTGGCAATTCTGGAAGCTGCCAGAATCTCATCGAGGATTCTCCAGAGGCATTTTCTCAGTTGTTGTGTTCATGACAGTCCTGCAAAAGAGCCAAGTATTATCTGCACTACACAAGCAGACAGAAATAGCAGAAGACCCAGGAGCAACAGCTATTGAGCTCTGCTCCAGTTCAGAAAAGAATGCTCCTCCACCACACAACCTCTGCAATATGTGAGAATATTCACAACCAGTGAGAGCTTTTAATTAAGGCATCCTCCATCCGGTTGCCTACTCAAAGCTTCTTCTCCTTAATTTCATTTAAAAAAGAGAAGAAGGAGAAAATAAATGCCATAAAATGGTATAAAATAAATAAAAGTGAGGTCTATTCAAGCAAAGATGCATACATAGACTCCCAAATACATCCATAAACCGTATGACTAAATGAGGTAGAAACGCTTATTATCAGTCCACGTGGGAGAAGAGAACAAACAATAACAGTAGTGCTGACCCTGTGATTTTCTGTCAGCTTTGTTTATTCCTTTCTTATCTGAAGTGATTACATAAAATGCCATTCATTATAAATGGCCAACGTTTCTTTCTGAAGTGGGAAACGTGCTCCCTGCAGTAACCGGGACGTGCTGGTAACTCCCAGATGTGCTCACCTACCTCGAGAGAGGAGAGCAATCTGGCTGCCTTATACAACTGCCTTCACCCTTTCCAGTAAAGGCCAGGGCACACAGCCTGCCTATCTAAATGGCAAGCTGTGGATTAACCCCTGCCAACTCAGCCACTGCCTTCTTACTGAAAGCAAACATCCATTTCATTGGTACAAAGCATGCCACCAGTGCAGCAAGTGCTTCCTTTTCTCTTTGTGTGTATATAAAGAGAATATAAATACACACACAAAGAACCCTCGAAAAGGACAATTTTGTGCAACTCAAAAGCTATTCTTAGGACTGAAGGAGCATCAAGAGCTTTGGTGCTAGCATCATTTCACTGCTCCTGGGAGACAAGGAGATAAAAATACACAGGTGGTGTCACACCTCCAGGGCACTGGTGCCTCTGGCATGCACACAGCAGCATTACCCGACCTGCCAGCACATCTGATTCAGTGCAAGAATACTTTACAAAGCAGCAGCTCTCAGTATGCAATCCTCAGCATTGAGACCGTTCTACAACCATAGGGATATGGCCAAAAATAACTGTGCTTCCCCAGGCCTCTGAGACCACAGCCACATGGATACACTGCATTCCTGACCAATCCTACCAGGGTAAAAGAACGTGCACCAAGAATATGGGAAATTCTAAACAAGCATTTTAAGAAGTAGTCCAACCATGAAATCAATTTCTCAGCTACCTGCAATTTGTTACATGTTAAAAACCAACAAGAGCAATAATAAAGCACAGCAAGCTCCAGCTAACAGGTTCTAAGGCTCTAGGCTCTAAGAGAATAACTTGTCGTTTATTACTATAGGGCAGTGCATTCAGGGCACCATGGTGGATGTCTCTTCCAATTACTGTCAAAGCTTTTGTAAAAAGAAAACTAACAGCATGCAAAACCACGAAGCAAGTGCTAATCTATCCCCATTTCTACTCCCACAGTTCCAACGCTCTATTTTTATGCTTTCATTGGGCTTGGGATGGAGAGAATGGCTCCAAGGGAACGGTCTTCAGCTTTGAAAGAGCTTGCTTTCCATTGCTCTGCCATTTGTTCTTTGATTTGACCATTTCTGAGTCTGTAAACCACAGTTCTGCTTGTTAACAGTTTGGTAGGCAGAGTCCAAATCAGGGACACCCCGGATGCTTACTCAAAAGGGCAAATTGTGAGTGAAGGGAGAAGAAGGCTGATGACCGCAGGGCTCCTTGCTCTGTACAGCAAGAGCACAGCAGGCAGTAGAGCAGCAACAGCAGTTCAGAGTATGCTACAAGCTCCCTGTCGTACCTTCACACGTTGTGATCAGAATTATCAGAGATTCAGATAACCCACTGAGTCCTTCAGCACTGTGAGCAAATCTTGGCCAGGAGCTGCACGGCCATAGCTAACAGCAGGCCTTTCACACAGCCTGCTGATCTCACAGGGATCCAACTGCAAATTCTCTGGGGGAGGCTAAAAGAGGAGGGAAAAAAATAAAAGGGACTCTTTTCCTAAGGACAAACAAAATAATTATCCCCCAAGAGCATGAAGACATAGTTGCATGGAGGAAACATCAAATGCCAACCATTTACTTAAAACATACAAAGGCTTCAGGCATTAAAAAGTGAAAACCAGAGGCACCTGAAGAACATCTGCCCAATTGGTTTTCCTCTATTAGCACAGCACCCTGCATACAGCACACAGACGTTCCATGGGTGTCTCAGTTTCAAAGGTGGGGGAAGATGAGGCAAAGCCCTGACTGTGGTGTACAAGGACTGGTTTTGAGAACAAATGTTAATTTTTAACTGTTCCAGCACTGCTGAAACACCACAGAAGTGGTGCATTCCCATTAAGCAGCTGTGTAAAGGTTTCAGAGTGGAGCACAGAGTCCCTTCCTGGGATAAAAGGGACAGAGCTCAAGCTGGCCCAGAAAGACCATGAAAATCTATCCTGCACAATCACCCAACTCAGGAGCCAAATTCAATATTCTCTGCCACAATCCAGTGTCCTCAGACTGATCGATCAGCTCTTTCAAGACATCCAGCCATCCTCGCTGAGGTCCAATATTGTCTGAGACAGCAGGAACGTGAGCAGGATCCAGCCTGGCAGGCACAGGATCACCCCACCAGGCAGGCAGCCCTTCCCAGCCCTCCTGCTTCCAGGAACGGCCATGGCAGAACCACACAACAGAGGTAAACGTGACCAGAACCCCCCAGCCCTGCTCCCAAACCCTCTGAGTGCACCCTGCCCTCCCCAGCATCACCCAGTGGGAGTGTTACAGGCTTCAGAACTTAATTCTCCTTGCCAAAAAGTGAACATAACAAATGGTTTATTACAGTTTAAATTAAGTTCCTGCGGCAAATAGATGAGAAAAACTCTGCAAGGCTAGTTAATTATGATATGTAAAGCATTTGAGGTGGCATCTAAATCATATTTTACAACCTCGGATGAGAAAGGCAGTCTTAGTCAGCATACTCCCACCAAACATCCCAGCTCATCAAGCTAGATTTCAGATTGCAGAGTTTTAGAACAAGCCATTCTGCACTGCAGACCAGCTTCATGCAGAGTGGATGGTACCCCTTCCTCCCCCATGGTACAAAATTAACCTTCCACAGAAACAGCAGGCAGCTGTCCATCCAGGAACCTTTAAGTAGCTCACAACGGTCTGCACATTAGCACATTTAAAAATAATTGTCACATTTGAGACACATTCTGCTCATTTGCCAGATGAAGGTTATCTGTTCAGGGCTTCTTGAGTGCAAGAAGTTCTCAATGAGCTTTGGTTTGGTTATTTTTAACATTAACTTTTATTTCCAAACCCTTGAAACAGATCCTTCTCTCTAGTTTCTAGAGGAGCCAGATGCTAGTTTGCAAACATGAGGTTTGGTGTGCCCTCTGAAATTGCTGGAGTACACAGCCCCCTTCATTCCATGCAGGACAACTTTCCAGTCACTCTCAGCAACTTAAGCTCAAGGAGAAACAGAAAATGGCAGAGGAATCAAGCAGCTCTCATCACCTGCCAGGCAGAACAGAGACCCTTCCTCAGAAGGAGATTTGGGTCTCTCACCTCCAGTAGAGCAGCTCAACACCAGTAACTCTTAACCAGTAACCCACACTTCTTCACCCGTAGCTCAGGCATCCTGCTCTAATCAGCAGAAATGAGAAGCTAAGAAATCCATCCAACATCCCTGCCTGTTCCCAGGGCTCTGAGCAGTGGCTGTTGCATCGATCAGATGAGCTGCTAACTTCATTCCATTGCTGCCGAGCACTTGTCTGCACCACAGAAAGTCTCCTCACATTAGCTATGCTGGTAACTCCTCTTCCTTCACAACATGAAAACAGCTATTCTGAGACACAAGCATTTTAAATTGCCACCACCACTCAATGTGGCTGAAAACACAGAATGAGCTTCACCCCATGTAAACGGCCTTTATATAATACAGCTGCACCTCCACTGCAGTTATGTCAGCCTCAGCCCTACAGGTAAAAGCAGTCATTACTATCACTGACAGTCACACACTGGGTTAGTTTGTTCAAGAGTACTTAGAGCCAGCAGAAAGCCCATGGACTAGCATTCCCTGCACTGGAGCAGCCTTCCTGCAGAGCTGGCCATATACACAGCACCCACAGACATACGGGTTTCTTTATGCCCTAAATTTTCACTGTTTAATTTAACTAAGGATTCTGCAAAATCAGCGGAAAAGAAGTGGATATTTCCATGCTTGGTCCCTCTGCAATCAGTCCTCAGGATGTTCTTGTCAGCCTAAAATCCTCACCTTGCACTTCCCAACCAGAGGAACCCATTTCTGAGAGCTTTCTCAGGACAAGGGCTGGAACACAACATTTGTGCCCTGCACCCAAGCACTGCTGCTCTCTTTGTCACCGTATTGCTGGCAGCCAGGACAGGAGAAAAACAAAATAAAAGCTCCCTCCTACATTCATCATGATCCAGCACGAGCTAGTGACAGAAGTGAAGTGATACAGGATTTTAAAGGCAGGACAGATGAGTCAGTACACGTGGGGAAAAAAATCTGACGCTGCAGCTTCTCAGAGGCTCTCTGCTCTCTAAATACCAGGCTCCACAGCAGGATTTGTGATGGAGACGAAGGTCCTGCAGCACACTGAGGCACTCAAAACAAAGAACATCCACTATAACACCATGCTCTTGAGCCAGGCCTAGCTGAAGGCATTAGTTACTGGTTTGGAACATGTCACACACAACAAAGATACAGCTAGTGAATACCCAGGGTTGGGCAAGACATTATTTACCCGTGCTCTTCTTTCACCAGAGGCCAACAGGACAGAGTGATCCATACAGAGCAATCCATATATTGGTCTGCTGCTTTGGGGAACACAGATTCACGCCTCCCTGGGGGAGCCACTTACTACATCAGAAGGGCCAATCACTCTTAATGTTGCCCTCCACAAAAAAAAATCCCAAACATCAATATCTTGTTATTCTAAATTCATGAAAAGTAAAAAGATGCCATAATTAAGTAAGCTGCATGAGAACACAAGATAAATGAGCAGCAGAATGCTGATTAGCATCCACAAGCACTGAGGTTTTCTTGCTTTTTCTGTAACGCTCAATGACAAAATCTATGACTTCAGTGTGCAATACTGGTACCATAGGATGTACTGAAAGAAAAGAACAGCAGTGGATCCTGTGCAATGCATCTGAGCATCTCCCTTCCCACAATTCAAAAATAGAAAGCAAAAAAATACATATAATAATAATTTAATAGTGAGGAAATAAGTGTGCACCCCTCTCCACTCCCAAATACACTTTTTTCCCAATTTAAGAACAAAATCACAATTAAAAAAAACAAAAACAAAAAAACACCACCACCACCACCACCAAACTTGGTTCCTAGTATGGCTGTGTGTTCATTTTGGAGCATTTCCATTGTGCTTCCACAAGCAACACATGCCCTTTGGTAAAGAAATGAAAGCAAAGGTTCTCACAGAACAAATCCACTATGAGGCTCGATAAAAACCAGTACCAAGGATCATGATACCTCTTGCAAAATCATTGTTGAGGACACTATCCTTTCCCTTGACCCTGGCTCTCCTCTCCAACACTTCCATCCAAGGGAAAGGAGAAACCCCTCTGCTCCCCTGTCTCCAAACAAGAAGACACCGACCGCTTTCTATAGGAGCAATGAAGTGCATCATTGTCAGTAAAGACTGCCCAGGTTGGCACTTAATTTTGCACTGCAGGAGCCTTAATCTTTCTCCACCTGGCAACAAAGAACCCAACCTTACTGTATTTTTCCAAACCAATATCCAACACAGCAGTGAAGATATTCCAAAACTTCAACAAATCAAGACTCCAGCTTGACCTTTATAAAACATTTTGCATCATGAATACAACTCCAACCCACATGATGGATAGGCCACCAGTTTCATCAGAACCAAAGACGTTTCTTCTCCTGTTTTTGTTACTAAACAGTTATTAAATACCTGGCAATGACCCTGCCTCCTAGCAAACTCTTCCCATTTGCTCTGCACAAGTGTCTTATTCATCACCTTGTTGGAGGGACTACGTTTGTCAGGCTGAGCACAAAGCACTGCAGTGTGGTTCACTTTCAAATGCACATCTCTTTAAGAAACTATCAACTCCCCAGTCTCATGGCAAGTTTACTTAGTAGGCCAGGAAATCTCTGTCCTGGAAAAATCACTGCAGGTCTAACTCTGCAAGTCCATCCAAGTCATGGGGCTGTTAATGCTGCCCATCAGTCCCAACCTTTGACAGCTCTCAGCAGCAGCCATGTCTGCAGTACCAACTAAACTACATCTGGCCCGATCATTTTCTAGTCTCTTCCAAGCAACTTACTGGAAGTATATTTCCTCTCTTAACTTAGGATTGGCTCCATGATCATCAACACCATCAGCTGAACAGTGGTGAGTAAAATAAGCAGGCTATGTCCTCAGAATCACAATAAGGAGGTAAACAGGAGCTTCTTTGCTGTTTGCCCCGCACTCAGTGTGATGGAAGATAAAGACTTGGACGCTAAGAGAGCAGGAAAAAATGAACAAATATCAACAGCTGACAGCACATGTGATGTCCCAGAGAGACCCTGTGACTGGGTGACAAGGTCCTGTCCAAATGCAACACAACATGAGCACACAAAGTTCTCACCATGGGATTTCAAGCACTCAGCTTAAATGCAGTCAGGAAGACCTGAAACATTTAAACTGCTCTTTTAAAATGTTCAACCATCTCGTACAAGTTAGAGGAAAGGGAGAGGGAAACGTGGCTTATAAAGCAACTAATGTTACATTTTACTATGGCATCAGACCTTTCCAAAGAACATCTAAGACTATTTATAGATGCTGTCAACATACCCCATGGCCAAACAGTTTCTTTGAGCTCTCCCAAAGCAGGAGATTCTCTCAGAAATGAAATGCTGGTATAAAATAATCCACATCCACACCATCCTAAAGGTTAAAGGACTAAAAATCTTGGTAGGAAAATGTAAAGCACTCTGGCCCTGACCCAGCAAAGCACTTAAACATTCAACTGTTCCTCCTTGGATTTCAGAGGGACAGTTTACATACCTAGTCAGTACATGTCATGGAGCTTTGTTGGCCCACCATCAGACAGTTCAGAAATGTGCAAGAGACCACCCCTGCTTCAGCTTTACCTTGCAAAACAGAGGATCTCCTTGACCATCTCCTTACATCAAACAAAAACAGGAACAGGAGCAAGACACTGACTGGAGCCAAAGCACGTCTGTTTGACACACATTTTCCAGCTGCAAATTACTTCTCTTACAAAAAGATCATTAAAAAAACAGTGTGTAAGTGGGCAGAGGAAGACAACAGCTGCTGTAATAGCGTATGGCATCAAGAAGTTATCAATGCTTTTGGGTAGTTTAGCCCCCTGAATCTCACTTCAATGTGACCCCAAGATGAGCCCCCTGCAAAGCACAGAGCACAGGGGATGGGAGTGCTTTGAGAATCATAGAATGGCCTGGGTTGAAAAGGATCACAAAAATCATCTAGTTCCAACCCCCTGCTGTGTGCAGGTCGCCAACCACCATACCAGGCTGCCCAGAGCCACATCCAGCCTGGCCTTGAATGCCTGCAGGGATGGGGCATCCACAGCCTCCTTGGGCAGCCTGTGCCAGTGCATCACCACCCTTTACCTCCCCATTATGACCCTTACTTAGCTAGAATCAGCAGTGGTTCTCACTTCTGTTATAAAGGAGGTAGAGAGTGCTGGTACCGATCTGGGAAAGTTTATTTTGCTTCATTATTAGTAATAGCATATGCAAAATATTCCATAACAAATCTTTGCTGTACCACCTGCTGGGCACTACCCGTGAGCGTGCAGGCAAGGCGCAGTGCATTAATGCAGCCATCCATTCTTTTATCACAGCACAAGGAATACTTCCACACACACACGCAGAGGGGTGCTGGCTTCTGATGCTTCACAGTGCTTTTACTGTTCTTGCTGTATTAAAGTTTAATTACTTTTTAACTTAGATATTTATACAGAACATAAACTGTTCAGAAGGATAACTGCCATCAGCCAAGACCTCTTTGGCAGGACTTTGAGATCATATTTTACTCTTCTGGTGATGGCAGCTCTGGCACAGCATTGCTTCAGTTCTGAGAATTATGTCTGTGTATGTTTGATCCCTTTGGGGAGACTGCCAAAACACCAAGATTAATTAGCAACTTACCCAAAATACACTCCCCATTAGACAGATCTTAAAGGGTTCCTTGTCACAGCCCGCTTTATAAAAACACATTTTGAAATATTAATGAATCCATATCACAACAGATGACATTTTGAACTCTATCTCAGTACCCATTCTCATCTCCACCCTCACTAAAATGACAGTTATTAGTTTTGTGACAGCTCTGCACTTACACCAGCTTTGCAAAGCTCTGGTCAGATCACAGAAAAGAAACTCGCTTGATGGACAAATACAGCATCACCATGTTCCCAGCTACTGCAACATCCTCAATCAGTATAGCTTTAAAAGTAAATAATATGACAGGGATACATTCAAACTGATGCATGACCACAATGCAGAAATAATTACAAAGGCTTTTAGTAATTGTTTTGAAACATATACTCCCTTTCCCAAGGAACACAATGGACAGCTACCAATTCATTTGCCTAAACCCCAAGAAAATGTTACAGATGCAGGCAGATCTACATGAAAACAGGGACAACCTCTCACTCCTGGTAGCAATGGGTGTTTCACCCATCCTTAATTCCCAAACTGGTTGTGATCATATTAATTTTCATCGGCCACTGAAGCTGAGAGGTGGAGCCTGTGCTGAGCTACTTGCTCTTAAAGAGTCCTTTGCACAGCAGCTGATACACAAAGCCACTAAATATAATTAAACAGAACAATGGAAGAGCCAACCCTTAAAGGAAGGTTTCCCTACAGAGATTACCACCAGTTTAAACACCAATAAGACACCTCAGCTCTCTGCCCAAGACCAGTGTTCTATTTTAACTTGCTTGAGGAGCAGCAGGGAGGTGTGCGTGTCCTTGCAAAGTGCTCACTGCAGTATTTCAATGGACTGCAATGAGAGAACACCCCTGGAGTGCAGCAGCTATCTAACACAGAAAGATCCACAGAGATGCTGTCAAGGAGCCTAGAACTCTATAAAACAGAATCATAACGATGCCACCGTGCTGTGAGCAGAGCAGGGCTGCCTCATGGTGAATGTACTGGGTTAAGACTCAGAAGATCACACCACATTTCAAGCAGTTATCATCCCCTAAGGAGAGAAGGAATAGGCTTTCCTACCTCAGTGGGCAGTAAAGGCCCTGCTGGGAGCAGTGCTTTCCACAGCAGCGCGCTGGTGGTGAACAAGTACTTTTTCAAGGGAAAATCATGCTTTCTCCAGGCTTCCAGGCACGCCGTGCTGCCCAGCTCAGAGCTGGCACTTGCAGTGTGAGCTCTCCTGCAGGAGCCTCCAGCAGCAGTAAGCCTGGGGACCGCAGCACAACCCGCTGCATGTTTTCCTTCCTCACCTGACCTTCAGACTAAGAGTACAGTAATAGTCAAGAAGCATTAGTTCACCCACTCACTCACTTCTCTGGCAGTCCCAGCACTGACTACCCAGACAGACCTCATTCGCCATTCAGGTAACAGTGAGCTGTGCAGTCATCCTGCAGTGTTTTATCGATAAGGGGAGCATGGGGGGGTGGCACAATAATTAAAATGCACTGCCAAGGGGTTGTGTTATGTTGAAACAGCATCAGAGGGACAGCTCAAGAACCCTCCTCCGTTACAGAACCAGAGTCACTACTGTAGCTGTGCTCCATATACTGATGCTACTAAAAATAAGCCAGGAAGACATTCCTCACCTAAGGCTCAGGAGGGTTCTGGTATGCAGCTGAGTCATGCAATAATCTTTAAAATCAACACAACTTCATCTCTGGTTTGCACTCTATCAGCACAAGCCAAAAAAATATGCGTTTGTCTAAAAAGAAACACTGCACCCACTGGAACAAAGCACAGAGAAGTAATTTGGAGGTCAAGGTCTTCTGGAAACAATGGCAGAAATAAGAAAGACATGCATTAAGAAAGGAGGAAGTAATGCACTTTTTTTTTTCCCCACAAAGAATTGAGGAGAATGTGTTCAGTGCTTGAGGAAGACACAAGATCCACAGCAACAGCTTAGTCACCAAAGCAGCACAAGCCTCTCCCACCTGTTAGCACTGCACACATTTTGCTTGGCTAACTGCAATGCACTGCACTGCCAGCAGATCAGCTGTGCCAGGAGCTGAACGAAATTCATCAGCACCAGATCAGCTCAAAGGTGCAACACAAACTGCTTCTGACAACTTGTCCTTTTCCCATACTAGTCTTATCACTGAAGAACATATCTCTAGATGCCATTTGTATCTAAGCTACTTAGAGGGCATGTGTGTATGCAGACATACATGCAGTAAGGGATTCTAGAAACATCAGCTGCATTTAATCAGATGATGCTTATACTTAAGTAAGAGAAAGCTATCAAACCTGCCTGCATGCAAAGAAAGACTGTGACATGTACACTGGTATCATCATCCTACCAGGGGGGACATCGCTGCTGCTCAAGTATATGGTCCTAATTAGTGAGACTAATCTTCAGAACCTCAGTCCTCAGAACTGCATCCAACAAGCTGGATTGGACTAACCCAAAATGTTGTTCTTTAACACCTTCTTTCTTTGTTTCTTTAACAAAAAGCATTCTTTGCACACACTAAAGGTCTCTTTGAAACGCTTCACAGTGACTGCTTAAAATCTAGTTGTTTCGTACAACTTCTATTCACTTTTTTTCTACAGTAGACAGCAGTGAAACAACACAGGTCTGATGTGCAGCAGGCCTTACTCTGAGATGGTGCAGCTTTAAGTTATGTGTTGGTTTCTCTTCAACATGGGAAAACAAACATCAACACAAGCATAGGAAAAGGACTGCTGCTGCCGTGTTAAAATAAACACAGCAAAACCCACAAGATTTCCCAGTTAAATAAATGAATGACATCCAAACGTGTGCATTCATCTCTGAAAAGCCTGAGGCACTTTAACTCGCACGCAGGCACCTTTGGGACAGCAGTCCTTCTTCAGCTCCACACTTAAAGAAATGCAGAATCTTTAAAAAATAGACAAGCCAGCAGGTAACACTGAGCAGCCACAGCAGGGCCACAGTGCACCGGACTGCCAGAACGTGCCTCATGGTGTCCTGCAGCCAGCATGGAGGTGAGAGGCCCAGCTCAGATGCAAGAACTGCCTGAAACAAGCTCATTGTGCACATCTGCAGCCACACAGATATCCATCTTGGGTCTCTCTACGTGTGGGTTTAAACAGGACCCAAGGGAATTCAGGGCGAGATGAAACTCCCCTTCTCAGACAACCCGGGCCCACTCCTCCTTCCCCCACCCACAGATGACACCAGTGTCTCCAGCTCTTTTCCAGGAAAGCTGCTGTACTGGCGTCTCCTGCAGGCATCCCCACTTCAGGGATAACATCACAGAACAGAACTTGGCTGCACACACAAGCTTCTGTTTCAAGCTCAGTCTCAGTTGGACCACTTCAAATTTACTATTCCAGTTTAAAACTTGTTATACAGGTTGAGCTTACTGCTGGAAAAGCCAACCTACCTACCCAGCCACTGCGAGCCAGCCTTACAACCGCCTTAACAGCTCTCATCCCCCAGAGTGCTGTTTGTTTCATCTCACAAATTACTTCACCATGGAGGTGAAAAACCTTACAGCTGCTTTAGGATGACACTGTCAGTCATAATACCTAAAATATTTCTTCTAAAGCTTTATTTTTTTTTCCTGCTAAGCTTTGCACTGAGATGGGCCATGCGGCTCACAAACAGCACTTACCTCCTGTCTGCTAAGTACCAGCACTCAGCCATTACAGACACAGCACTGCTCCATGTTCTCTGGGTTTCAGAAGGAGACAGAACGCTCAGAAAGGTTACATCAAAGCAAGAGCCAGCTGTCCAGGTCATCAGCTACAGCCAGCAGTCTTCATCACAAGAAGGGTAAGTTTTCACTCAAATCATTCTCAGCACAACCTTGTGATATGACTGCATAAATGCTGCTCTCCCAAGCTCTCAGCTTTTCAGGGTGATGGAAAAGGAACACCCCTCCTTTACATCCTCTCCATTAACCTCTTCTACTTTTGCTCAAAACTACCTAAAAACTCAACCCAAAGACTTCTTCTGCCCCCTTGGGAAGAGCCTCTCCCAGGCCAGGTAGAGCAGCCAGTAGTTCTGCTGGGCCAGAGCCCCAGAGTTCATTTCTGACAAGAGCCCCCACCTTCCCAGAGGCCCTGAGGACTCCCTGCCAAAGGGACCTGCTAAGAAATGAATCTCTCAGTGGGATTAGCTGTTCATAGATACTGCAGACACAGCCAGAACAATCAGCACTACTGTAACTGGAGTGTTAGAAAAGGAATTATGCCTCATGTCTCTGGCACTATGCTAGTTTAATAATTAGAGGCCATATTCACTGCTACGTTTAGCTCTGGAGCATTGGGGCTGGCCCACGTCAGGGCATCAGAAGACCTTTGTTGTCTCTAAGACTCTGAGACAGGACGGCCCTTTTGGTAGCTGAGCCCCCTCACAACTCTCCCAAAGGCTGCCAGGAGCTGCTCAGCCTGCAGAGAAGTTGTGTCCCTGCTTTACTGACAACATCACCTTGCCACGTACCCCCATCCAGCTTCTCCCCTTTGTCATCCTTTCAGCAATCACCACAGCACTGAAAATAGAGAATCTCCACTGAGAATCAGTGGGAAAAATTTCACTGAAAACCTGGCAAATTCGACATTTGATGAGGGGAAGACAGAGCTCCTGAAAATGAAGCAGTCTGTGAAAAGGTGAAGCTGCAATTCCAAATGCCAAAGTATGTATTTGCATGGCTTACTCTCCACGTTGCCTCTGTTTTAACAGTAGTGCACGTATATTCTCTATTTACTCTCCCACACACAGCACACTGCATGTCCTCCCCTTTTCCCACCCACAGATAAACTGGCTCTTCAAACACAACATGTTCAGATAATTGTGGAGGCTCTGAAAAAAGGACAGTGCTACTCCCCCTGGGGAAGCAAAGATACCCATGTAAATCAAGTTGTTTGCTTGGGATGGTGTTCTGGTCTCCTGAGGATAGGATCAAGTACATACCTTATAATTAATTTAGCTGTCATGTGTGTAACACATCCTTACTCCTACACACTGAGAAACTACTAATAGCTTAATTCTCTCTTGTTGTTGTTGTTTTTAAATCACAGCCATTCCTGTTGGGTAAAGCAGCCTTAAAGCAAACACATACCTAGCCTTTCACATTCCTTCCAATGATCAGAAACAACAAAACTGCTATTTATGAATCAGAAAGGTCAATGCACTTCTGCAGGGGACAGGTGCACGTTACAGCCAGAGAGTGGGAAAGTTTGAGACACAGTGCTACTGACCTAAAGTGGTTTTAGTTATTAACTGTGTGGAAGATACCCCCGCTGCAGTTCATGCTGCAGTGGGAAGCCAGACCTCATTCCCCACTCAAGTAACCGTAATCTGTGCAGTCATCCTGCAGTGTTTTATCGATAAGGCTCCACTAATTTTGTGTTAGCTTACACACGTGCAATCAACCATCAGGTGGTTTCAAACCAGAAAGAGAAGCACACGGCCTGGAAATCACAGAATCACACAATGGTTTGGGCTGTAAATGCAGGACTGCTGGCAACATGTAGAACAAGACTCAGAAAGCTAACACTGAGTTACCATCAGGAGGCAAGGATTGGAACAGGCTGTGTTACAGAGGAACATCTCACCAGTAAGTAAGAAAGTAACCAAGAAATAAGTGACTGAAGCCAAGATCTATGGCAAACAGCCCTCAACCCTGGAATTGGCTCTGCCAGTTCTCAAAACTGGGCAGCCCTAAAGGCAGCAATAAGATATTAAGCACCATCTGAATTGCCGTGCTGAAGTGACTTTTCTCTGACTGACTGTTTAATACAGCTTTGTTTGTTTGCTTTCCTTCTTACCTGCTGATGTTGCCTGGCTCCTGCTGTGATAGACTTCACAAGGATGTCTATTAATGGCTTGCACATGATCTGTAACAATAAGAGATTGAGTCTTTCTTTATCTTATTATCTTGAGCAAGCAGAAAATTCCACGAGAAAGGTGTCCAGAGATCAGCAACGTCTTATTTGAAAATTAACAACTTTGTTCACAGCAGCCCTGAGTAAAATCTTGATCACAACAAAATCAGCAGCAAAACTTTTTACTTGGAAAAGATCAGGAAAATGCCTGGTTCTTGATTTAAGTCTCTACCCCCCTGGTATTTTCTGTAGGCAGTTCACTTCATGCAGAGGAACAGCTCCACGGGCAAAGCAAAACATGCTGAGTTAGACTAGAAAAAGTCAGAGCTGGGAAAAGGTCCCATTCCGTGCACTAAAGGGCCAGAAAGAGCTGTCAGGAGGACAGCATCTCTAGAGATATGTTATCTTAAAGTCACACCCTGCAACAATTCATGGTCAAAACAACATTTCCAGGGCAGGGTTTCATGTCAGCAAAGCTTGCTGAATCTCTTTTCTGGCCTAATCCAACAATTTCTAGGTTTCTATACATAATCCTTCCAACTCTGCGGGGAGAAAGAATCCAGACACAAGAAATGAAAAAGCATGTGGATTGCAAATACCTTACTGGCAGATTTCCAATGCCATCTATCATGCAGTGGAAGGAACAGAAACAGCAATCTGCTGTAAAGTTCACTAACGCCTTGTGCAGATGGTTATTTCATCCACACCACCTAAAGCAGCTTCCATAAGGGGGCAAAAAGAACAGATAGCTACAGCAAGCGGGTAAAACCCAGCTTTAAAAAAGCCAGTATCCACATAAATCATTGCTTTTGTTTTATAAAAGGGATGAACTTAAAGATCTAAAAAGACATTTCTGCAAGGAACAGCTGTATGGAATCCACGAGCTCTAGAAGCCTGGACAGGAGCTGTTTAAACAAGCTGGTCCCTTCTGCCTTTGTGCAGGCACTGCTTATCCATGTGGTCTTGAATACTGGTGGAAAATCAGAGCTTCTCTCTAACAAGCAGCCTTTTATTCACCTACATTATCCGTGCTTTATCCCAATCCAAACCAGAGTGGTCTTGTGCAGCGCTGGTATCAAAACACACACTCTTCAGAGTTTAAGAAGGTGAAAATCCGAGGAAGCCCTGCAGCAGTTTTAACAGCCCCCAACAAACTGGAAAAGTTTCTCTCCTTTCCCCAGACTTACAGCTGTATTTTGGAGCCACGAGAAGAAAGTGCACCATACAGGCAGCAGCACTTACCGGGAAGCGGGTAAAGAGATCGAGAAACATGGAACTTGTCAGGGCACTGTTTCGTTTGCACAAGAATTGTGTCAGTGCTTGCTGATATATCGAAGTCACTCTCTCCACATCCAAGCAGCCTGTGCTCAAAAGCTAAAGGGAAAAAGCAGAACCAAAATTTTCCTCTGAAATAAGAGCGATTCATTGCTAAATAAAGCAATTCGTTTCAACCACTGCACGCTGATTTTTCCAACAGTCCTTAGGTAGTTTATATATGAAACAGGCCTATGGCATAGAACACATTGCCAAGAAGAAACAACAAAGCAGGCCCCACACATGTTCTCCCAAGTTCCAACAGCAGTATGACCAAGTTAGTGGAGTGTAGCACGGCTTGCTAATAAGATTAATTATACTAGATGTGGTGTGGTTTGATGTGAGGGCTGTATTTCTGGGTTTGTGCTAAGTATGTACAGCTCACATTAGGTTCACAGATAATCCTGCAGCAGCTGTGCTGTACACAGGGAGTGCTCAGCTGTACAGCCACCTGAATCTGCAGACGTAGGTCAATGGACCACACAGCAGCTCTGTCCAGGATCTGTCAGTGCCCAGCAGACAAACCCTGGTGCCGATCAGGGAACCAGCAATTCCAGACACGTGTAAATGCTCTAACATCTCCCTCTGGTGGGGAAAAATGAAAGCCAGGCAGGCAGCAGGAAAATGAGACCTGCAAAAGCAATGTGGATCTAAACTAATAGCATGCAGGCGAATGAGGAGGGCAGCACCACATCCTGACATTCCTGACTGTTCTCACATCGCCAGGGAAGCATAACTGTCTGGGAAAGAATGGGGATCAAAGCTGGGATCTTCACAACAGTACAAAGGCCCCACTGCTACTGCAGCTGAACACAAGCAAGACCAAAAAAGGGAAGATGGCTCCGAAGTGCCTGTGCTTAGTAATTATTTGATGTACACAGAGGAGAAAACTGATCCTTTCCCACACAAAGACTGTTATCAAACATTTCTTTTGCAGAAACAGTCTTTTCCATCAATGTGACCACTGCATCATAGTCTGCTCTAGTTCCACTTCGCTGCTTACAGAAAAGCTCCAGCATGTCCTCGCAAAGGACCGCTCATTGGAAACACACCACACTTGTCTCTGGTTCTCTCCAAAAAAAAAATCTTCCTGGCCTCAAAACAACATCAGCACTAGGAGAATCACACAGACCAAACTGTGTCACTTCTCTAAAACTAACAACTCACTTTAACTGCTGGCTGTGCTCTTGGCACAACAACACTACAGCTCTGTTCCCCATAGGAATAATAGCCTTCGCTGTGAAGCTGCACAAGGATGTAGCATGTCTCACCCTAGCCTCGACATTAAGTATGTTGTTTATGTTTCCCATAGATCTACTCCTTTGTTTTTCTTTCCAGGAAGGCCAGCACAGAACAAGAGCTGCTTGGATTAGCACTCTTGGTTTCTCACTAAGCCTTAGAAACATTGACTGCCTTTTCAGCCACTAATAATATCTCATTGTTTGTAATTTCCAGACCCTCCCTTGTCATAAGCTAGTCCTGTTTGTATTCCTCCCACACTAATGTTAACAAAATTAAGGCACTGATTCCTGCACATGATTTGAGAGATCCAGAGGCAAGTGCAGGCTAGCTGGAAAAACCTTCCTAATTTCTAGTGGGGGTGACTGCAAGGGGCTGCCCAACATACAGGGCCACCAAATTCAGAGACCTGAAACATTCAGGGGATTTTCAGCAAAAATGAGCAAAATTTCAGTAGGTGGAAGTGAAATAGACAGTAAAGCTCCTCAACTGATATGCTCACAAAGCAGAACCAGGTGAAAAGCCTTCCTGCAACCAAGTACCACCAAAATCAGGGTTGCTCTACTCTTTTTTCACTTCAACTACTCAGCCCAAATCTCAGGGGGAGACGAGTTCACCCTCATCCACCACAGTCCTGTGCACCCCTCCTCCTCAGCAGCCTCTGAAAAAAGAACTCAGACTGCTAAGAAGTTAATGCAAAAACAACCAGCAAATCAGACAGAATAGTAATAAATACACATCAAGCATTTTGGGTAATTAACACAGATCCAGTGTCCATCAGCAGCAAACAGGAACTGCAAAGACAGGAGGGGGAGGCAGAATAGAATGGAGAACGTGACATTTTATGGCATGGAAAAGGAATCATACAGACAGCTATCTGCAGACAGCAGAAACAGTGAGACTGAATAAGCAATGTCCTCTCAGCAAAATGAGGTAATGCAAGTTTACTGGCAAAAACATTGCCTTGACAGCAGCCTGCTCTTACCTGACAAGGCTGTGGGACGGTGTTTGTCTGCTTCTTTGACAGAGGGACAGGAAGAGCTGGTGATTTATCTGACACATTTCCTTTCAACACCTTGAGCAGGTATAAGGAGGCACTTAAAAGAAATGGGAAAGAGTACAATAGCTGTTACCAGTGTCACTGCAAAGCCACCTGAGGGCAGAGGCCAAGTGATGCAGGCAGCCTGCTCACTACTAACAGAGGATTAGAGTCTGAGAGGGTCCCTTCTCTTAACACACTCTTGACAGATTTAAAGAAAATCTTAGGAGGCTGCATCGTTTCACTGTCTGTCACCACAAACACAAACATCTCCACTACCAGCTTGATTTCCTCAAGCTCATGCTGCATGCCACCAGTTTTGACTAGCACTTCTGTATTTGCTCTGGCTTTTAGAGCCCAGTCAGCACCACAGTGCAGCCCTCTCACCCCAGGCTGCTCAGTGCCTGGAAAACTCAGGCAGATCATCAGAAAGGGCATGCAGAAAGCCTGCAATTTTAGAGGATGTGCATTAACTGGGCAGGCACACAGCAGCTCTGCTCAGCACTAGCACTGGCAGAAGCAGGCAGGGAGCCATGCAGCACACAGCCAGGATGTACTATGGCTCCTGCACAGCCACAGCCTGGGTGTGTTGCAGAACCAACACTGTCCCATGACACTGAGTGAACCATGCAATGCGACATACAGTTGTGTACAGAGTATGAAAGTCTCCCTGAATTTACCTGCAAGCTACAAGAAAGCCTAAGGGTGAGAGCCGTTTACACCAGGAAAGAGCAATAGTACTTAGCAGATACACATCTGGCTTATCCTAATTCACTGCATTCAGAAAAGGAGATACTGGTATGTACAGACAGAAGCCAGCATCATTACAACCCTCACTGAGCTATCATGGAGACAGGAAACCACAGTATTTACAGAATCATCACTGCAGACAGACCATAAATTATACTCATCCCTGTGCTGAATCACGTACAATTCATTACTCTCTGATGAAGCCCCAAGGGAGCACTTCCCATCACCATTAGCAAAGCTGTATACGACAACTGCTATACTGAAGATCATCAACAAAAAATAGACATCTCTGTTTGAAAATGCTTCACACTGCCAAGCTGACTGACTTGCACTCATGTAAGACTCAGATACAGACACACGGCCTTCACAGACTCTCTCAGCTCTCTGAGCTGTTGTAATATGCAACATTATGCCTGCTTACAGACCAGCCCCATCCATAGCACTGCCCACAGAACACAGCACAGAAGCTCTTTTTTAATACTTACCTGAAATAATAGAGAGCCACTGAAGAATCAGTGTGCTTGCAAGCTTTTTTCACAAGCCTCTCCACAAAGGTGTGCAAATCATCTTGCAGGACATCCACTCTCTTGCAGTACTGCTTAGCTCGGCATAAGGAGTTCCTGAAAGAGCATTAAGCACAAAGCCAAAGCCATTATCTCCAAGAAGAACTCTAGGGAAAAGATGTCTGATCTCTTATCACTGGGCTTAGCATTATACAAAAAATAAATGGTGCTAGCTCTGGGCAGCAAAGGAAACACGCATTGCTTAGGCAAGGAGAGTGAGGAGAATCACTGCTCTCCACCTTAAAGCAGCGACTTGAGCAACAGAGTCAACATTCTTCCAGAGTTCCCACAATGTGAAACTGGCAGCCAGAAAATGTGCTACAGCAGAACTGCTTCACAAAATGGGAAGAGAGCAGCACCTTAAAGCAGTGCTGAAAACATCAGGGAGTGGGGTAGAGAGGGCACACATCACAGCACAGCCATGCATTACGCCTCTGTCTTGTTTATATCCTTCCTCATATCTGCCAGTAAGCAGAGAGAATTTGTACTTTTCCTGTCTTAGTAATAATTTCTTGGGAGTTCTATTCCAGCCACAGCAGCAACTCTGTAAGCCCAGAGAGTTGTTGAACCATTTGACTCAGAGGTCAGAGGCCTGGGGAGATATTCAGAGACACAGTACCGTGCCTGCAATGCCAAATGTTTGTTCTGCAGGCTTCCACTTGTAAATTGGTTTAACACTTGAAGTCTCTTAGACTAGAAAACTCAGGTCCTGAATGCTTTCTTGCATGTTACAGCCAAGCATTGTCTGTGTTTGTGTGTGTGTGCATGTATGTGATGATGATAATCTAATTCCACGTTATTTATAAACACAGCAATTGTCTCCATTCTTAAAAAGAGAAACTTGAGGGATTCATTTAATACTACTGGTGTCATGAAAAAGCCCTCACCTACAGCAAGAGGATTAAGGACACTTACGTGAAGATATGAGCTGTTTTCTGGAGGAAATCAACCTCCTGTTTGTCTGAGTCTGAGCTCATGCACTGTTCAATCACTTGAAGCAGAGGCTCAATGATGTCGAACACCAGGGGGTTCTCTGGTTGCTTACTCAGGAACACTTCAACCAGATCCAGCACCTGAAAATACAGCAACTGAGTTAAGAACTAATGTAAACAAGGAATAGAGAATGGATCTATCCAAAGCAGCTCCTTCAAACTAGAGCAGGGTACGTGGCAGCTGGAAGATGTCTGAAGAAAACTATATTTACAGTTGAGATCTGTACACTTCCTGCTATCACTTGTAATGTTAGGACATGATAACGTAAAGACTAAATGTTTGAAACTGAAGATTAAAAGCTGCTGGTTAACTCCAGCCTATTTTGTGCAGTGGCACCATCTAGAAACAGCAGTTATGAGAGTCACCACCACTCAGCCAGACCTGCAGTCACTGTAATTTGGCACAGATCTGTTAGTTCTTACAGCCATAAGTTCCCTTTGTCTTCCAGACACTGCATGACCGTAAGATCATACTCTTATTGTACAGCATCAGAAGAGAAAAGCAGTAAAGCCAATGGCTCACTACACAAACCAGCCTTTCTCCTAGCTACTGTGACACCAGACGTTTCTATACATGAGCAGCTGGAGCTGTTCCTGCATGCCTCAATACCTTGTACCATACCATGATGGCATCAAGTGGCCTCAGGTCAGCGTTACAGACACAGAATAACCAGGAGGAGGTTAATTGCAACCTTCCTGATTTTTATTAGCATAACAAGTCCAGAAAAAGCTTAAGCTGCAAGATTACCAGGAGGGATTTTATGCGCATCACACTAAGGCACATCAAGCTTGTCCAGTTTACAAAAACTGACAGGTACCTGCCTTATGGGTAAGTGCAGGGAGGGAGCCAGTCAGCTGAAGCATTTCAGACAACCAAACCAAACCCACAGTTCACTTTTTAAACAGCACAACCTTTTTTGAGTCAGTATATGAAGCCCCAGTCACTGCCCATGACCTTGCTGCATCAGGTGCTGGACAAGCCAGAAAAATCCAGTCCCAATCTCCATGAGCTTACAACATACATGAAAGTCCAAACTACTTAGCATTAAGTAGCTCATAGCACACAGTTGGCTACAGCAAGCAAGCTGGCTAGCCAAAGCTCTTTCCTTGGGATACTTATCTCACACCTTAATCTTGAAATCCCTCCGCAGGATCTTCTCTTTCCGTATCCTGTCTTTCTCATCCTTCTTTGCTTGGATCCGTTTCTGCTGTTCTGCAAAGAGAGCTGAGATGTTCTTGTCGAGAGCCATCATAGCCTCATCATCCAGTTCTTCATCACTCTCATCTTCTCCCTTTTGTTTTTTTAGAATGCAAAAGCTACACATCACTTCACGTACTTCAAAAACAGTTCCTAAATCTCACCTGCCCAGGACAGCCCCAGCACTACAGAGACACAAAAATAACAGCATCTCAGAGCTTTATTTCCCATCCATTTCATTGACTGCAGGTAGGAAAGCAAGCTATCAGGCTGGACTGAGGAAGCAACAGTGCTCAGGACACCCTGACCTTAAATAAAAGAAAAAATTACTCGTGGTCTTTGAAGCTCCTGACCTCCTGCATCAAATGCCACGTAAAGATGACAGCTGAGGTTATAACCACATAGGCTCAGACAGAATGTGGGGTTTGGATAATTTTTCACCACCCCAGACCTCCTGGTATCTGTATTAAGGTAGGTACTCAAAACATACCAATGCATTTCCTGCTTGAAGAACATTAATCAGCTGACTGCGAAAATCTTCATCCACTTCTTCATTCTTCTCATCTTCACTGTCATTCTCTTCCTCGGTGTCACCATCATCTGAGGAGTCCTCACTTTCATCATCATCATCCTGAGGAAGAAAAGTTCATCTCCTGATTCCACCATTCCTCAGGCCCCAATTAATTCTCAGATGTGTCACTGGTCAGAAACAAAAAGTCAAGCCCTACCTCAGCCTGCTCTCTTGCCTACAGCCCTCAGATAACAAAAGGTATCAGGTCCTCACAAGAGCCAAGAGCAGAATATCACACAGACTTACCTCTTTGTCACACTGAATGTGCCTTAAAAAAGAAGCTCCTAAGGAAGAACTGAAATAACACCCCCCCATCTGACTTCCCTTTCTGCTAATAATTAATAATGCTTCATGACCTGAATATCTGCAGTTCTTAGAGCCCAAGATCTTGAATTCAGATGATCGTGCATCACGACCATGATTCGATCTGTGGCTGCAGAGAGGCCTGTGCTAATCTCAGGATGTAGGCAACTCTTCTCAGGAAGTCTCACCTGTTCAAACAGCCATACCCACAACAGCATTTTCCCTCAATTCCAAGAGACTAATAAACATGCACTTCCAGCAAACCATTTGTGTGTTCCACATTTTAAATAAATCCGAATAGAGCCAAAGCCATTTCATTCAAGGCAGAGAAATGCAGTTACGTCCATTACAACTGATCAACAGAAATGTTACTGTTAAATGCTGAAGGTCTGAAAATTGTTTGGCACAAGCTACACCACATGCATTACCGTGTCCTGGGCAGACTTGATCTTTTTCTCTGATTCTTCCACCACAACAACAGCACTTTCTTCATCCTGATCTTGGTACGGGTCAAGAACCTGCAGAAAAGAGGGACTGTTTCTCCTTTTTTTCAGTGCTTTGTTTTAATGCCTTTGCATGCACAAAAGGCATGAATATCAGCTCACAAGTACAGCTGAATGATGACATACTAAGGGCATGCAACTATTTGACTTTTAATACCATGTTAGTTAATAAGTTCTTTCCATAAGAAACAAAAAAGGTGCAGAGGTTGGAGACAGATGATACATTTGATTTGTTACAAATTAAGTATTAGGTTAATCATTTCAAATACTGCCATCTATATGCTGCTCTCTCAGAAGACACCACCTTACTCGGTGGTGTGACAAATTCAAGTTTTCAGTGTTGGTTATTTTTAGTACCTCTATGCTTAATCTTTCCAGGAAAAGAAAAAGTTACCCTTGATATTTACACATAAAACGTACCAGCTATATAAAATGCATCAAGAATTTCCTCAGCCCAAAACTGTTAGGGAATATAGCCTAAAATTAGATCACATGCTCTCACAAAGAAATTGTCCACAAACTGCTTTTAAAATGACAGACATTTTTTAAATCAAGGAGGCTCTTATTTAATCCCAAAATAAGAGACACGCTTCTCTGCCTGTCAGGGACAAGACTTACATCCAAGATCAGCTGCAGGCCCTTCTTGGTCAGGTTAGGACAGATCCGTCCAAACACACTGTTGGAAATGCGACGTATGAGCAGGCTGGGCTGGGCAAGGAGGGAGAGGAGGATTTCCACAATCACCTCAACCCATTCTGGCTCTGCGTTCCCTGCACAGGAAAAAGCAATGGAAAGACAACTAACCGCAAGGAGAAACATACCTGAAATAGTTTTCAGGTGATTGCAAAGCTTCAATAAGTAACAAAACCTACAATTAATTTAATCATTACTTACGTTAGCATTTCTGCACTTCCTATTTGACCACGTTAAAGTAATTAGCAGCAGCTAGTTACCCAAACTATATGATTTTTATAGAGTTTCCAATGAAATCAGTAGCCACAGGAGCCCATGAAAAGAGGTTTGAGAGTGGTCCAACAGTCTGAAAGACTGGAAATCCTTATCTTCATACAACTAAGTTGCCAAAAATTATGGCTTCTGTTCTGTAAACCTACTAATCTGCATAGGGATTTAAGAAGAATAAGGCCATAGTTAGAGACAAAGTCATATGTATAAGACAGGTTCTTTCCTGTCAAATTCCAACCTGTTTCTGCTGCTTTAGTCTAGTCTCACTTTGGGCCTGTGGAAATAGGTTGGGATTTGACCTGTCTCCCCTGTCAGGGAAAGAAGCTGTCTTATGTGTGCACACAAGGATGCATTCAGACAGCCCAGGACTTTTGCTCCTGAAGTAACAACTTTCAGGCTTGCCTGCTGTATTCAGCAAGCTCATGGGCAACACAGAACAAGGACTCAAAATGAATGAACTCTGTTGGTTGCCGCTCATCTGAACAACAACAGGATTTGAAGCCCACTAACTCTGTAAGGGCCATATAGGAACACCATCAACTGAGGATGAGGATGGCAAGGTTGGACAAGAGATTTGGAAAGATGAGAAAATAATGAAGGAGAGAGGATTTTCCTGGGAAAAAGTGCATCAAAGCATGCGTGTATTCAGAGTGATTCACTAATGCAGAACCTCCATTTTCTGTCTTTTGACAGGGCTTCAACAATCCCATTCGATTTCTTTCTCCAGAAAGGACTCACCAGTCTTTTTCTTCTTAGGTTCCTTGCTGAATGCCCTCTCTGTGCAGTTCAGAAGATCACTCAGAAGATCCATTGTTTCAGATGGATTCTGTTTGGCCACATGTAGACAGTAAACACTCAGTTTGTGAATTCCCCAATATCAACAGCAACAAAAGGAATTTATCCCAAACCTAAGGATCTCTTTAAAGAGTACAAGTATTAAAATCAGCTACTACAACCCCTCTACAGAAGAAAATATGAAACAAAGTAGAATTGTTTCACTCAGCAACAGATCAATAGCACAACCAGTGCTTCCACCAAGCTTTGCCCCCGTAACTTGGTGTCTACAGACAGTGTAAGAATCAGTTTATTAACTCCCAATTTCCCATTTTTAGAAACCAGAGGCAGTGAAAGAATGGATCTCTGAATACAAAGAAATTCTCCAGCTGGGTGTTCAGGATGCCTTACTATCAACACATTTTGCAATACTCGTATTTGCGTCAGAGAGCTTACCTTGAAAAGATGAATGGCCATTAAAAGCAGGAGTTGCTGAAAAGCAAAGTGCTTGGCACTGTCTGATTTACTTTTCTTCTTTTGCAGGTTCTTCACAGACTGAAGTGTTCTGAAGAAATAAATCCTTTTGAGTCTTTCACGATAACAACAGCAAATGCCCTCTTATGATCAGACTAAAATCATGACAAAACCTACAAAACCATTTTCTATACTCAACTTCTAATTTCCTGATATTGGACATACTTACAATATATAACTTTAACAACAGCAACTCAACCTCTGTGTGACTTATAAAACCTCTGCACCTGGACACAGGCTACATTCCTAATGCTATAGCCAAGACAAAGACCCTTATCATACCCAGAGAAGAGCATCAGGAAAGAGTCAGTGAATGGGCATCCTAGGGAGAAAAGCTTAGTAGAGTTGCTAACGTGTTTAGGAGAGGGACTGTGAGTGAAAATAGGAAAGGACGGAAGCACTTAACACACTGTTAACACACAGACAGAATAAAACAGAATTGGGTGATGAGAAACAGGAAGGTATCCTGGAACCCAAGGACCACGTGCAAGATACTGAAGGGGAAGAAACACAACTGCTACTGCCTGTGAAACAGTTCTGCTGCAGCAGTCAGAACAAGAGGAGGAGGACAAGAGAATACAGCCAAAATCTTCTACTAGCCCAGAGACTAAAGCCCAGAGGCCTTTTTAGCTTCCTCATCCCATGATCCCAGCACACAGCCTCCCAAACTTCTCACCTCTCCCAGGCATCTCTCTGTTCCTTGGTAAAAGGCTTCACAGCTTTGACATACTTCTCACTGGAGAGCAGCTCGCTGGCATACTCAACAAGATGAAAGATCCACAGCTTCCCATCTGCAGTCACACCATGGATGTGCTTCTCCCTCAATGCTGCTGCCTCAGCTGTATCCCCCAAAACAGTCAAGGTATTTAAAGTCTGAAGTAACCTGAAAAGAAAAACAGCCAGCACATTATCATCAGATGAATAAGATGACCTTCTCCATATTTGCCAAAATACTGCCCCCAGACAGAGCACTCAACACAGAGCTCTGGTCACTCATTTCAACCCAGATTCACAAGCCTTTCAACCTATGCACGTGTCCAGGCACAGTAATGTACACCTCATTGCAATGGTGCCCCCAAGGATGCTGTACACTGACTATTATCCTGTTCCCAGCTGTTTCCCATTCTTTGTACCACTGTGTTCTCTACTTTCCCTCTACTGAGGTTAGAGCATCAGCCTGGGCAATCACCTGGCAGCGTCTGTTATTCCATGCCTGTTTTATTGCTCTAACTCCATCTCCCTTAGTACATGGATCTATCAGTGGCTCACACACAGACCAGAAAGCCAACAGCAACCTGTGTGACCCCATCACCTCTCTCTTCAGTCCTTTTACTTCTAGTTTGCAACAGGGACAACAGAAACCACGTGAAACCACAGACCATGCATGCTGAGTTCAACTGCCTACCTGACTAGCACACACATACTCAGTAGGTTTGCAATGCAAAAAAAAATGTTTTTACTGGAAAAAAGCTTAGGATCTTTGGGACATTCAGATAGGATCTCCTTAAAAAAGAAGCCATTTGCTAGACCTGGGATTCCAATTGCAGCAGACAAGCTCAAACATCTTGTTCTGCCATTTGCATGGTGATCATGGCGTTTTACCTCCAGGAAAGATGGAAAAAATTCTAAACATAGGGCATGCAAGGAAAACTCTTACCCAAAGAAATAGTTTGCTGCTAGTGAGTGAGCTTGTTCATCTAGGGGTTCTGATATAAGGGCATTTGTCTCAGGTATTTGGAAAGTCTTTTTCTTAGTTTCAAAGAAAGCATGGAAGAAGCAAAACCTAGAATACACAAAATGAGAAAAAATAATAATAAAAGCCAGTTAGGTCATAGTAGAGCAAAACCAGTCTATTTGCACAAACTTAAATAGAACACAGCACATACAATATTTTTGTAAGGGTGTTTAAATACTGAGCAATGCCATTCTCTACATTAAAACCCTTTTCTCCATGTACACAGGGTAAAGAAGAGAAAAGGATGCTCACGATTTCACAAAAGTGAAGTGTCAACATTTGAGGCAACACAATACAATACTCAGACTGTCACATTTGGGTTATATCCTCCAAGACTCAAACTGAAAGATAAATACTCACTAAAATCTGACACGAGGATTAGAAGTGACATCTTCCAACAGTCTAAAGAAGAAGGAACCCAATATTTATAAAAAACAAATGTGACTGAGTTGATCACAAGGGCCTGAACTACTTATGCCAAGAGCTTGTCCAAGTTTGCAGAACACATTTTAAAAACAGAACCTAATCTTCTAAATAACTACTTATGGAATATTTCTGTATCAATTTGCCCAGTGCCATGGGAACAGCTTACCTAGAACACTGCTGTAGAGATGATAATTATTCCAAGCACATGTGACATTCAGTCTTAGAATCATTCTTACCTGGAAATGTCCATCACAAGGCTCTCTTCTTTCTTCACTGGACTTTCAACAATGCTCATAAGTCGGTGGATGATCCATTTCCTTAATCGAGCAATCTTATGTTGTGCTCTTTCAATAGGGAAGCGAACACAATCAGTAGCACGAACACCACGCACAAATAGACACAAAGCACACAACCCAATGCAGCAAGAGTTGACTTTCACTTAGAAGGTTTACATTAAGAATGGCAAAGTAAGTTATGTGGTGAGAAGCAACAGGTACGTAAGAAGAGATACAATCTTCCCAAGTTTGCTTTTTACTCACAACAATCCATTTGCCGCACCAAGGGATTAAGGTTCATCAGAATCATTTTAAGAGCTGCATTAGTAGCTCCCTTAACCATGAAACAGATTGAAAAGATGCATCATAAACACACTCACATGTTTTTATTTTCCTGGTTCTGCTTTTGCCGGTTAGTTGAGAAGTCTAAACAACAGTCCAAGTCTGGCTTGAGGAACATGTCCTTGAGCCAGTCAACGTATTTCTGCAATGCCACTGGCTGCAGGTGTCTAAGTACCCTCCAAACGCTGGGTACCACTGGGTAGCCTTGATTGGTGAGAGTAGAGAAGCCGATCATCACTGCTAGCTGCCTCTCCGGATCATCACAGCTGGTCAAGAATTTATCTACATATGCTTCCATCTCTGGAGCAAACTTAAATCGGTCTGGAAGCTGAAAAACAGCCAAACAAGCAGGTTGGGAACAGCACACTGAGTCTGCATGTCATTAGGAGAACAAAGCACTACAGATTTGACTGCAATAAGTAAATAAAAGCCACATGCCTGAACACTTTCATGAGGGATACAGCAGGTCATTGATTTCACTTCCCATAAAAGGAATCACTGTAAGCAACCAAAGAATCCTGGCACGTACCTCAACCCTTCAGTTTGGACTCTCCCAACCACTCAACTTCAGCAGGTCAGACCACGCGTGGATCACTGCAGCTAAGCTCCTGGGTTGCTCAATTCTATTTTATGGGGATGGGTTCAGGATGTTTTTCCCACCATTTGCTTCATACTTTCCCTCAATTCAGAAATTCTCCCACATCATTTCTGGTCTCATCTAGCAGCCTGCTGGTCTACAGCACACAGAACAAATCCCACCTTCTCTCCCTGATGTCTCAAAAGTGTTGAGGCATTCTGAAACAAGGGGGAGTTACCAGCAAACTTAAAATAACGTGTCCTGAAGTGCAGCTGGTCTGTGCTAAAGGCTGTTAGTGCTGTACTGGTCTGCAAGGCATATGGCTGGCAGACTGTCCAGCAGCATGCAGACCACCAGGACACATCCCATCTCACCACACATCTCATTCTGTCGCGGCTTTTCACTGCCCACAGCATTTATTGCCTTCACTTTCGGTCTGGAAAAAACAGAAGTATAACTGGCCCAACTCTGAAGAGAACAAGCTGTGGCTTCATTACAAAAGTGCCATGTAACTTCTGTAAATGAAGAGAACAACTTGTCTGGTACTGTATCAGAATCAATACAGAAACCTGGCAGGAATGGGAAAGATATTGAAAGTTTAGGGAACGCTGCTTTTAAAATAAAAGCTCTACAGATTTCTAATGAACTACAAATCCATCCACCCATAACACAAATATTCCAACAAGCCATCTCACACAAAGCACAATTTAGCAAGGTCCTGCTTTTCCTGTATTCAAAACCTCCTTATTTGTCCATCATTATGAAAGCTGGGAGAAAAAAAGAACGACTGATTTGCTGCAAACAGGCTGATAGCTCACAGTGGGAATTTCATCATTTCTCAACAAAAAATTTAACACGTTTGCTCCCTTGGCTTAAAAAAACCCAACAGATTCAGCAGGATAACTGTCAGCCATTACCACTCAGGCTTTGCCTACTGCCATCTCCAAAAGCAACATGAATTCAATAAAAACTTACAATATTACACCATTTGCTTTCCAAAATAAACAACCTGCATAAAGGAAGAAAAGAAACAAAGAAAATAAAACCAAGATATTTTCTACTTCCTCATCAACAAAACCAGGCTTTTCTCTTTGCATACATTTAGACAGAGATTGTCTTCAGTGGATTTGTATATTTCAGACAGGAACTGCATTAACAAATCTTTTGATGCACATGGAAGAACAGAAAAAAAGCCAAATACAAGAAAACAACTCAGTCATTGGAAAAACCCTGGAGAAAACTGGTCCATATATGGAGGCACCATGGTAATCATTATTTTCAGAGCAAAAACACACATCTATCACAGCTGTGGTACAGAAAGACTATCAAATCCAATCCCTCCCAAGAAAGGGCAATGATTTTTGGGTCCACTGAGAATGTTTAAGACTGTGTTAGCATGACAGCCAAGTTAAAGACCATTATTATCAGTACTCTCCTTTCATTCTTCCTCCCTTTATAGTAGAGATGCGTTGTTTGCTTGATTCCTAAGTAGGAAGGAGGAAGAAGAGTTCCAAAATCCAATTTCCATATAAAATCTGTGCTAAAGATGTGCTTAATGAAACAAGCACCAAAATACACAGAGTAAATTGTCATTTTTTGTCTCTGCTCTCAAATGCTCATGCAACACCCAGCAAACTGACAGACAAAAGGAGCTTCCAGATATGCAAAATCAAAAGGACTGCCAAAGGAGGACATATGACATTGTCAGTATGCTGAAGGCTGCCTTTCCTCTGCTTCCCTCATGGTTAGAGCTTCTTGACAATATCTATGACAGCAGTGAATAATTCCAAACTCCTTAACATAAATATGAACAGCAATACAGAAATAGGCACTAACAGTCAAAAACAGACTCACTCATCCCACTGCAATCAACCACCATGCTATTGCATGATTGCACCCTACTTTCAGTAAGAGTCCAAGGTCTGAATCACACACACATATATATATATATATATTTTAAATACAAGAAGATAAGGAAAGTGGACAAATGTAGGGGGGAAGTTCTGCTCAGAACAGTGCCTTTATCCCTGAACATGAGTACCTTCAGAAGACCTACCTGAGTTGTTACAACGTGTTCTCCATAGTGCTGCATCACCCTCCCTTTGAGAACCATCTGCAGCTGATCCAGAGACAACAATGGGAGAGCACTGCCCAGCAGCCGGTAGCACATGTAACTGAGCAGAAACAAAGAAGATTCTCTCAAATAGAGACAAAGTGACAAAGCCACACAGAAAGGTGAGACGGGGGGTTGAAACTAGACGATCTTTGAGGTCCTTTTTCAACCCAGGCCATTCTATGATTGTATGACAGAATAAGTGATGGGGACAGGCTGCATGGACCATGCACAAAGACTGAAGTCAAAAATTCTACTGTTGAAAACATTCCTTCTGGCTAGCACAGCTTTAAGATCTCTCCCCATACCGCATCCTCCACCACCTAGAAAAAGATGAGCCCTCACCAGCAGCCCCTTCCTCACCCCACTAGCTGGTTCTCTTCTCCCCATGTATACATTTCCACAGGACTAACAAAAATTTAAGTGTTTTTGCAACTTGCTGTCAAATTTGATCAATGTTTTTTTATTTTGTCCAATGGGCTCAAGAACTGTTAGACAGACAGCATTAGCCTCAATTCTGCAGGAAGTCAGGCTAAGAAACACAGCACTCTTGAGCATACAAAGGGTATTTTCAGATTTACACAGATGTCAATTCAAGTCAACTAACACAAGACATAAACTGGCAAGGCTAGGAAAATGGTTTCCTTTCACCGTGATACTCATGTAATATGTTAAAATACATATGTATATGTAAGTGCATGACTTTCAAACACTTAACCTGACAAAGATTTAGATCTGTCCACAGACTGGCTTGCTAAAATCCAAATTAAATTATAAGCCCCTAAAATGCTCACAGATTTATATTGAGGATTTTGCACTATTTTTGTACAGTGTGAGTCGCAGGAAACAATCTAAGAATCCTGCAAAGATCTAATGATAGACTTGGAAAAGGAGCTGAAACAACTACTGCTATGACTTCAACCCCAGTCATTTCCTACTAAAATACAGACTGTGTCAAAACCCAAACCAAAGGAGACCAATAATATTCAGGTATTTTAATGCAACCCATTCTAGCAGAAAACACACTGATCATTCATGGATCTGGCTTCCATCAAGGTTTTTCATGAATATCTAAATAATCAAATTTTTCACACTGTTCATCAGAAAACATATGCTCCATCCTACCTCAGGGCAACAGAAAGACTGAGGCAAGAAACAGAAGGATAATAAGGGAAGCAATAAATACTGCACGTTAAAACAAACCTCACAGGTCCTGATTTCTCCTTGAATAGCCCATTCTCCACAGCTTCATTCCAGAAGAGTTCAAAGGCACCTTCCTTCAATGACACTTGTAGCAAATCAAGCCCAACACTGGGCAATTTCTTGTCCTTCTTCTCTGACTTGGCAGCACTTTCCAGAAGCTCTACAAGTCTAAAAGAAGCAAGAGCATAGTGTAAAAGATCAAGCCTGCAAGGGGATTGCTGAAGGCCAAATTCACCCTGCTGAACAATACAGAATATTTCCTAATCACCAGAGGCAAAACACCTCAGGAGAAATGTCAGAACTATAATTTAATAACCGGCATAGCTGTTAGCATTTAATCCCTAACATACATAGAAAGTTAGAAAGCATTCCTAGCAGTAAATACATGCAGGTTTCAGAGGGAAAGTCATACTTCTCTCACAGATAGCCAGGAGACAAGTATGCTGCATTTAATGATGCTCATTTAACGACGTACCTGGGGATATTTTCTTCATTTACAATAGTAGGTGAGCCAAACAGCTTCTTCAGCTTTTTGGGTTTTAGAACACCAGGGAACTTCTGCATGCCCACAAGTAAAAGGTGCAGGTTCTCTGGAGATTTGAAGGCTGACGTCAGATCAGCTTGCAAGATGCCAAACAGCACCTCCTCAAACACAGTTTCAGGAACCTGGACAGAAATGAAGGTTAGAGAGTATGTGAGAAACACACGAGGGCATTTTACTAACCTGCTGTTTAGTATATTAAAGCACCTGCATTGCACAGTGTTTTGCTATAAGCCTGTGGTGCTCCAAAAACTTTACAACTAATCCTTATGGTGATGAAACCAAAATTAATCAATTTTTATCCAGTATTGCCATACAGTCCCTCAGGTGCTGAACCACATGGAACAGGACAATATGCTGTCAGTAAGCATGGGTTTGTACATGATGGAGTCAGACTAGAGTAAACCAGACCATCTTTCCCAGAACAAAAGCATCTGCTCACAGACAATTCAGAATATAGCTCCCACAGCTTAAATTTACTATTCTATAATCCCCCCTCAACTTTTAGCTATGAACATATTAATGAAAAAGCAGTTCCCAAAGCAAAGCCTTCCCTCCTCCCATCCACCACACGGTGGAGGCTGTGGCCATACCTCTGACAGAATGTCAACAAGAGTTTTGCTAGGGAGATCTCTGAGGTGTGTTTGGTGATGTGCTAGCTGCTGCAGAAGCTGGATACTCTCCAGCAGAGCCTCCTGGTCCTAGAAAAGAAAGACAACTCAAAAAGTGAGGCATGCAGCCTTTCCCTCTACACCCTCCACACCCTGTATTTCAGACATTTCTGTATTTCAGACAGCCCTAGAACCCCTGCTGACAAACAAAAAAATAACAATGGTAATGTTACCTTGACAAGCCGGCCAGACTGAAACAAAGCCATAACTCCAAAAAAGTTTCCAAAAGCAGCATTTCTTACAAGTTTCTGAAAAGGAAAAAATGGCAGAATAAAAACTCAACCCCCTGAGAAGTTACATCTCATATTCGGCTACACCTCTGATCTGTGGAACAGGGTGGCTGGAAGATTTAGCCTAGAACATCCTACCAGATGAAGATAAGAAACCCAAAACCAACCCCCAGCACCATGTTTAATAGTGCCTGTCATTGATTATCTCTCTGTCACAAGGCCAAATCTCAGTTAATACAATGGCAGACAATGCCATCTATTTACAGCTTTCAGAAATATTTCAGTTTTTTTCACTGCATGAACCCCAGAGTCACAATGTCCAGGTTCCAGAATCTCAAAGAGCAGAGAACAACCAGCTGCTGGCCAGTGCTGCCAGAAGAAAACTCACCTTCTTCACTTTTTCCAGATTATGCTTTTCTTTTATCTGTTCCAGGACACTGCACAATGGGATTTCCTCAAAAGCCTGCAAAACCTGAGGAGATGGATGAGACAGCTCAGTTGGCAACTCTTGCATTCTATGAAGATTTACCAAGTTCATCCAAAACAGGGCTGAACATCAGATGTATTACTTCATTAGAGTAGGATAGAGCACATCTAGAACATTAAAACGTGAGAATTAGAACCAGTGCAGACAGAATCACAGAATGGCCAGGCTTGGAAGGGACCTCAAGGATCATGAAGCTCCAACCCCCTGCCACAGGCAGGGCCACCAACCTCCACATATGATACCAGCCCAGGCTGCCCAGGGCCCCATCCAACCTGGCCTTGAACACCTCCAGGGATGGACGGGGCATCCACAGCCTCTCTGGGCAGCTGTTCCAGCACCTCACCACTCCCAGAGGAAAGAACTTCCCCCTGACATCCAAACTAAACCTTCCCTCCCTCAACTTAAAACCATTTCCCCTTGTCCTGCTGTTATCTACCCTCTCAAAGAGTTGATCCGCCTCCTGCTTGCAGGCTCCAGACACAGCAGGACTAACAATAAAAGCATTTTGCTGCAATGATATGACCCTGTAACAGAAACAACAAAACTTTTCAGCAAGGCCTTGACCTAAGTGGGAAGAAAACAGGCCCTGCTGTATCACCAGCAGTGTTCAGCTTGTTAGGTGACACAGGGCCACATCCCACTGGGGACCTCCACTGCAGGAACTCACCAAGTTATAATTATAGACTTGATGTCTACAGTGTTACAGACCGAAACAGCATTGAGAAAAGACCGCTGAGATCCCCAAGTCCAACCCCAGCCCACCCCACCGACCACATCCTTCAGTGCCACATCCCCACGGCACTGGAACACCTCCAGCAACAGCAACCACCACCACCTCCCTGTGCAGCTGTGCCAATGCATCACAGCTCTTTCTGAGAAGAAATTTCTTCTAATATCCAACCCTGGCATCCTATCGCCATCACCTCTCATCCTATCGCTGCCACCTGGGAGCAGAGACAGATCCCCTCCATGCTCCGACCTCCTTTCAGGGAGCTTTGCTCTTTTCTCACAGATCTGTGCTCACGTCCCTTTGCACATCCTCAGTGCTGTGCAGGGTGGTCGAATGCCCACCTACTCCTTCCCTGTTTTCCACGACCAGCCTCATCACCGAAATCTCTGCCTCAACTATTAGGCCACAGCGAGCAACTTTTCAACACAACGTATGCGATACTAAAGGAAAACGTCCTTGCATCTTCTAAGGCAAGAGATAAAAGTATCCCGTCGCGATTCCAACGCACTGACCTGCGCCAGAGCCAAGCTGAATCCCGGCCTCGCAGCCTCGCGTGTGGCTCCCAGCCCCTCCACCAGGCGCCTCAAGGCGTACTTCAGTTCTTCATCCTGAAACAGAGCCAGGCGGTGACGACCCGAGCGGCTCGAAGCCCCGCCGCTCCCCAGCCGCATCTCCTCACCTCCCCGCCGTCCTTCAGGTGCCGCAAGAGATTTTCGGTAGCCTCCAGCCTCACGTCCTGCTCGGGTTTGGCGATATCCCAGAACAGGTCGAGAAAAGCGCGGCCCTTCCGCAGCACCCCCCTGGGATCGGACGGCACCCCGCCGCCGCGCCGCGCTCCCGGCTCCGCCATGCCGCCACCTCCGCACGTGGGGCCGCCGCGGCGCCGCCCGCCCCGCCTCTTCCGGGGCAGCGGGGACGGAGCGGGCGCCGCACCGCCGGTTCTGCCCGAGCGGCGCCGTGCGCTCCGTTCACCGAGGGGTGCCGCCGTGCCCACGTGGGTCGGATTTGGTCCCGAGGCGGAGCACCTGAAGCGCCCAGAGCCTCCGCGAACGTACAAACAAACAGCGCAACTCCTTTATTTCTAATGGCCCGCGCGATTTTCACTTGGTACCGAAAGCTCCCGACACGCGGCATCCCGCCGAGCCGCACGGCACAAAGGCGCCGCGCCGCCCGCCTGTGACGGCGGCGCTGGAATTTTCAGTCAGGCAGCGGCTCGGGCAGCCCGGCGCGGCGCGGCGCTGCAGACAGGCATCGGCAGGGGCAGCCCTGGCGCGCGCGCCGCCGTATATAAGCGGCGCGGGGTCCTCGGCGCGCGGTCCTGTCACGCTCGCACGGGGTGGAGGCTGAGGTGGCGATGGCGGATTTCGATCCTTACGACGATCGGGCCTACAGCAGCTTCGGCGGCGGCCGGGGGTGAGCGAGGCGCCGGGGGGCGGGGGGAGGCAGAGCCGGGGTTTGGGTCGAAGGGGAACGCCGGGAGCTCCTCGGGGAGCGGAGAAGGAAGCGGGGAAAGGCGCTCCGTCACCCCCGGGCCGGGAGGAGGAGGGGGCGCGGCCCGGCCGGGCCCGGCGTGGCCTCTGCGCTGCGGGATGGCGGGAGAGAAGGCGGGCGGGCGGCGATGCCGGCTGCGGGAGCTCCTCGGCTCCTCTCGGCGCCCAACTGGGCGGGGGGAGCCGCGACCGCGGGGGGCCGGGACGGGGTGGGGTGGGGTGGGGGCGATTCCTCGGTTGCGGTGCGGCGGCTCGGGAGATCGGGGAGGGCGGGAGGATGCGGTGCGCGGCAGTGCGTGTCTGCCGGCCTGCGGGCGAGCGGGGGGAGGGGGTGGAATACGGGATGTAGGGAGGTGCCGGGCCGGAGCCGACGCAGGACGTGAGGAGCTCCTGCCGGGCCGGGCCGGGAGGACGGAGCTTCCCGCGAATGAAGGATTCGAAGAGGACGGGAGGCCACGAGTCGGCGGAATGGAAAAGGCCCGGGAGCGGGGGGGGGCGCTCCGGTCAGCGGCGTGAGCTGCAGGCGGCACCGAGGCGCGGGGGTGACTCGAAATCACCGGGCCGTGGGAACGGAGCTTAGGAATGGAGCTCGTCTCTATGACTTCGGTGGAAGCTGCGTGTGTTAAAGGAGGGGGAAGTGGGCTACAAGAGCAATAGCGATTTGGAAGTTTGCCTTAAATCAGGTTAGGAAATTCAGGTGGTCGGTTTCTTGGAGGTTGGTGCAATGGAAGTTAGAGTGCGCTAAATTAAAACAATAGGCATAAAACTGAAACTGTTTGCAAGCAAATGTTAACGAGTGTGCTGCTTTTATAGCTCAGTCTTTCAAGAGGTGCTTTCTAAACAGTGTTCTCATCCTCCTCTGTAGTTATAGGAATAAATCGGTTTCATCTCTTTGGCTGTTCAGGTAGCAGGGAGTATTGCTGAGATCAGAACAGGGGTGAGTGTTTGTATTTAGACAAAGCAGTACTTAAACTTTCTGAATGAGTTGTTCTGCACGTGTTTATCCTTTGTCTAAAGGGGAGACATCCCAGAGCAAACAGATGATACAGCTGCTTAGAAATCTGCTTTGACAATGATGACAGCCTGAAGTGGCACTTGACACTCCTAACTAATTCAGATGTTGCTGTAGAATCTGCCCTTGTCACTGTAGGCGTGTAACATGAAGTAATAAAGCTGAAATTAAAAGGTGCCTTTCATATTCAGATTTCTTGAAGAGAGTACTTAAACTTTCTCTCAGGCAAGACTCAGATGCATGTTTTACTGAATCAAAGTTGAAGTAATTAGTAGGTACCTCTGCAGATATCCCTGCTAAGATGTTAGCACCCGGCTCAAAGATTGTAGTAGCTCTCTCTGCTCTTCAGGTGAGGCCTTATAATGTGTAGCATAGTGAAAATATGGCTGTTAACTCTGAAAGTTCTGGTTAAAGAATCCTTTTTGATTCCTGACGGCTCTGGGACTGCAGGAATGGGGTGAGCTCAGTTGAGATGGAGTTTCTCAAAGCTGCATTTTTTATAACCATTGGTCTGCATGAAGAGTTAACGTGAGATATCAGTGTGACAGATATGAAGTGGCAGTTCCCAACAAACCCTGGCATCCCTGAGACATCTGCCCTCTTCTCTTATTTCTCAGAATTACACTAGAAAGGCAACAGAAGATGTCTGTGACTTGATGGGATGGGATTTTGCTGTATTTGAGATGTAAATAAAGTAACTACCAGACAAGTGACTTTATTTTAGTCAGAAAACGTACTGTTAACACAGATAACAAAGGTGTAAAGCTTTCTCATCAAAAAAGCAGAGATAAATACAGGACTCTTTTTTAGCTATTAAATAACAGCTCTCCAAAATATTTCTAGTTTGATATTTTTTTTGACAGATTTTCTGAAAAGGACAGCAGAACATTGTGAGAGTACCTTCAGAATCATAGCTTGGTTGCTCCTTCACTCCACTTTGGTCATCTGGCTCAGTCCACCAAAAAGTAACCTGATTATAGAGATGCTTCTTCCTGCCTTTGCTAGAAACAAACTTCCTTGGTTTTCTGGAAAGATACATTTATATACCTGCTTCTCCTGTGAAGATGATGTCATTATTACCTAACTGTGTCTCAGCAAGAGTTACACTGAGTAGGAAATGCAGATATGAGTACTTTGGTGTGACCCAGGTCACCGAGTTCAGGGATGTTTTTAATTATAGTGGACTTATTGTTGTATTTTGTTACAAACTGAGCACGTTGCTGCAGTCTTATCTGGTTACTGGCTTCAGCCTTATTTATTTTCGGTGTTGAAAAAATGCAGCAATTTGTAGGAACAGCTTCTTCTGGTGTTGTAAAAATAGTAAAGGCTGTACATGAACCATGTAGGATGCTATTTGAAACCCTGTTTACGGCCACTGGTGTTCCTCAAATAATCTAGGACACCAAATATATAGTTATTTCATAACTGAGGCCTTCCTAGAACAATTCTGTGTTAATTCCACTTTCTAAGTGGAGATAGCTGTAGTTGGAGCCCTGGCTTATACTCTCCTTCCTGCATTGGCACATTGCCTTACAGCTGGCCGGATCACCTTGTTGATAGGGCTGAGAATTCATCTTTAGGATGTGCCTTCGGATGAATCAGCTTGCTGAGCTGGATGATTGACAGCCAGATAAACATGGTGAGAGTGCACAAAGGGGAGGAAAGCTGCTATTTAAAATAGGCCTGTGTAATTTTGATGTGGTGGAAGGATTTAAAAGTTGAGCCTTTGGGCCGTCAATTAAATGTATGGCATTTTAATGTCTGTTTGTGAAGTCATTGATGAAAATAAAGGATGAAGACATGTAACTTCTGCAGGTTTCTGAGCTCCTTAGAGCAGCTCTGCATCCTTGAGTTCTTTTTTACAGCTCAGTCACGTGGCTGAAGTTAATGTTGCTATGCATTCATAGCATCCAGATATAGAAGCTTTGGGTCTTGAGTGTGTTTTTGGTTTGTTAACAAGAGGAAGGCAGATATGGGATATTGTCAAAAATACTTACGTTTGAACCTGGGTAGACACTAATTAAAGATATGCAGGTTTTGACTCAAATACGTGCAGCAACATGCTGATATTGGTGACAGCTCCTGCCTGTTACCACCCATAGGCACAAAGGACAGGCTTACCTTGCAAGAGTTAAGGAATCTTATCCAAGATTTCAACATTATTCATTTGCAATAAAATATTTATTCTGGAATGAAGAAGCGAAAAAAAAAGGTGGACAAATACATTGCTTGACCTCTGGATTTTTGGCTGCATGCAACTGGGCAGAATAATATTTGACTCTCTGCAGAAATGTAATTAGTCCTTGCCATTCTAGCAAATCCTGGCTAAATACACCTTGTGTTCCAGCGTCCTTTTAAATGCACAGTGACTGCCTTGGAAAGGGAGCAGGCATGAACAAAATCCAGTACAGGCAAGGTATTAAAGGAGAGAACATGGGCAGAGTCAAAGGTAGCCATCTCAGGTAACTCAGTCTGCTTCGGCAACACAGATGGCATTGCAGGGTTGCCTGGGGCATCCTGCAGTCAAGAAATCCAGGAGCTGTGACTTAAGGGCCTTTGCTCTCTGTAATAGAGATCAAAGTTATCTTTAGATGCTTAGACTGTATGGGAGATTAACACAGATGTGTTATATTAATACGGTGAAGAATTTAGCTGGCACTTCTCTAGGTCCTCAACAGCCAGTGCTGATGGATTTAACTGAGGCTGAGAAAGGGTAGGAAGTGACAACTTTGTTTTCTTCTTCTGCCTTATTCATGAACAACAAAGGAAGAAGGAAATATCCAGTACCACTTAATATTTATTTTTTTTTCTGCCTTTAGAATGTCTTGTTCAGCTAAGCTGTTCAGTATGTGTCCCAGATCAGGTACCCTTTGATATCTGACAGCTGATCCCTGCAGTGACTTTTCAGGGTCAAAAGATGTTTAAACTATTGTGGAATTGATGCTACACATTTGATTCAATGCTTTGTTTCCATATAAGCTTCAGGATATGCCTGTGCCATGCAAGTATTTCTTTACTGCTATAAATTATTCTGAAAATCTACTCTGGGCTGTGTTTTTCTTAGAGTAGTGAACAGTGTGGATACTTCTACATTGCTACCATCTTAATGGCTTGTGATACAGGGAAAAAGTTCATTCTTCACCTTCTCCCACTGGAGTACTGGTCAGGTAATACAGTAAAGCAGAGAGCAGGACTGTTGTGGACGTGATGGGTCCAGATAAAATGCCTCCAACAGAAGCTGGGGAGAAAATCCACTCCCAAAAACTCAGTCAGTGTCATCCTGTACTACTGCTGTGCTGGGAGTCACGTTCAGAAATGGCCTGTGCTTTTTCACCAGGTCTCGTGGTGGTGGCCTTGGTTCGCGCAAACAGAAAGAGCTGCCAACAGAGCCCCCCTTCACAGCCTACGTGGGAAATCTCCCCTTCAACACTGTTCAAGGAGACATAGATGCCATCTTTAAGGATCTCAGCGTAAGGAGTGTACGACTAGTCAGAGACAAGGAAACAGATAAATTTAAAGGTGAGTGTTGAGAATTGCTTTAGTTTTAGATTGCTTACTGGGAGGAGAAAATATCTTCTTTCAAAATCTTTTTAATGACTAATCTCAGTCTCCTCTGTAAAGTTAGTTTGTTGTTCTGCCATGTAGACTTACAGGAGGTCTTTCGCCAACAAGTAAGTTAATATTGGCCCCCTCATGAAAGACTCTTAAACCTTGTTTTTTATGTTTTTGTAATAAAATTGAAGTATCTGACTCACCTGAGATTGAACATCTTAAGTTTTGAGTGTGTGCATAACCTTTCTTTAGCTCAGAAGATTCCCATTGCTTTGTCTTTTTAGTAGGTAGAAGAGCAGTTGGGTAAGCCATTCACGTGGCTGTGTTAGAGTAAGTGAATCATATTAACATTGGAAGTAGCTTGTGGAAAGGAAGTGTATTTCAAAGTTACTTTGTTAGAGGATGAAGGTTTAATGCAGGGAGTTTGAGGAAAGGCATAGTGAATTCATTAAGTGCTGTGACAAAATCAGGTTGCCAGCCAGCAGGTACCTCAGCTTCTTGTTTAAAGATTCTAATAACAAATGTCAATATTCAGCTAAATACCTGTCTTAAGTCATAAATCAAATGTCACCTGTCATGAGAACGTAAAGGGAAGGAAACTGTCAGGCTCCTATTCATGTAGTGCCTGTGCAGAGTTCTGCTGCAGGAGCTGTCCCAGCTGTTGGTAACCATAGGTATAAATTATAAATGAGTTCATCTTTAATGATGGTTGGTTGGAGTCGTGTACATCTTGCACTTATCCTTGCTCATAGCTGAAAGAGAAGAGAGATTTGGGACGGGAAGCTTCTTATAAATGCCTTCTAAGATGCTGGTATTAACTTCTGAGGTTCTTCTTACAGGATTTTGTTACGTAGAGTTTGATGAAGTGGAGTCACTCAAGGAAGCCCTTACATATGATGGTGCAGTAAGTATATTTCCAATTAATTTGTGAAACTTTTTGGCAGTCCAGCTAGCAGACTCTGAAGGGATTCTCCTCTTTCTTTAACAGCTTTTGGGTGACCGATCACTCCGAGTGGACATAGCAGAAGGCAGAAAACAGGATAAAGGTGGCTTTGGTTTCAGAAAAGGTGGACCTGATGACAGAGGTGACTTCTGTTTTCCTAGATATATGCTTTTTCAATATAGCTCTTGTAGTTTAGACTTCTGGTGTGAACTAATGCATGCAAGGCACACAGATCAACATGGAGACTACGCAGGAAGGAGAATTTGTATGCGTTGTGTTAAATGTAGCTGCTACCGCTCCTGAAATGCCTGGAGTAGATGTGCTTTGTGTCCAAGAGCTGAATGTGTTGTCACTCCTAACCCAGGAAGTGAGACCAATACCCCTAGCAGTGTGCACTGTCTGGCAGAGGACAATCATAAGCCCAAGAGTCTGATCTGCTACTGTTCTCTTACGATATAGAAGTGAGTAAGTGATTTGTCATGTAAAAGCAGGCTTTGCTGTTGATAAAACTAAATTCACTGAAGTTTTTCATACAGCATATATTAGAGAAGCTTTCCTGACCACATATTTTTGGTTAATACAAACTAATCTTCTGTTCCTTTCCACTGGAACTTGGCAGTACTGAAATGAAGAGTTTCCAGCAGCATGACATTGGATATAGAAGGACTGGACTTAGGTTTGGTGTCCCCTTCATCAGTCTTTCCCACAGCTTTAGACCTGAACACAATTGTGGCTTTTTTCCTAGGAATGGGAGGAGGTTCCCGAGAATCCAGAGGAGGTGGATGGGATTCCAGAGATGACTTCGGTTCTGGTATCAGTATTAACACTTATATAGGCAGCCTAAAAGGCACTGAAATGTTCTCACTTCCATGTCAGCTACGTTTGTCCCCATTTCTGTTTAGATTCAATCCACTGTGTGCCAGCTCTGGATGTGCTATGGCTACAGTGATTCTTAAAGGGGAAACTTGATTTGCTTTGTAACAGAGGAAGTGGTCTTAATTTTAAGTTTTTATGAAATGATTTAAGTGACAGAACATCGAATGTTGGTGGTGTTGTCAAGGTTTTAAGCACCAAATTTCTTAGGCGTGAACCCAAGAATATTTAATAGTAGCAGAAACAGACAGGACTTGTGGAAGAACAGATATTGGTGCTGTATTCTCTCCAGGTAGAGGCTTTAACCTGTTAAGATGCAATGTCATGTGCGTAGTCCTGAAACAAATGACATCTCCAAAGGTGTGTTAGAGTTCCAAAGCATGTTTGCTTGCAATTCCTGAAAGTCAGGTCTGTTATAGTCGTGCCAGTTGCAGCAAATGACTGAATTTGCTGAGTTAGAAGGTGGTGATGGAGCCACTGTTTGTTTTTTGACTTCCAGTTAGTTTCTAGTTATAAGTATCCAAGGTGATATTAATACCTGTGCTTTCGTCCTCTGAAATTGTGGGTTTGGTCCATTTTCTGATGGGGAGATTTTGGCCAGTGCATTGTTGCAATGTCTGGTCTCTGCATGAGTGGAATGGACAAAGCAGAAGGAGCGGTGACGAAGCACACCATTGCCCTAGCATGGAACTGAAGCATGATGCTGGAGAGAACAAGCTTGCTACAGTGCTGTGCTTAACCTGCCTTTGTAGCTAAGCATTCTGGTGTCACAGCCTCCATAGCCTTATTGCTTTTTTGGCAGCTTCTTCAAATACAGATATGTTTCATCTGGATGAGTGATTTGTCTGCCAGAAGTTTAGCATTTAAGTCTTTGTTGCTACAGAAGCTTTTTTCAGATTCCATTGCACTGGATCAAGTCTTTAAAAATGCTGTTTGGCACTGAAGCAGAGAATGGTCCTGCAATTCTACCAAATGCTAAGTGGGAGCAGAAATGTTCAGATGGGAACACAACTTCTAAGAGGCTTCTGGAAAACTGATTCAGTTCCACTTCAATATTTTACTAGATTGAAATATCTTCCTCCCATTGAATGCAGATGGAATAATAGAGGAATCTGCCCAGGTAGTCATTGGTGTGAAATGGAAGTCAGGTTAGTGACAGGCAGTTTTTGGTGGGTTTTGATACACAGGCTGAAGAAATGTAGTCAGTTTCATATTTAAAGTCTGAATTGCGTTTTTTTTCCCTAGCTCTTTCATTAGTGTAGTAAATGCCTAGCCAGTTAGTAGCAAAAGTGGAAAGCTATGGAGTTTCATTACTCCCTGGTTCTTTTCCCACTTGCTTTATTTCTGCAGGTTTCATGCTAAGGGTGTGGACAGTGTGATCTTCTGGCTGCAGTAGCACTCAGGGTACTTTGAGTGTTATCTCTGCATTCACCTTATAGTGTTAAGTCTGAAGTTAAGGTTGAGGCACATACTTTAACGCTGCTTGATGATGACCCCTCCTCAGAGACTGAGCAAGACTGAGCCTCTAGGTGAATAAAGCAGGTTCTGAACGTGGCACAGTATGGTTTCATATGGAATCTTGTGACTCTTCCAGAACATGTTAGAAATCTGTGAAGCGATCTGTCTACAGACAAAGGCTCTCAGTGCATCATCTTGGACTGGCAACAGTGACTTGCAAGGCTTTCCAGTCATCCAGATAAAAATCTAGATTAAAAGTATTGTGAAGTGTGCCCTTTAAATTCCCCCTTTTCCTTCTTCAGGATTCAAAGATGATGATTTCTTGGGAGGCCGGGGTAGAGGAACTCGCCCTGGAGACCGACGGCCACCAGGTGCCTTAATGGGAACTGGTGGCACTGGTCGTTTCCGAGATGGGCCTCCCCTTCGTGGATCTTCCATGGACTTCAGAGAGCCAACAGAAGGTAAACTCGTCTGTAACACAAGCTTTCCTTTAAGAATGACTGTGGCTTTCCTTATGAGATTAAAGCTGCTGCCCTTGACAGACAAATCTTAAAACCTTGCTGTTTTTTCTTCCAGAGGAAAGAGCGCAGCGGCCCCGACTTCAGCTCAAACCTCGAACAGTTGGTACTCCCCTCAATCAAGTAGCCAACCCAAATTCTGCTATCTTTGGTGGAGCCAAGCCCCGAGAGGAAGTAGTAAAGGAGCACGACTGAGCTTGGTGTTGAGAGGGAATGGGGAGGCGGGAGAAAACGCAAGACAGTACAGAGTGACTAGCTCTGCTGGAATGTCAACCCTGCAGTTTACCATTCCTGCCATCTGGCATTTGTCCTCTTTGAAACCGAAAACACAGAGCTTGTGAATGCATGTCAGCTGTTAACAAGTGGTTTTTAGTATGTTCTTGGCTTTGCTGTATCTAGTGCCTGCTTTGTGCTGAGTTTCCTCTTCTGTTTCCTTCCAAGCAGCACAGTTGCCAGTAGATAAGGCGATGTGGCTGCTTCCACGAGTGTGGAGGTCTATGGACAAAGGTGCTGCTTCACTTCCTCCTTTCTGGGTTTATTTTACTTTAGAAGCACAGGTTAGACTTAGTTATTACCCTGTATTGTTTCCTTTCACTTCCTCAGTGCTCCTCTTCTGACCCGCATGTCTTGTTCTGTATTGCTGTGGCTCTGAAGAGGAAAACTGGAGAGTCCAGATCAGTTGAACTGAATAATTTACAGTTCTAACCATGTGGTGAAGTACCATTTAGGATAATTGATGAGTAGCTGTATAGAGCAGAGCCCCTTATAAAACTAAGGAGGTAGCTGCCCTTTCTCACAGGTTACTTGGAAGTATCAGTAGCTGCAAATAAAGTTTGCTGACAAGCCTGGCAAAAAGGTGGAATCAGTATGGGTAAAGCACCTGCCAGCAGAGTGCTGCTGATGGTTTTTTTGTAGACTTCAAAAATGGTATGATACTACACTCCTGAGCTTGAGGTTAGTGCTGCAAAACTGTGCCTGTTTGAGCACAGCTGCTCACTGGCTTTTTCTGCTTACATTTCTTTAGGTTTTACATGTTTGGTAAGTTTTTAAATGAAGTTTCTACAGGTAAAATTGACTTTTTTATTTTTCTTTATGGAGTATATACTTTGCCATGCAGTATGTAATTGCCATTATCCCCTGTATTTCTTTGCCCAGTGGTGTACAGTTTTAAGACCTCTGCTTTCACAATACCATTAAAATGGGCAGATTAGAAATAGTTACGCTATAGACTCTCTTCATGTAGAAGTTTGGGTGAAAAGCATCTCTAATTGCTGCATCTCTCTGAACTTGAAGTGTTTCTTGCAGTTGTTGGGTGTTCTGTGTGGGAGGAGGGAGGGGGAAGCTGGTGCTAAGGGGGAGAGAGCACATTATGTTTGAAAACAAAATCTGGATCTATAACACTGAAGTATGGATACATCCAATGCATGAGAAACATGGGCCCCTAATACTAGTGCTGACAGCTTTCAGATCAAACAACCAGCACACCAAAGTTCTTGGAAGCATGGCTGCTTCACTGCCAGCATTGCTGCTAGTGGTGAATTTCTTCTCTAAAGTTACTTTTGTAATGTCAGAGTCCCAGCAACTCACAGAACTACTCTTTCCTTCCTTCTGCCTGTCACTTAATCTGCTTCTGAGATAAGAACCATTTGTCTAACACTAATAATTAATTTAAGACAGACATGCATTTGTGTGGTTGTATTCCAAATCAATTAGTGACCTATTTACACCTTCAATGTGGAAAAGATTTTAAGAACAAACTCCCATATAAAATTCACCTCTAGTCAAGACAGTTGACTTTTAAATGTTAAAAAAAAAAGAACAAAAAAAAGAAGAAAAAATTCCAAACACTTAACACATTCTGCTTCATAACAAAATAAATTTATGGATATGGTATTTTGTGAATGATCTTTTAAATAAAAGAAAACATTAAGTAATATTTAACACTGGTCTTTATTTGAGTCTGCTATAGCTTGTGTCCATCTCCCCCTCCAAAGTTGTTTAACACTGTATTAATTTGGAAGTAAAAGACACTTAAATAATGGGGGGGCTGGAAAGAAGAAGGGAAGAAATAAAATGTAGACAAATACTAGACTGTAGTACTGGAAAAATCTAGACTGTAGGAGACAGTGCAGTAAAAATCACGTAGAAGAGGAAACAAGCTCAAGTTTTGTCCTGTGGCTTCAAGTTCTATTGCAAAGGCTGCAGGGCAGAATTTGGAAGTATTTAAGCTTGTGTTTCCTAAAGCTCTTGGTAAACATTTTCCAACAGCTGAGTTCTGCTGCCCTCTGAAAACGGTGCCCTGTCTGATGAAGGGCAGAATGTGTGTGCTTTCAGTTGGAGTAGTGCATTTTAGTGTGGTGTGTTTGGTAAGGCAAAATAAATAGATCAGCTTGCTGTTTTTCTGCCTGGTTTCTCCCAACTTACTTGATTTGTTTCCTGCTGGACGTTGTTGCCCTATGTCTCTCAAGTATATGCATACTGCAGGGTAAGTTAAAAGCCATGTGTTTAGTTTTTGTAACAGAAGAAATGAGCTTTGGCCTTCCTACTGGTTTTATTGCTTTCCATAGTATGAAATGATGGGAAGTGTTTGTCTTCCAGCTATTCAGTCTGCGCTGTATCCTCAAACTTGCTATCTTGACAGCTTGAGCAGAGGATCCAAATCCCCCTCAGGAGTGACTTGCTGAGGCAGGCTGTACAAGCACTGGCTGTCCTACGTGGCTGATCTCAGATGCAGAAGGGCTAATTTGGCTGGAGATGGCATCCTTCAGCTGCTTCCACAAGGCTTGCTCATAGTTGGTCTTTCAAACATAACTATGGTGGCAATAACTTCATTACTCTGCATGTTTTGTTTTTTTTTTTAATAGAAATAACACTGATTTGTGAAGGGAGGAAAAAAAGCTCAGCTCATTCAAGTTCTCTACCCACTAACTCGATAGTTTTCTACTAGCAAAAGCAGCCTAATCCCAAAATAGCCTGTTTTTAATAGTTCAGACACACAGATTTGCATTGCCTGGTTTCCTTTGGGTTGTTCTACCTTTATGTCAACAGTTGGGAAAAAAAAAGCTTTTATTTCCATAGGATGGGGTTGTTTTGTAGGAGGAAACAAGATGACTCCCAGCAGCAAAAAGCAGCTGAAGCCCTGTGCCTCAGGGCTGACTGACTGTGTGTGAAGTACCACCGAGGTGGTGGATATGCTGGTATGAGTGAGGAGCCTGCTGTGCTGACACTGAAGGTCTGTTAGGTGCACTGCAGCTGGCTGTGGTTGAGGGTTACAGCCAAGACTTGCAGTCTTGGGGCCATTTCGAATAGTGCTGATATTTTTACAACCTGTTCTGTGAGTTCTGTTATAGTTTCAATACCAGCTTTAGCACGGAGCCTGCTGGGAGCATCGTTACCTGCAGTGATAGCTGCTTTGTCTTGAGAAAGATAAGATCTTGAAAATCTTAGAGCAAATCCTATTACATCTTTCTGTAAAAAAGGATTTAGTAATCAAGCAGGTAGATCTTGAAATATAACCATCAGAGCATAGTAAATTTCACAGCTTCTCTTGTCCCACTGTCTGCTTTCAACAGGAGCTCTTTGCAGTGACTCCTCCAGGCCTGTCCCCATGCAGCTGGGGTATCTCTGCCTGCTGCAAGCAGTGCGCTTTGAAGCCAGGTGTAGACAGCTGGTTTTCTAACCTTGCATCACTCCTTTTCTGTGTGTGGAAGTGCATCTCAAGGTTGCTCAGATGCTTTCAGCAGGAGCAGGTCGGTAAGCTTTCATCCCAGGGCTCGGAGGGACTGAGGCTGTTAGTAGGTATCCTGACATGTTCTAGCACAGGGTCAGTTACCACTGCAGTTCTCAGGCATTCCTTCTGCATTGGGTTTGTGGGATGCAGTTTTGTAGGTGATGGTTGTCTTAAATTTTTATGAAAAGGAATTTCTGTGGCTGAAGAGGAATTTGATTTCCAGCTGAGACTGGAATGTTCTAACCTGCTGGAATCCCTCCTTGTGTATGCCACTTATCCCACTACAGGATTGCAAGGAATCAAGTGTATTTGAAGTAGCAGAGGGTCATCTTTTAGTGGGTACATGCATTTTACATTTATATATTCTGCAGGTTTTTCTGTTTGTTTTGTGATACTGTTTGCTGTAGTGATATTAAAGCAAGCTGAACATGGGCATTTAAAGCAGTGTAACCATATTCACTGACTTTGGTTTCTGAAATGCTTTGATCCTGTAGTGACTCTCAAGCCTGGTGCACATGAGTAATAGCAATATGCTGGTGATGCTCTGGGCCAGCTGGAGAAATGTCTTTCCAAAGCTCCTCGTGGGCAGCTTGCAGCTTTTCTGCTCTTCTGGGGCTGTGCAGGAGCCCTGCTGGTGTCTGCTCCCCTCTGTGCAAAACTTAGGTGGACACAAGGAATGGAGATCAGGATGTGGCTGCGCATGCAGTGTCGTGGTGCATACAGTGTCACTGTTATTAGGCCTTAGGTCACGGTCTCCATGTTACTGTAGCTGTTGGGGTTACTCAGTCGAAAGCATTTTAGGGTTTCCTGTTCCATAGCTCTTCCCATAGCTGTATGACTGTGACTTTGCCTGCTCCCTGCAGACTGATTTTAACTTCAGCTTCCCTCGTTTCTGTCCCCCTTTGCAGCAAAGTGTGTCCAAGGGCTTTAAGGACCTCCAGCACTCTTACAGAAACGCTGCTTACCTGTAAGCTCACGCACTCTTGTGTAAAGCTCTGCAGCACCCCAGGGTTGGTGTCACTGCTGGGAACATTGCCGGTTGCCACCTTGCTGCCCAGTAGGTTTCAGCCAGGTTAGTGTTCACTGTGGCAGGGATTTCCTTCCCACTGTGAGATTGTTCTGTTATGTTACCGTGCTCCCAAAATTTGCCTCTTCCTTTTAAACAAACCAAAAAAAAAAATAAATCACTGAGTACCTCTATGAACCCCTGCAAAACCTGTACTGTAACGAACCTGTACAATTTGTATTGCTGTACAAAACTCCAATAAAAGCATTCAAACCTTCTAGGTTTCGTGTTCAAACAGAAGAATTATTTTGTCTCCGTGGATGAACTGAGCAGGATAAGAATGGGAGGAAGCTTTAAAGCAGCACCACAGGATCATGCAGGGTTCATCTTTGCAAATGTTACTTGGGCAGGTTTCCGTCGAGCTCCTGCAGCTCAGAGCTGTGAGCTTCCTTTCCGCTGGGTGGTAGCAGCATGTATGTGTGGCTGTCAAAGAGCTGCTTTCGGTTTCGGCGTGGTGAGATCGGATTTGCAGTGGGGCGTGCAGCTGGGGCACGGTGGGAGGTGGCGCTTCCCCTTTAGCAGAGGAAATGCTCCTACAATTGCAGCTTAGAGGAAAGCAGCTTCTTGTCCCTCACAAAAATGTGCTCACACCGCTTTTAGCAGGACAGAAATTTTCCACCAAGTTGTGACTTTCCTTAAAGCTGCCATGAAAATTTGGCTGAACTCATGGTCAGAATGAGGCCGTGCCATCTCTGGGCCCAGCGCTTCCTCCTGCGAGGTGGATTTCATTGCAGCGCTGATCCCTCACAACACTGATAGCTCTTTGCTCACAAAATCGAGCTTGGGGAAAGAGCTTGTAGAACTTTGCTCGGAATTTGCAGCACAGGGCGTGTTTCTGCAGAATGAGGTTTGGGTCATGCATTGTTTTCTAATCATTCTTCCCCCATTCAGCATTAGTCATTAGCTCAAGCAGATGCAGCTTGTCTGCGATCAGAGCCCACCTTCATTAGAGCTGCTGGCAGCTGCCCTCAGGGCAGTAGGATGGTAAACTGGGGAGGCTAAAAACTGCATTCCCACAGCCTCTCTGGGGCCCAAGGTCTTTCTATAGCTGATGAGCTTCGTATGAGAAAGGAGAAGAAAGAAGAGGGTTTGGTTGAGTTGGTGAAGCGGACTGAAGGTAAGTGTTAGAGTTTGCTCACAAGAGAAAGAGGGCAGCTGAAATGCTAAGGAAAAGGTCAGAGAAAGGTGGAGCTGCAGCGTGGCATTTCATGTAATTCATTGCGGTGGATGAAGGGAAGGGAAGCTGGCTGACTGTGTTAGGGCAGGAAGGGCGTAGAAATGGGCATGAGAGCAGCATGGCAAAAGGACTGATGTCTTTGGAGGGCATCCCTCTGCTCAGGGCTGCTGTAATGAGGCTGGGATGACACTGCTGCTTTGAAGGGTTGCCTTGCTGTCCTTCGTGCTGCTCTTTGGGCACGGGGCAGCTTCCATCTGTTCTACTGCAGCTGAGCAGCCGTTCCACAGAGCTGAACACAGGGCCTTTGCTGCAGCCCGTGGTAATTTGGGGATGTCCACGCTGAGGCATTCAGCTCTGAAGCTGTGAGACAGGTCAGGGGGTGGTAAGTGGGTAAACAGGACGTTTTTAGCATTGACTGTTCCTAATAAAACTTCTGATCTGCAAAGGAGGAACTGTAATCACCTCCAGCATGTTCAGAGCAATGTTTCTGCTATAAGCAATGGGGTTTTTTTTGTGCTTATTGTCAGCTTATGTTCAAAGAGAGGAAAAAGCTGCTCACAAACACCTCGTAAGCTGCCTCACAGCAGAGGGCTCTGCTGGAAATGCCCGTTGTGTGGCAGCTGCACTGGCAGGCAGAAGTGCAGTTCCCATCACACCGCACCCCTTGCACAGCTGTAAGCCAAACAAATGATCCAAGGCTGAGCCTTGCTCTCCTGCTCTCTGCTTCAGTGCTGGTTTTGAGACAGCTCTCCATGCCTGGATTTCTTCTGGGAGCTGTTCTGCGTGGCACACGCAATTTTTTTTTGCACCTCTGTTGTGAATCAGAATGAAGTGCAAACATCACTGCATAGACTGGTGCAGCAGCCAGCTATCTTGACAAGGCAAGGTTTCCTCCGAAAGCCTGATAACAAAGTTTCCCATCCCAGACGTGCAGATACAGATGATTTACAAAAGAGATGATTATTTTATCATTCTCATGATAGAAGAGTTACCATCCGGGTAGGAACGAACTGGATGCAGCTCACAGGTTGCAGCATCATCCAGCTGCCCCAGCTAACCTCAGTACATCAACATCTCCCTGCACTGAATCATTTGTGTGTGTGGAGGGCCTGGTGCAGCTGCACTGTTCTGTTAGCAGTTGTGGGACGTGTGCTGTGCTGGCTGTTGCGCTCCGGTGGCTATAAATAACAGGGCTGCTCTGTGTCCTATTCTTAGAGCGGGATACTCATCTCCTGTGCTGAGACGGGGCTTGGAGCCAGTAGAGTTATCTGTGAATCTCATTCATAAGCCCTCCTCATTAGTTTCAAGTGGGGAAAGAAAAAGAAAAAAGGAAATAAAAGATCGCAGGCTGCTGCTTAGGGTTGGCTTTTGTTTCTTTAGGAGTGCGATGGAATAGTGCCAGCTGTTTGCACACTGCCAGGTGCCGCAGGCGTGGGTTTGTTCTTACTGCATTGGATGGGGATGGCTCTTGGTCGGCCCTCAGCTTGGCTGCTCGCGGTGGTTTCCATCTCCTCTCTGCCCTTCCTGAGGCTCTGCCTCCCTCCTGCTCCCGGTGACATCCAGCACGACAGCAGCGATCCCAAAGCGCTCTGCTGAGACGGACATTTTGGGGACATCAGCCCAACGAGGCCTTTGAGGGCTCCAGCACCCTGCATGGCTGTGGCCGCGCAATCTTTGCTATCGGAGCCTCTTCCTCTGCCTGCAGCCCGTAAAAAACGAACTACTTCTGCTTCTGCGGGAGCTGAGCTCATGCGAACCGGAGAGGGGCTGACCGGCGGATGTTGGGGTTAATGATTCAGATGGGGGGCAGGAAACCAGCAGCTGGCTAACGATCCCCGGAGGAGCCACCTCCAGCGCCCACACGAGGAGATGGGACAGGAGGGGCCGGCCGGCTGAGGCTGTGGGTAAAGGTGGGGTCCTGCAGAGGCGTGGTAACGGCAGGTTTTCCCCCTCCGGTGGTGGTGAGCTCACAGATCCCAGGCTGGATCTCGGTGGCTGCTTTGATGAGGGTTCGAGGTCATCCCTGCAAACTCTTTGCGAAGAGCTCCGTGCTGGATGCTGCTCTGCTGCTGCTCGCATCCATCGTCTGCTGAGCTTCGAGGTATGGGCATCACCAAATGCGCCTCCTCACCAGCACTGAGACCCCTCTGGAAGCAAAGATGAGACTGCAGTCTGGCTTGTCTGTCCTCCAGCATAATTTTCTGTATCTCCTGACCCCATCCCCATGTGGCAGCATGGCTTTTTTTTTAATTTACACTCTTTCTGCATTTTCTTCTGGGATCCTTCTGTGCTGAGCTGCCCTCGCCCCCGCTTTTGGCTCCTGCTTCTGGGACTGCTGTGCTTTCCGTTCCAAAACCCAATCGTTGGCTGCTGCCATTGGGTTTTCCTTCTGGTTCGGGACTCAATGGCTTCTTATGAACGTGTGAGCTTCTTACTTTACTGTGTTTGGGGTCACCAGTCTGAGTGAGAAAGAAGAGCCGTGTCTTTGCATTGTTTTTCTCCTGTGATCGATGTTCAGGGTGATACGGGCAGCAAAACTGGGGATAATTATGGGATAATCTTGTGCAGTGTTGGCTCACGTTCATTGGAGTTCGCTGGAGCTTTGGAGTAGATGAGGTTACTTGTGACACAGGAGCACCTACCTACATACAAGTTGCTTGTATCCTCAGTTCCTATCCTGGCATCCCCCCATGGGGAAGAGCAGTGCGTGACTTCAGTGCTGCCCAAGACAGGGGAAGCTGGGAGCAATTACAGGATATTTCCATGGAATGCATCCTCGTGCTGTGATCAGGATTTTGTGCTCTGATGTTTGTGCAACTGAATTGTCCAAAATGCTCATCTCTGGGAGTTCATGTATGGATTCCAGTTGTCCCTCTTGTCCTATGTTCTACTGAGCTGTGTCTTCTGGTGTAAAACACGTTCTGCTTGAATAGCTGCACAAAAGCAGGCTGTATCTATACCACAGCAGCTTTCCTGAGATAATTTAAGCTGGCGTCAAACGTGGTAGGAGATGGGGCCTCTGCACAGAGCTTGTCTGAAGGCTCAGCACTGTCGCTGCTGTGCTCCCAGCCACAGGAGCTCCCTTTGGTTGGAGATTTCCATTTCTAAATGGCTTCTGCGGAAATCTGTGCAACGGAGGCAGACAGAAAGTTGTGTTTCTTTTCTTAGAAATGCTAGAGACTGAGTCAAGAGGAATATTGCATCTGTTCGATAAGCCCACGTGCTACATTTCGTACAGCAAGTTTTTTAAATAAGCTCTCCTCTTTTTTTTGAGTTTTACGCCGGTGACTCACCCAATCAACCTGAATGAGCCTCAATCTGTTGCAAATTGCAGGCCACAAAGCTAACTGTCGGAAGGGAGGGGGATGCTTTTGCCTTCCAGGGCATCCCGGCAGATGGATGCCTGTGTGCTGCCTGCTTCAGCAGCCTAAAAATGTGGGAGCTCCGATCCCCCTGCTGACCCCAGGTCTCCCTCCATGGCTGGTGCAGGCAGCCCTGCTGCTGGGGTGACTCTCCTTCTGGGTGAAACCCTTCATTTAAGGCTATAGAGACCAAGGAAAGTGTGTTCGGCCTTCCAGATGTTTTATTTCTGTCCCAGCAGCAGTGGCTGAGTGCCTCCTGCTTGTCGTAAAGGACTCCACTGCCCTCTCCCATCAGTTCCTTTCTGACACAGATGTGAGTTTCCTTACCTTGGCACCCACCTGCTGGATACCTGCTCAGTGTGGTCTTCCCCAGGGCTCCAGACATCCTCATCTGGGTGACATTTCTATTATTTTTTTAGTTAATTTTTTAAGGGCTGTTGATTTTTTGGGGAGGGAATTAAAGCTGCTTTACCCAAATGCTGAAGTGCTCGCTGCAAAACGTGGCACCGTTGGGCTCTTGAAATGACAGCAAACCTCATGAGGTTCACAAGGTGTTTTTGATACAGCAAAAAATGAGATCTTGTAAATTATGAGAGGAGGTTTTGAAACAAAACAAAAAAGATTTTAATTGCCTTGCATGCAAATAGTGTCCATCAGGCTGCTGTCGTGCTTATGATGGGGAGCAGAAGCGTGGTGCCCCACCAGACACAGATCACAGAGAGGGATTTGGGAAACACCCCTTTCTGCTGTTCCTGACTGTAGAAATAAAGCCACATCTGGAAGGGAGATGCCCTACAGCGGCACAAAGTAGGTCAGTGCTGTCCACACCTCTCAGCTTTGCACAGCTGAAAACAAACAACCCCAAAACCTGAAATACAGATGCACGTTTGGGTTGGTTGTTTTTTTTGTTTGGTTGTTTTTTTTTTTTGCCTTGCTGATTATTGAACAAAAAATATGGTCACTGTTGCTTGTGTACAGCATGGAAGGGAGGGCAGGGCCGGTTCTGGGTGGAAATGACAGCAGTTTTCATCACTGTGTTCCAGGCTGGATGTGGCCGGGCCATGGCACAGCCAGAGCTGCTGTGGGCAGCCGCTGCACTGATGCTGCTTGGGGTGGCTGTGAGTGCCTGCGTCAGGTGCCAGCTCTATGGTAAGGCTCTGCCATGGGCACGGGGACCCTGGGTTGCAGCAGGTGGCTGCTTTGCTCCTGATGTGTTCCCTCTGTGCAGGGTGTGCTGCTGGAGGAGGCTCTGGGGAGGGCTGAGAGTGGCCTTTTGGTATCTAAAGGTCTGTAAGGAAGGAGGGGGCAGAATCTTTAGTAGGGTTCGTTGTGATTTAACAAGGGGAAATGGTTTCAGGCTAAAAGAGGGGAGATCTAGACTGAGTATAATGAAGAAGTTGTTTCCAGTAAGGGTGGTGAAGGACTGTGTAAGCTGCCCAGAGAGCTGGCAGTGCCCATCCCGGTACACCCCCAGGGTCAGGCTTGGAGGGCTGTGAGCACTTATGGGGCTGTGGGGGTCCCTGTGCACTGCAGGCAGTGGGACCAGATGGCCTTTGGTTGTACCTTCCAGCTCAAACAATTCTATGGTGGCTGAGAAGCCACAGGATGGGGCTGGTGGCCCCACCAGAAATTTGAGGTTCTTCCCTTTCTTGCCTCGGATGCCTGTATCACCCTTTTGCAACAAGCTTTTTTTTTTCTCTCTCTTTTCTTTCAGCTACAAGGCGAGGAAAGGACAGCAATCAGAGGAGTCAGTAAGTTCCTTGTGCTGTTGTGCTTTGCCCCAAAACCTGTCTGGGAGACAGAAGTCAGAGCTGGTGCTTGCGCTGCACATCGCTCAGCCAGGACGGGCACAATGTCAAATGATAGCATACATATCTGTACCACTGTGATGTATCTGTATTATAGGATATACAGAATGCATTTATAAATACACATCTGCGCCCCCGCTGCTGGCAGTGCGCGAGGCGGTGCGTCCCAGTAAAGGGGAACGCGATCACAAGGAATAATCCCAAACGAAGCAGTGACCACGAGGCCCGTGAGTCAGTAACCCGCTGGAAAAAGGTCTGGAAAAGCAGAGAGGGCACAACCCTGCCTCGTCCCGTGGGCTCCATCAGCAAAGCACTGCCCAGTGCTGGTGGGGCCGCATGGCAGAGCCCTGCAGCTGCAGCGTGAACAGTGAAGGAAACACCACCATACGCACGCACACCCCCTTATTTCCTTCGCTAACAGACAAACCACAGCTTAAATGATATTATGAACAGCAACAACCAAGTGTTTTTAACCCTTGGTCGAAGAGCAAACGTGGTGTGAAGGAGGTCAGGTTGCCCAGCACGGGGCTCGCGGTGCCATGGGCAGCGCGTGAGGCCTCACCATGGCAGAGCACTCGCTTTGTCCTGTGTGGATGTGATGGTTTGGTGCACAAAGCATCAGGGCAGGGTTTGTCACCCCGAGCCCATCCCTCTCTGCTGCAAGCACGCCTTGACCACGGAGGCCAGGAGGAGACCCAAAGGGAGGCTGTGAGGAAGAGCATCCTCAGGGTCTTTGTGGGGCCACCCGCAGCCCTCATTCTGGTTTCCATGTTATAAGCCCCAAATTCAGCTGATGTGGTGCCTCTGTTTCTTCCAGGCTGGAACACCCGCAACGATTTGAGGTGATTCGGTCCTACTCTGGTGAGTAGAACCCTGCGGTCCCAAAGCCACGCAGGAGGCGTCTCTGTTGCCTCTGGGATGCTCCCACCGAAATCCATGCTTTCTTGGAGAATGAGTCACTAAAGCAACACCATGGGAGAATCAGTGTGGGTTCTGGAAGGCTTCTGCTCATGCTGTGGGAGCGGGGCTGTGGGTGAGCGCTATGACTCATCCGCCATCACCTCTTTCTGCTTCCTGCTTGCTGCACACTGACCTTTTGATTTCTGCCCTGACCAGCGTGCTGGTGGGGTCCGCAGCAAACGTCACCATCCCCAGCCACCAAGGCTGCTCCCTGCCCTGCCCAAAACAGCCCCAGAAAGTCTTTGTTTCGAGCTGAGCCAAGCTCGCTACCCAGCAGTGCATCGTGCAATTGGTGCCGAGCGTGCCAGAGGCTGCCAGACCGAGTGAATTTGGGGGAAAACAGGAAATAAGGCAGCAATTAGGATTGTGGAGCCCTCTGACGTACACACAGCGTGTTTCTCACTGCTCATTTCCCGTTTTGGCCCTGGTATGCATTTGAGGAATAGTTTGGAAGATGTTTTGCAATGCTGGGGAGCCCGCAGTGTTGGATGCTGTGCTCACTGCTGTCTCGTTCTGTTCTTGCTGCCAGCTGTGACCCGAAGGCCAGAACGGATCAAGGAACCCAAAAACTTGTCGAGGTAGGCGGAAAGCACGAGGCACATCCTAGCTATAGCAGCACCCACTTTGCTAAACCTGAGAAATCCCCTCTCCATCACCACGCTCAAAAAACACCCTGCACTGATAACTGCTGCATGGCCACCCCCACCCCAATCTCATCCATTCCCATTGCTCAGTGCGTTTCCCGTTGCTATCAGGCAGAGCTTTTCCTGCTGCTTGGTCAGATCTGAGGTTTTAGCTCTCTTTTCCTTCAAGCCCCAGCCACAAAGGAAGCTCTTTCTTTCAGGAAAGCCCCCGAGGAGCTCAGCACCTCCTGTCACGTTGGCTTTGGTGAGCATCAGCAGCTGCAGATCCATGCGTAGTGATGTTGCAAAATCCATTTGCAAAACATGTGGGTGTTGCAACTCTTCCACTTTACGTAGCTGGGAGCTGCCACTGGTTGGGGGGAAAAACAGAGGCTCAGTGCCCAGGCCGTGAGCTGTGCTGTAAACACATTGGGTGGTGCAAAGGTTGTTGGCAGCCATGTATGGGGCTTGTGGTGCTCTGCACAGGGACAGCGGATGGGATCCTGAGCATTACGTGCAGGCTGCTGTGCTGCAGCTCACCAGTCTAACTTAGAGCAATAGGGGTGGACAACCCACAGCCCACCCCAGCCATTCCCCATCTCTGTGCTGCTGGTGCTGGGTGTCCCCCAGCCCTCGTAGCCCTCTAATATTGCCTGTGCTTTGTCCCAGAGAGCAGTGCTGAGCCCCGCTACCAGAACTTCCTGACAGGTACGTGCTGTGTGGGCAGCTTTGGGTGGCTTGTGATGGATGGCCAAGTGATGGGAGCTGGCCTTGCAAGCTCTGACTCATTGTATTTAAGCTATGCTGAGCAGCCAAGGAGGGGGGACGGAATGCTTGCAGCAGCCCCTGGTTCCCTCCTGGAGCTGGCACCAACCCAGTGAGAGTTATTGCTGCACGGAGCTGAGCTCTGCTTCTCAAAATAGGGGATAATTCCCAATCTCCCTGCTGTTTTGCAGGGCCTGTCTTGGTCTGCTCAGGGCTCCCAGCCCTGCTTAGTGCTGCCTCGGTGGCGTTGGGGCTTGCTGCCTGCAGGGCTGACCACTGTGCCTATGCTCAGGAGAACTGGGGTGTTCAGGGGTTGGTGCTGCAGTGCGGTGTGTTAATGGGAATCTCTTTATGTTTGCAGAGGACTGCCTATACGGGGATGCTGCCTACGTGTAAGTGCTGTGGGTGCACTTTCCATCTCCTTTGTCACTGAGACAGGCTCCTGTGTCACCCCACATAGGGCTGTGGCACTGTAGGCCCTCATCAACTCTGTGGGTGATGCTTTGTGGGGTCTGGAGGCAGCACAGCTGCTGCCCCAGCCTGCTGCTCTCCCTCAGGCAGGGTGCATTTGGGTGGCAGAGGCTGAGCACAGCTTTCCTTCCACAGGGAGCCTCTCCCACTGGATTACTACAGCCACAACAGGTTCTTCTCTGCACCCAACGGTAAGGTCTTCAGTCCTCTCCCTTCTCCAGCAGCCAGCACAGCATGCAAAGGGCAAACAGCTTCACTTGCAGGCAGCTGCCAAAAGCACAAAGCCCTGCAGGTGCCGAGGCTCCCCTGGGTCACTCATATTTCCCTCGTTCCCCTTTTCTCTCTCCGCCAAAGATGAGGACTCGCATTCCTACCAGAACGTTGTCATTAGGGATCCTTGCAGCTCTGAGCTGGGTGAGTGTGGTGCTGTCATGTTTCATACTGAGCCTTAATGAGGTTTAGCCTCAAAGGCCCAATTTTACCTCATTTACTGCTCAGCATCACCCATCTAAACTCTCCTTACTTGCAGATGATGCAGAAGACTACGAGAACAGCGCAGCAATCGAAGTCTGGAAGGGGCAGCAAGCAGGTTTGTCCTCAGCAGCTGCTCATAGTGGGCAGGGTGCTGCTGTGCTGCACTGTGGGCCATGCAGGCATCGCCACATCTCGAGGTGTTTTTATCCCCAATAACTACAAGTACCTAGGGCAGTGTGCAGATCTCTGCACTGGATGTTGCTGTGATGGCTGCTATCCCACCCATGCACTCCAGGGCCCAGCTCACTGCTGGTGACATATCTGTGAATTTGCTGTGACAGGGCAACACAGTGTGTATGGTGGGAGTGTTTTAAGACCATCCCCATTGCTGATGGCTGCTTTCCATCCCTGTTAGCCATGCTGTATGCAGAGAGCAAGGATGAGGAGCCAGACTACGTTAACACAGACCCAACGATAGATGCTGTCCTGCCACCAAAGTGAAGGTAATGGGAGCAAATGTTTGACACACTCGTTGAAGGCAAGGATTGTGTTTTCTCCTTGGGGAACTACTTCAGATCAACTCTGCTCTTGCAGGCAGAGCCCCAAGCCCTTCTGGTTTGCAGCACGGAGGCAGAGCTCAGCAGGGGACCCCTGGAGCCCTGCTCCTGCTGCATGCTTTGCTCTGCTCTCAGCAGCAAGCTGCTGGCTGCTGATACCGAGCTCCTGCAGGCAGCCAAAAGTTCAAGCACCTGCAGAGAGCTGCGGGAAGACTTCTCATACACACATCTGTGGTGTGTCTGCATGCTAACTAATGCTGGTCACCCTGCTTCAACCAGCGCCTGGCTGGGAGAGGGGCTGGGACCAGTTTTGCTCTCTGAGAGCCTGCAGGAGCCAGTGGGATTGCCCCTGTGCAGCTCCAGCCTCTGGGATTTACCAGCACAAACTGAGCAGGCTCCTGCTGCTCACTACCAACCGGTGGTGAGGAGGCTCCTTGCTGGGATCTTTCTGAAGCCATACAGAACATTTCAGGTTTGCCCCCAGCATCCAAAGCACAGCCACCCCGCTCTCCTCGACGCAGCTCTCGTTTCAAACTTGAGCAGTGGCTGGTGGGAGGGAGGCCAGGTCACCCTTGAAGTAAACGCAAAGGGCTGCAGCACTCACTTCTACGAGCAACCCTGCACTCGTTTCTCTTCCACAAGAAATGTCAGGCATTCCATTTCTGTGTTCATTACAGCACGTTCTGCCTGCTTTTTGCTTCTCTCCTCGCTGTTCGCAGGAGCTACGAGACTCACCGTTTCCCCCCTTTGATTTCAAGTGTTCTGCATGAAGTCTGAAGAAGCCCTTCGCCGAGCTGCACAAGCCCACCCAGCCAGCACGTACATCAGGAAAGAGGCGTCTTCCACCCCTCAGTCACATCTTTTCCCCAAACTGTGCCCAAGATCACACGGAACAGCTGTCGCTGAAAGGAAGAGATGCTGAAGCCCTGACATCCAACAGCAACCATGCGACCGGAGGAAGAGCTCTGCCCAGCAGCAAAGCCTGCCCAGCAGCAGCACCCATGGATACACTATGAGCTCCTGGTCCTGTTTCCCTTCCAGGCCTGCCTGCTGGAGGGAGCACGGCTGCTCTGTGCAGCGCTGTCTCCTGCCAAGCGTGAAATGATTCTCTAAATTGCTGAGCGGCAGTGCAGCCAACTACTTAATTTGTCGGGCTGACTCACGCACGGAGGTATTCAAAGGCAGGGATTAGGTTTTGATTTAGATCCTACGCTCTCCTCCAGAAGCTGCTTCCTACAGGAGAGGAACTGGCAAGGCAGAGGTTGCTTTTACAGCAGCAGCGCTTCTCCGGAGCTCAGTGAGATACCAGACTGTTACAAAAGCTAAGGGCTAAAGAGGATTAAGCCCTCCTCTGCAGCTTGTAATTCACAGTGTCTGTGGCAGTTCTCCTCGTGTTTCCTCATCTGCTTTATAACGATACGAAGACACCGCAACGACTGATGAGGTTCGATCCTCCGCTGTCAGCCTCACAAACCGCAGCACTGTTTGAGATTCGGAACATCGGTCCTGCAATGTAACCCTTGCCTCTCGGGCTCTCGTGCACAGGTCTGGAACCATCTTAGCACTTATTTATTAAAATTTCAATTTAAATAAGCCCTCAAAGAAAATCCGGAGTTTTTCTACTGTGGTTTGCTGCAATGTGAGTGTTGTCTCTGTGATCGAGTGACACAGGCTGGCTTGGGAGCACGTGTAGAAGTGACCCAGGGTGGCGCGTGGGATCCGTGCAGCCTTATTCCTCAGAACTGTCTCAGAACTGCACTTCAAGAAGGGACACAGCCCACAGCACACATCTCCAGGGCTGGTCAGAACGAGCAGAGAAGTGGAGGTAAGGGTGAGAGCCCTGGAGTGGGAGAAGAGGATGTCAGGTGCTTCCTGCTGTATGTGCTCAGCTCTATTTTCAGCTGAATTGCTGAGAGTGTGGGGCCACTCTGCGTAGCTGTAGCAGCAGGTGGTTTGGTGCTTGGCTTGGGAAATGTACTTGTAGCTGCTACAGATGCACGCATTCCTGCTCCCACGGGACTCTAGGAATAGGGAATGCAGTGCACCATGTGCCCGTGCAGCTACAGCCTGCCTTTCTGCCTGCCCCAACCCTTCCCTTCAGCTTTTGCTCACGCTCTGGTTTCTGAAGTTTAAATGCTGAAACTTTGCACAAGTAGGGGACACGGCCTCACAGAGCAGACACGCTGGCTCTGCACAGGCTCACGGACAGCCAAGGAAATGAGGAGATGCCTTTGCTACTGAAACACAGCACCTGGCCCATGACATTGCCATTGCTGGTGACTTCTCAGAAGCTCTCACGTTTCACCAATTGCTGCAGACCACAGATTTTTCAGGATCTGCTAGAGGAGAAGGGTGAGCTGCATTCTCGGTGATGCTGCACCCACTTGTGGTTCGTCTTATTACCAGAGGGAGACATTAAATGCTTGGGATGTGATTAGCAGCAGTTAAAAGATTCTTGGCATGCAGTGGTAGATCCAAAGACCTCCTGGGATGTTCTATCCAATAGGTGAGTGTGCTGCCAATGCAAGATTTACTGCTCTCTTTGCTAAGCAGGGAGGGGGATTAGAGCAATTACATTTTCCTGCAATGAGGTTCCTTCATTGCCAGAATCCGAAAGCTGCAGTGTAAGCAGGCAGAGCAATAGATTTGGTGTACATTCCCTCACCTTAGTGGGAGTCCGAGCAAATTGCCCTCCTTCCAACCTCCAGAGCAGAGAGCAGCAAATCCTTCCTTAGGGTTGTAAAGCTCCTGAAGTGCTTTTCAGCCAGTGATCTCATTGTGCTGGAAAATATCCAGGCACTGCTGAGGGAAACTTCATTGATGTTTTTAGTCTTGTTCTGAAACGTGAGCTTTCTCTTTGCAGTGGGTGAGTACATACACGTGTTCACTGATTAACTGTCCTTTCAGAACTCATTTTCAGGTATGTAAGGATTTCTGGTGCTAAACCCAAACTGTCAGATCGTTGTGTTGCCTGACAGTAATTCAAAGGGCGCTGACATCTCCCTTGGGTACACATAGCTCTTTTTCCTCACATCAGGGAGACAGCCAAGTGAGCAATTTGCTTCCTGTTTTCAACGTAGAAGACACATTAGAAATGTAGCTTTGGCCCTGCCAGTATGTCTAATGGAGCTGGGAAGCTTTACCTAGCTACCAGAAAGCAGCAGCTCTGCACTCATGGGGAGCAATCGGGTTTGGCACAAGAGGCTGATGGCCTCTCAGAATGATGCTGTTCCTCTTCTAAGTAAAGGTGAGTATAACTAAATCCCCCCAGTGCTGGGAGTATTAACTTGTAAGTGAATTGGCTCCAAAGTGGAGCTGAAAGGCACCTAGCGAATATGCTGAAAAGAAAGCAGACAGAAAGAGCACCTGTGATCCTCTGAGTTTGTCACTCCTGCACTGGCACCACCACAGCAAACTGCTTAGACAAGGGAATATTAGCCTACTGTCTAAATAATGTGCTTTATTTAAGCTCTTGTGGACAAAAGCTGTGATGCTGTGTCTGTAATACAATGCTGTAAGTCAGATATTTAACAGTGTTTGTGCTAGTAGTGACAAATCACTGTCAGCAAATCAAACTTACCACCATTTGATTAATATCTAGTGAGAGGAGAGTGTACTTGTGAGTACTGTATCCATAGGAACTGTTTCCCTTATTTCATTCAGGAGCAAACTCAAAAGCATCTGTGCTTTAACTGACAATCATCTTGATTTCCTTTGTCTTAGAGCTCTGTCGGAGGAGCTGCAGAAAGTCTTGAGGGTGCAATTTAGAATGCTACGTCTTTGCTGCTAAAACTCATCGCCCCTCTGGCTGAATCAGAGAAATGAAGGGTGTAAGCAACTGTGGCTTCAGTGCAAGGGCCGGCCTCTGGGCTGATACTGCAAGTAAAGATCAGTTTGGCACTGAAACAACTTGGTGTGGGCAATGGGATGCTGGGGGTGGTAATCTTCAACAGGAGGGCTGGGGTGAAGGGCAGGCACCAGTAAGTTGTACCTCTACTGTGCTGTTTCACTGCTATAACCAGAATGTATTTAGGTAGTTCAAGACAGCTCTGCTTAGAGATGCATATCTGACACCAGATACAGAGGTGGTCACATTAAATTTATATTTGTTTTCACTCTGCATTTCACACTTTATTGCTCCTCTGAGCTCACAAGGTGGTTTCCAAAACCAGGCAGAGAGGAAACCATGATGCTGTAGCTTTTTGGTACACTGAAACTACAGTAAAATGACATTACTTAATCTGGACAATCGAGAAAAGAAAATGGAATGCAAATGCAGAGCTCCCCTGAATTTATGTATTTTTTAAATATTATAGATGTAATATCTGGAACAAATAGCTCTCAGTGTCCTAAGCAATTAGCTGGGACCATTAAGAAATATGTACTGTTCTCCTGTACTCGTTTGGTGGAAATACCTTCCTTACCATCACACGAAAACAGCACCCAGAACGGTGCCTGCACGACATGCCCTAATTGTAACCTCATTAAGGTTTCTTTCTGTGTAAAAACTTTTCCTTCCTAGCTTCAGTGAGGCCACCTCTCATTAGTCAGGAGGTGTAATCATTAACAAAGGGATTAAAATTTTGTCTCTCCTGCTGTTAAGTCTTGGTATCGTTGCCATAGGCAGTTCTGTGAGTGTAACAGACGTCATTGCTCCTCCTTCCTGAACTGCCAGTCCTCTCCTCTGCCCCAGTCACACAACAGGTAAGAGTGCTTCAGTTAAAGTAGATTTTAAAGCTTTATTTGTCTCAATTAAAAAAAAAAGTGCAGGGTAATTTTTCAACAGAACCTGGTTCTGGGATTTAGCAAAAACAGACTGACAGAATTCAGGACAAACACAGCTGCTGACCTCACACACCAGGCCTTCACCTTCCAGAACACAGGTTTCAGCTCAGTCAGGTTTCTAACTTGCTGCAGGAGCTGCAGTCTTCTGACACAGCCTGGCAAGCAGTCCAGCCATTTGTAGCAGTGAGTTCACACCTTCTGCTATCTTCATATGTGCGTAGCCAATTTCCTGGTGAGAAAAACAATGCCAAACATTCTGGTTTGTCCCACAGTTTCCATACGGTCTGTATGGATGCTCCACTATATCCCATACTCCTAAGAAACTATCTTCAGAGTTGCTCAAACTTAAGAAAACCATTTTTGGCTATGGACTATTGCATTCTCACGTCAGCTAATTAGAAGAGGGTATTTTTCATTAATTGAAGTCTGTATTTCCCCATTTCCTTTGTAAGTTGATCAATGAAGTGACATTTAGCACTTCCATGGGGTGTTAAGACTTTGAACTTCAAGTGACTGCTCTTATTCACAAACTAATAACGCGGAGTAAGAAAGAAAACAGTAATAACAAATACAATTATTTTACACTAACAAACAGCAAACAGAAAACTCTGAGCTTGCCCTGTGATAAAAATCCCAACCTCTTTTTTGTAACAGACAAAAAGACCCCATAAATAGTTAGTTTAATACTAACCTTGATAAATTCCAGCTTCAGATATTCTGGCATTTGAAAGGTTTTACACACACGGAAGATGTTGCCAATCACGTCTTCTGGAGAGTATCCAAGTCTCCACAGGTGGGCAAGAATCTGTGCAGGCAAGAACAATCCTACATTTATCTGCAAAACTTATCATTTGAGTCAAGCATATTCATTTTTGAGGCAGGCATGTGCAACTGGTGAAACTACACGTGCTGTTTATCAAACAATTTAACACTGTTTCTGTTTAGTGAGTAATTTCATTACTGCTTGGGTTGTTGTTTTTGGGTTTTTTTTGTTGCTTGATGGGTTATTCATCTGAACAAACTCCTGTAAAGAAGAGATTTAATTCAGCAATTTGTATGCATGGTTTTGCTTCTTTCAAAAAGAGCAAGTGGTGCACACTGAATTCTTCAAACCAAACAGACATTCTGCAGAGGAAAGGTGTGTCTGCACACAGAACACACCAAAACCCACCTTGTATGCTTCATCAATATTTGCATTTATGCAGTGTTGTATCATTTCTTTCACAAGCAGAGGGTGAGGCTCGTCACATACCTGTATCAAACAATTATTACACTTCAAAATACTAGAACATCCCATAATTGAACTCCCAAGTGTTCTCATCAAGCTTTTATAGAGTTTAAATATTGAATCAGAATGTCTTACGATACAGATTAATTACATTTTAAGCTGTATGACACTTTTGATAAACCAACTATCCTACTGTGGTAGACTCGATAGCACTGCATGAGAGCACTCAAGTAATAGACTCAAAAGTTATCACTGTGCAATTTCCCAGCAGTGATGTGATTCATGTGCTTGGAAAGAGCAGGAAAGGCATAAAGTCTTAGACATGCTGTTAGGGACTGCAAGCACTTCCTGCCTTTCCAAAGCCAGGCACACTTCTTTGACTAATGCCATCACTCCTACATCTATCATAGTGCCTGCAAAGGGGCAAAGCACTGTCAGAGTCATGTATATTTGAAGGTCTCACACAGTTACAGTGTTAAGACTTTAACTGAGCTGTTTCACAGCACTACGAACCTTGAAGACGTTTTCACTGTTTATGAAACCAAATCCAGAATATGTGGACTGTAAGTTGTTTAAGGCCTGCAAAAAGGAAAACGAAGAGTTCAGTTGTTTTGTGAAGTCCTCTGCTTCTGACTGCACCCCTCAGGATGAAATACACTTCTTGGGAAATGACACCAAATATGTAGTTTTCAAGTAGACAACAGACTAAGTGCATGAGGACTTTGTTTTCCTCAACAAATTCAGTATCTGATTTTCACCAATTCCCTTTTAAGGAGCTTTAAAACCTTGCAATACCAAGCAGTTTAGTTATTCTTGTGCTGTATGTCACCTCCCCTTTGCTTTATATCCCCAGAGATGAATCCTTGAGAGCCACAGCTCAAAGTTGCTTGAACAGAAGGCTTTGTTTCCCTGCCTTCCCTCTTTTACCTGTCTCATATCTCCTTGAGCTGTGAAGATAATGGCTTCTAATCCATCATCAGTATATGGTACATCCTCTTTTTCAACAATTTTCAGTAGCCTTGCAAGGATCTGTGAATCTGTCAGTTTGGTGTAACGCAGCACTGCACACCGAGACTGAATAGGCTCTGAAGACAGAGATGCATAATTAGCATTCCCCTCTCTTCTTAATAACAAACATAAAAACATTTCATTTGGGAAGAAAATATGTCAGTTTTCAAGCTCTTAACCACTCCTGATTTGTAACTTTAAGAACAAGTACAGCAGAGCAAATATAGCATCTGCTTAACACATGTAATTCCCATAGTCCTTCATTTGAACCCAAGTGTGTTACATATATCAAGGACAATTTCTTTTGTTCTCCTGGTTTTCCTGGAATGTAGATGTTTATCATGCTACTTTAACTGCTAAACAAGAACAGTCTGAAGCTCTGCAATGTGTTCACCTACAGGCAAACTTCAAGACTGCGCTTCAGAAAGCAGGACAAGAGGGGCTGAACAATACACCAAAAATCATAAGCTGTAGCAGAGCTGATTAAGCCTGAAGAAATCTGCTCTGCAGTCATGCATAGCACTTTTCATGAAAAAACAGCTGTTTGGAAGGTTTATCAGCTATGCAAACGTGCTCTTCATTAGCTGTTTTAGAAAACATTCGATGTTTTGGCGGTTTGATTTTTCTGAAGTGCCATGGCTTCTTGCAGTGAGCAAGCTCCAAGTGGTTCTGAGTACTACTTTGGAGGTTACCCAGCAGCATGGGGAGCATATGACCAGAACACCCAGGGACTAACAGAGCTTTACCTATGATTTTATCAGAGGCATTGCATGCGAGTGCGAAGCGCGTTGTTTTGGAATAGATTTCCATTGTTCTTCTCAATGCTTGCTGTGCTCCATCTGTCATGCTGAGGAAGAAAAGGAGTTAGGACAGATTTTACCCTCCACTGACTTGAAGCTGCAACCTAGTGACTATCTTTATACAAGCTTTAGAGTTTACTGATATCGGGCAGTGCTTTGTAAATTACCTGGTATTTTTGATTGGCAAGCCTCAGATTTTGGCAGACACGAACCAGTCACCAGTCATAACCTCAGCCAGTTATTGAGACCTCCATAAATTAACGTGTAAAATCAAATCATCAGTGCTCTTAAGAGTACTGCTAAGAATACTACTATTTATATGCAGGAGGAGAAGAGTGTCCTGCTTTTATCCAGTGAAATTAAGTGTCTATGTAAGCTAGATTCTTTTCCAAGAAAAACAGCCAGTGAACTGGAAGATGGTAAGATTACATCGAGCTAAATCCCAAAGTGTTTCACCCCAATATTGAACATTTCCTTTGAATCCATGATCACAACTTAGGATGAGGAATCTTATGAGTACTGTTTAATACACATTTCCACTCAAATCATTTTTGATAGCCTGCTCAGAACACCTCATACTGTCCAAGACAGCAGGATAGATAGAACACATTTCACATAGTAGCTGGGGTGAAGGAAAAAAAACAATGTACCTGTCTGCTTCATCGAGGATGATGATTTTGTGCCGACCCTTTGGAAGTGTGACCTTTTGCTGAGCAAACATTTTGATTTTGTTTCTCACCACATCAATGCCTCTGGAACAATAATTGAAGTCATTTATGTTCACTCGGGTGAAATTCCATAATGGCTTTCATTCAGCAGCCACAGTGGCTCCTGTGCTCCCCATTCTTGCACTGTTCATTTCCGTTCAAAAGTAAGCAGTCAGCTGTGCCAGGACAATTACTGTGAAGCTGTGCTAGCACAACATGAATCCCTACCTAGACACAGTCCCCGCAAAGACTTTCTTTTAAAAATAAAGGATTTTATTTTTTTGTTCTGTTTAGAAAATGCATGTTATGCCATGATTTGTGGAAGAGCTACATAACTAATAAGGCTGGTATAAACTACTGCATTCCTATCCCTCTATGAAACGTCCTCAAAACAGTGTCTGCTACAAAAGTTGGGAAATATAATCAGCCTTTAGTGCCTGATTGCTGCAGAAGAGTCAGTGCCTTCTACATACCTAACATCCTTATCCTACAGTGTTATTCCCAACTGCCCTTACAGTCTTAAATTTCTATCACTTCCCCTTTTTTTCTTAAGCACTGAAGAGGTTCATTATAAATAACTCATTCATTATTTGTTAAGAGGATCTTCACGGATGCAGGAAACATAAATCTTTGAAGCAAATTTGAGAAGACAGTACTATTATGTATTCTGCACTCCATCTGCTTATATTTTTTTACATGGAAGTTGCTGTCGAGCTTATAAAACATCAAGTGATAATATCTACAGTGCTAGTTGGACACCAAAAATTGCCTAATTTTGAGTTGGAAAAACTACATTAAATTAGTAGGGGCCTTACTGTAACATTATCAAGTTGGCCTGAGTTCAGCTAAAAATAAAAATGGATACTTGCTTCTTCATTAAGCTTGACAAGGCTTATTCCTTCTCACCTGTCATTTGAGGCATTCAGCTCCAAAACAGCATCCTTTAATGCAGGGCCAAGCAGAGCACGAGCCAAGCAGAGGATGCTGGTGGTTTTTCCCGTTCCAGGGGGACCCTGGAAATACAATTGCTGATGAGTGCAATGCCATTTCCTAACCTGTACTCTCTACAGTGCTCTCCACTCGTGAAAAACAGCTGCAGTCACAGCTAGAAGTGACCTGAGCTCAGGATCCTGCCTCCAGCAGCAGAGAAGCACAAGACACGCTTCAATGGGAACCCAAAGGCTGAGTTAGTTCTCAGTGTTTCAGTAATAGAAGGTTGTTTACTTGCTGTGTCTTTTGCTGAAGACACTGCTCTGTAACCATAACACCTCTTTCAGTGGTACCACAGTGCAAATCTACACTGGTTATGCCTGGATCTCTGGGCTGGACTGACACAGCAAAATGCCTCAGCAATACTCACCGCAATGATAATATTTGGGACATTGCCTTCTTTTGCAAAGACCTAAGGAAGAATAACAACAACAAAACACCGACGTAAGAAAACAGTGGGAACAAAGTTTCCAATTCTGTTCCGCTTTAACCTTGAGAAAGAGCTGCCGTTTCTCTTCTACCCTGCTCTCATTTTTTAATCTTGCTGCTTTCATGCTTCCTTCCAGTTAAAGTCAGCCCCCAAATTACTGAAAGTTACAACTTTTTAAGCTGTATTTAAGCTGGAGCCAATGCGCACAGCACCCCAAGTACAGAAGGCGTTATTTATTTCTGAATGCTGATCGGGTTTGTCCTACAACTTGTAACTTCTGAAGAAAATCTGAAAGCTTCTTGTCCAAATGCTCAGAGACAGACGTGGAAACGTGGAAGTGCTGTTTCTGCCCTGGGGATGGATGCAAAATGGCATTTCTTTATCTCACCCACAAACAAACAAGCAGCCACACACCTCCAGCCTGCTCACAGTGTCTTCGTTTCCAACCACTTCACATAGTTTCAGAGGTCTGTATTTTTCCACCCTGCAGAAATAAAACCCGAGCACTGAGGCACATCTGAGCGAGCGCTGAACTGTGCTCTGTACAGCCGGAAAAGGAGATTAAGACTGCGTGAGGCATTAGGACAACATGGGGCAAAGATAACGCGAGGTGTCTTTGATGCAAACGCTGCGGGGATGCCAAGGGCAGCATTTCGCAGCACTTAACTGCCTGAATCTGAACCCCGAGCTGAACCTGTCTTTATTTTCGCTATCTTAAAGGAAAAGGTGGGACCTGCCTTCCCGCCAACGGCACGCCCCGCCCCCCCGCTTGCCCCATAGGCTACACCACGCCAAGCCCCGCCCCCCGCCGCGCTCCGCACCAATGGCCGCGCCGCTCGGCCCTCCTTCCCGCCCCCAGCTCCATTTCCCTCAGCGCGGCGCGGCCGCCCGCGCTGTGTGCAGAGGAGGCGGCCCAGCCCGCGGCTCTCACCATGGCAGCTCGTAATGGCCGCCAGCAGCAGGGGCGGACCCAGGCGCGTCGGCCGGCCCTCGCTTCTCAGCAGCCGCGGGCCCGGCCTTCTCGTCTTCCATGACCTCCACCACTTCTTCTTCGTCCTCCATGGCGGCGGCTGAAGGCCCGGCCCCGTTTTCCCGCCGCCTCCGCGAGGGCCGGCCACGCTGTGGGCCCGCCTTGAGGGGCGGGGGGGGGGGGGGGGGGGGGGCAGGCCGGGGGGCGGGGCTGTGCGGGGAGCGGGGGGTGTGAGAGGGGGTTGTGGCTGCCTGAGATAAGTGCGGGTTGACCCCATCTTCCTTAAAGCAGGGCATTCAAGCGGGACGTAATCATGTGGCTTCGTTTCCCCAGCATTCAGGGCGTTTGTAACGCGAGTACCGCGTGGTTACGTTGCTGTCCTGACCTTCAGGCTGACTGCGTTGCTCTTTCTCTTCGGGTTTCGCTTGCTGCAGTGTTCAGTAGGAGCCAACGTGAGGCGGTAAAATATTGCAGCTGCGTCCAGAGCTGCTGGTCATAAAAGCCTGTCAGTACAGCACGCGAGTCACGCTTTGATTCCTTGCCAGATTAAACAGTTGTTATGCTCTTAGGAAGTACCAGCCTCTGGATAAGTTATAATTTTCCTGGCCAGGGTGAATTCTCCCCGTGTATGTGCAGGATTACTGCTGATAAGGGCTGGTTGAAAGGCTAGTTGTGAGAATTGATGCAGAGTGCCCGATGACAGATTTTTGTGATGTGTTTCTGCTAACTAATTGCAATAGGTGTTTGTTTGCAGATTAGCCTTCCAAAGCACTGCGCCCTCTGCGTAGGCAGTGATTCCTCGTGTATCTGCAGTGGTTCTGTAGCTTATGGCACAGGTATTTATTGAGGGTGCAATGATATTAGTAGGGTATGTGGATAGGCATACCTCAGCTGAAAGCCTTCACAACCACCTGGCCCAGACTGTGAACTGTTGGCATTGTCAACCTGAGATCACAGGATACATCCAGGATAAATCCAAGTTGCAACTTCAGTGCTGAAATAGCAGAACTCTTTTGATGCATAATCAACACTGCCTGAAGGGAGAATGACCCTGAATTTCAGTGAATTCCTGCTGATGTCCTTTCACACCCCAAAGATATGTAGAAAAAGCTTATTACTAAGCATCTGTAACCAATAGACAGTACAGATAACAGCTTTTTGCTGATAATCTAGTTAGCAAGATGAGTGCTATTCTTGGATGTGTTCAAACAGCATCTGCTACTATTAATGAAGATCCTATGAGAGAAATAAAACAGTGATCCTGTGATTATCCCAAGAGCAAGGATGTCTCAGCTGCATGTATTTGCTGTAGAGAACAAGGCCTTTAAAGGAAGTTCTCATCTCATCTACTCTCAGAAACTCATACTCTAACCCCTATAGGGAAACTAAATCTCAGTGCATGAGGTTTTGTCAGGGATTTGTTAAAATGCAGAAGTTGTGGCAAAAGAATGACTGTTTTGCATGCTACAGCTGGTGGCAAGCAAAGTAGTTTTGAGTTTGAGCAAGAAGTTTAAACCAGTGAAGTCACTCAAGGCAAGGCAGTAGCTGAAAACAGTGAAGAGCTACAGTGATGAAATGAAATGAAGGGGGATGTGAGGTGTCAAACCTGCGAGGGAAAAGAAATAATCAAACACAACCTCAGGCAATTGTTATCAAAAAGCACATGTGTGCGCATATTTGTTACAGGTAAACGTAGTTACATGTAATGCTTTGAGGAGGGTGAGGAGACATAGAACATTCAGGTGACTTTGCTTTGAGTGGGGAAAAAAAAAGAAACAAAACCAGCCAAAGAACAAACTGTAAGCTCAGTTTACCATTATTGTTATTCAGCAGATCTGAAACACTGGGGGCTGAGACCTTAAATTACAGTGAAAAGAGAAATGCAAAGTTCCTTTGGCTGTTCCCCATCCACACCAGCCCTGCAGTCCCAGTTTAAGCTGTCACCTCCTATTGCAGCATGCTGTTGTTCAGCAGCCACAAGTAGGTCACGTAGCACAGATGGTCTTGCTGCCAGCAAAATGTGGAGTCTGCAGTCCCCTTTGAGGCTATTCCCTGTGCTCTCTCCTTTTCGTACTGTTAGTATGGGGAGAGAGGAAGGAATTCTGATGCTACCAACCATTTTATCATCTGCTCACTGAGACTGAAAGCATAAAGCAAAGGTCTACAAATACCGGGAGTGAAAAAAGTGAAGGGGTGGTTGGAAAGAGGGCTGGATTGGTGCTTTATGAAATATGGCATTCTATGTTACAGTGTTTCCTGGCCTTAGCTTATCTTCACCCAGACTGATGGAAGCCTGGATTCATGCAGAGCTGCTGTGCTTGACCTCTAAAGGGGCAAAAAAAAAAAGTAAGCAAAAAAAGGGGAGGGTGCTGCCAGGGTGTGTGGGGTACTAATTTATCTTTCTTGCAGCATCATAGCATCCTTCTATTCATGCACTTTTCTGTAGAACATAACTGGGAGGGGATGTACCACTTAAAACTTGTTCCTAAATACTATGGCTGAGTTCCCTGCCAGAACACCAGAATCTCTGAGTTTATTTCCCTATCCTCTGCCTCATCCTTCCTCTTTTGTTAGCATCTCCACTAGCTGCAGCGCAACAGCAGCTCACCAGTGCAGCCTGGCTAAACACAGTGTGACAGCTGCCTGCTCTATTACCTGGGTGCTTTTATTTACTAAATCTAATTGCTCTTTACATTTTTGTGAAGTACCTTCCCCTGTTGTTTGTTTTTTTGTTGTTTTTTACGTTGTCACATGCAATTACAAGCAGCATGCTGTCTCAATCTGAGCATTAGCAATTTGTGCTGCTGGAAGTGAGGGAAGTCACAAACTGCAAAGAAAAAGTAGCTGGAAAGACTGAAGGTTGTTGCTATCAGAATACTCTCATATTGTTAAAAATAAACACATATATGTAGCTATTTCATATAAGCATCTAAAAGCACTTATAGGATTAGATTGAAGTCATCACAATTTTCATCCGGAGAAGCTTTGTTATGGTTTCTGTGTGTGTGTGCTGAGGAATGTACTGTAATTTGCCCAGTGCTTTACACTAGGCTAAAAGAGCAAGATTCAGTAGTGACCTACGTTTCTGGTCTTTGGATGCTTCAGGCTGAAAGTGTCATTTAAGTTTCAATTATTTTTGTTTGTTTGAAGCACCCGGGAGAGGACTGCGAGGGTACAAAACCAGACGTGTGGTGTCTGCTTCAGTCGGCAGAGGGAGTACAGACACCTATGTGCAGTGCCATGCAGGGCCACGCGTGACAGCTGAGAGAACAGGCTCTGCCCTGTTCCCTCTTTTGTCTGCAGGAATGGTAACTCTCTTAAGTGAACGTTTTCCTGGAGGCTAAAAGGCAGCGGTGGGCTGCTTACGCTGTGATCTGTGAGCAGTCTGCTTAAAGGTTAAGTCATGAGCTGCTGCAAAAGCAGAAGAGGGAGACAGTGCCTGTTAAAGCTTTGATGAGTAGTAATGTTGGATAGTTAGAATAAAAACAGGCAGTCTGTGTTCACCCACTCTTCTGACACTGAGCCACTAGGTCTGTGTTTTCAACATAACACTCGATTTTGTGGCATTGTTTGTCCCATGATAAAGGCAATTCCTGCTACTATTTGATTAGTGTCCATCAGGAACTTTGAAAGAACTGGTGGAGTGGTTTTAATTTTGTTTTGCTGTATTGCTTGACTTTTGCTTAGATATAGTGCAGGCACGATGCAGCATGGTTATCCTGTTCTGCGTCCAGCATCTGTATTTCTTTTGTGTTGGTTCCCTGTATCAAAAATCTGGCAATATTTTCCACTGACCACCCCTAACTGGCACTGCATGACATTAGGCAATCCTGTTCAGCTGTGTTTTGTCTATTAAATGCTGAGCAAAACTTGATTAGAGCATTTTTTTTTGCCAAATAGAACAAATGAATCTTCAATAAAAGTTGTTTGCGTTCTTCTTTAACTTCTTTATGTCAACGATGAAAACACAGTACTGTCATTGTTTCTTAGGAGCACTAAAATGATTAGGGAGTAGAACTCAAGATTCCTTCAAGCTTGCACAGCATGGATTGCAGAGGAGGAAGAGCTGCAGTGTTCAAAACAGGAAGTTCTTAAAGCAGAAGGGAGGAATTTACCAAAAGGTAAAGGTGAGGGTGGAGGCAGGCTTAATCATAAAGTGATAAGGACAGAGGAAGTAAGAAAAATCTGACAAATAAAATTCCAGTTGTTATCTTCCAACCTCTGTGCATACAATTGAACTTTATTCCAAATGTTGAGAGTATTTTTGCACAGAATGTGTAAAGAAAAATAGGACTTGTGCTCTTCAGATTTGTTTTAGTGGCTGTATATCTCCAAGATTGTATTAAAGCCACAGGATAATACAGAAATATGCTCTCAGACTTTGACTGTTTCAAAAGTTGAGTTGGCAGCAGTGTGGTGCCAGCACAGCCCTTGTGCTCCACAGAGCACCTTTCCAATGAGAAGTGACTGGATGTTCCTGTGGAGGTAAATCCTTGGTTATTAATCCAAGCCAGGCTTCATTCTTCTTGGATTAACTCTGTGGATTAAAGCTGCCTATCTAAATTTCCCATGCCTTAATTAGGTTCAACATAACCTCCAATTCAGGGCATTTGTTATTCATTGTTGCTAGTGCTATAGCACTGAGCTAAAGTTATCACAAGACAAGTCTGAGAAATGGGGCTGAGGTGGGGAGAATTTTCTTTTTCCTGCATTAGTCATTTGGGATTTGCTCCTTCCAAGTGAACAAACAATATCAGAGAGTGAAATGTTTTCTGGTGCAGTTTCTCCCCAAATACTTGATTTCACTGGTCTCACATTGTTCTTTTTCCATTGACTTTTACCTGCACTTGCTCAAAGCAGCTTCAACTGTAGCAGAGATACCTAGTAGACTGCTTAGTTTGTTGTATCCAAGAGCATCTAAGAGTACCTCTGTTGCAGAGGAACTGTGCATCATCAGCTCCCACAGATGTCTGTGTAACTTCAGTGCTGTAAGTAACAGGGTAAAACGTTTCTGATGTCAAAATTGGCTTGGAGGAACTCGTGCCAGTCTGAAACCACTTTATACATATGAGTTGCTTATTACTTTTTTTTTTGGTTAATTGACAGGCTATATTCAGTATATATGCAGATACCTAAACAAATGTTTATTATAAATACAGGTTCCATGGCATAGTTTGTAAAATGCTTTTGGGATCCCTGTGGATGAATGTAAGACCTTTGTAACCATCACCAGCCATCAGAGGCCAGCCAGGTGCAACAACATTGTACACCTAGCATAAATATATGTGCTCTGGGAATTTTACTCAATGTTTACTTAAACATTCTGTTTAAAGTAAAATAAAAACACTGAGAAGCAAGAGTTTCTGTAATCTGTTTTAGGTATCTTGGTTCTGTTGAGTGAGGATTCAGAGCTGGTACCAGAGAAGCTGATGGTGACTGAAGAGCGGGGAAGTGCCCTGGCTCTGAGAGCTGACATTTCTGATAACAGGGTCGGCTTTGCCTCCTTGAGCTTGTTTCCAATGGGCTCTGAGCACATGCAGGCTCAAGATGGGTGCACTGAAATGAGACTTTCAAAATAAGGAATGTGAGCTAGCTGAAAAGAAATGAGCATAGCTGTAGTGTTATGGTGGAGCAGGAGAAAAGTCCCATTCATTCCAACAAAACCAGGATTGAATTTGGAGTTGTCCTTAGAGTTTTGTTTGTTTGTTTTGAATTTATTTCCACAGTAATCTTACCTGGTGGCAAACCATATCTCTATTTCCCCATCTCTCATCCCATAAAAAGCACCTTAAATACTGATTTATTTTTAATCTAACTCCCCTACATGCTGCTATTAATCCATACACTTTACAGCCACCCTGAAAAGCTTCTCATACAAAATGTTAGCATTATTAAATGAATGTTGGCTGCCCCTCCCAGGGTGCATTCCTCTGCCACTTCTGATTTTTTTTTTTTAATTTTTGTCTTGGTTTTCCCTTCCCTTCATTCTGACCAACCACTATGGCTTGTTTCTCATTTGCTCAGCCCTGTAGGGGAGATGTTGAGGGTTAATGTTTGTTAGATGGTAATCGAGATGATGAAAAATGGATGTTAATGTAAAATGCCATATTCCTTTATAATTGTCTAGAGATAAACCTTTTTTTGCAGGTGTTCTTTTTAAGAAAGTCTGTCAGAAAGTAATAGACTGCTTCCTTCTTTCCATGCAGATTTCAGAGATCTGCAAGAAGTCCAGGCTTCTCAGAAAGAGCTTTAGTGTCCTGTGCAAAACAATTAGTTCAGAAACAGTCATCCCTGATGGTAAGGCTTATGAAATTAGGAACAGCTGGTGCTGTGTCAGTGTTAGCATTGAACTGTGAGGGTGGATGATGGCTATGCCTCTACAACTAGAGTTCACATGACACCACCTCCAATTAGTGGTAGGCAGGTGACATCAGATTTGTGTCTTTCTTCTCAGGAAAATGAAGGATTGTAGGAGATTGTTTACTGATATTAAGCCTTGGCTGGGGCCATGCACTTTGTTCCCTGCTGCACTGGGTCACCACAACGACCTTCAGGGTGCAGCTCACTCTTTGTGGTCCCCCTTTCTCCCATCACAGGAGTGCCATCAGGAAGGGAGGCTTCAGGCTTCCCTCCTCCACCCCCGCTTCCCATTCACGATGCCTTGGACACTTGCCAGATTGCAAGTGCCCCCAAGAAGAATTTACTTCCTGTTGGCTTTTTTTTTTTTTCTTCCTTAGACCCCCAGAGGCCTCATTTTTCATGAATAAAATATGAGCCATACTCCTGGAGCCATGAAGGGAGGAAAGCACTGGCAGCTGGGGTGGCCGCTGCTTTTATTGCTGTGGTTGCCGATCCCTCCTTCCCCCAGTACAGGGAGGGGAGAGGAAAATACTCCAGTCTTTAGCCTAGTTACTGCACCCAGTATGAATATGTAGCTCGTAGCTCACATGGAGGCACAGCTCACTGCATGCTGCCTCATCTCAAACAGTCCATAACAGACTAATTTAAATACCTCAGTTTGAGCAAAAAATGAATTGTCATCATTTCAGTTCAGAGTGTATCACTGGCTGAAGTTCACTTTTCATTGTGATAACCAGTTGATATTTTCCCGGTGTTCCCCTTTTTCTCTTTTTTACACTTGTCCAGATGAATGCAGAGTTCTGCATTCACTTCTTGTTCTGAATCCCTTCTCGTTTGTTTGCTTGTTTTCAGCTGCTTCTACAGTTTATCAAAAACATTTTGCTTTTGCTTTGCTTTTCTACTTTTCCCGCAGCTCCTTTCAACTTTCTGTGTTGTTCAGATTAAGCAGACATTCTATGAAAATATTAACTGTACACGAAAGCATTTGACCTCTTGGTGACCATTCCTGTGCTCCCTTGTTTGGGTGACAGCCTTATAGACGAAGAGATGGGACACTGAATATAATGTTCTTTCCCATATGACTCACTAACATTGCATAGTGTTACATTCAGTGCCTGCTTACTGAGCTTTGGCAACTGTCTCTTCCCTAAACATCATTTGTCCCAGATATTTCCAGGCTGCTGAGCATTTCATGTAAGTACTGCTTTCAACTATGAAGCTGCCACCAAAGCTGAGAACAGAGGCTGATTCCTACGCTGTTACTGCTTCCCTTTCTTGATCATTCTCTTAAATTAGTTCCTGAATTCAGTACTCGGATCAGCTAAGAACAGGGCAGTTTCCTAGATATATTTTTAAGTGATAGTTTCCAAGCTTGCTCTCAGATTTAGCTTTAAACTTTGCTTACTGTTAATATTTTGATAGGATCTTTAACTGAGTAGCTGAAAACTTCATTTATCCAGGCAACACACTTGCTGGAAACAAACCCTCAAACAACCTAATATTGCCAATATAGAGATGGCAAAACTGAAACAGGAAAGTGTGATGTTTTCTCCAAGAGGAGAGAGTTTTGACCAACAATGTGGCCTTTGTCTGTTATATCTACTGAATTCTTCCTTATATGACTCACACAATTATATTTGTGCAGGTTTTATGCATGTTAATAAACACAGCTACATGCAAGCATTACATGTTTGGACATGCAGGACTTATCTCTGGTGCTTTGTATGTTTGTTTCTATAAAACCAGATGATCAGTTCAGATGTAAACTGCTGTTTACTGCAGCATTATAGGAGGATTTTATAAGGTGAGCTGCTTCCTAAGCATATAATGCTATATAATTGTGTGCCATGAGTCCACTGTGACTTTACTGCATTTCAGGGGCTCTCTTTGTCAGATCAGTGAGTTCTCAGTTAACAACCACCTGAACTGCATGCTGCCAACAGCTGATAAAGGTGTTGAAAGGGCAGAAATTCTTACATGCTGCCTTTAGACTAGCTGGGTTTGGCTTTCTCTGCCTTTCAGAGGTTCCTCTGCTGTGGATGGGTGATGCAGTCATACAGATGCCACCAACACTGAGTTACTTCAGAGCCAGAGCCAGAGGGACAGAGCTGCTCTGTTAATCTTTGTTGTGAAATTCACACAGTGGCTGAGTGTATGAGCTGGTGTGTTTGCACAGCTATCAGTCAGCCATTTAATGGGATGAACTGTCAGTGCATGTGGAGGTTTAACACAGTGCAATTAAGAGTGCAGCAAAATGCCCTCGGTGAACATCTCTTGTTGTTTCATTGTAACACACAGAGCTGTGCTTAGTAAAGCTCATCTCAGGGTGGAAATATTGTTACTTATTGAAAACAACCTGCTGGTAAAGGTGCTGCAGAGAGTAATTTCCTAGATGCAGATGAGACAGCATTGTAGATTGTATTATGGTTTATTAGAACTGGAACTTAACAGAGTGATTCAAAGGACATCTCAAGTCAGAAGTGGTTTTTCATTGCCCCATGTTTCAGTCAGTGTAACTCTGAGCAAGGCACTTGACTTCCTTATGGTTCAGTCTGCATAGCTGGAAAATTTGTGTTAAAGGCAGGAATATAACTGGAAAATCAAATTCTGTAGGAAAGTTGAGCTCGCTTGAGAAAATAAGGGGTTTACAAGCTCAAATCTTAGTGCTGTCTCTACTGGCATTCCATTGCATCTGTGTTCTGCTGCTTTAAAACAAGGTAATGCATTGGAAAGGGCTGATCCTGGAAGGGTGCTGTGCACCTGCAAGCCATGGTCCAATGATGCACACTTGGTGATCCAATTCATTTTACAGCAATTGCTCGCACAGATGAATTTAAACCTGCAGTTATGACTTCTGCTAAATTGAGGCTTCCATTCCCTGCTGAAATTGGCAGACTGGGAGGCTGATGCTTCCCAGACCTCTGTGTTTGGGTGCAACTTCACTGCAGTTGATGATGAAACCATCTTTTGTGTTGGTATAATCATAGTCTGCTGTAGGCCAGGAGGTGGTAGAGGTGTAAAATGTGTGCAACTGATCTTCTGCTACAGAGATCAGAGACTGGCTTCTTGTGCAGCTGGGTGACAGCACATCCTAGCTAAGCCCATGGCTTTGTCAGACTGCAGCCACTGCTGCAAACAAATACAAAAGTTGGTCCTGTTCTGTGTTGAGGGTGACACTTGCATCCTCAAAGCCCACATTGCTGTGGGAGAAGTGTTTTACTCTCCTGTGTTAGATTTACAGGTATTTTTGTGCATTCCATACCTCTCAAAGCAATACAGCTGAGGCAGCAGCGATGGAACGAATCCAGCAAGGTTATAATTTCTTTTCAACTCCTGCTCAAGCTGATCTGGGTATGTATTTCTAGATACACAGACACGCAGACTTGATCTTTAAAGACACTGATATGTTATTTTTTGGGTGGGAGGGAATAAAGAGTGTGAAACTGCCCTGCAAGTTTGAAGTGCTATCTGTTTACAGGTGCTAACATCTAATGTTCTTTTCTATGGAAGCAACTGCAGGATGTAGCCCTGCATTACAGCTCTCACATCAGTCATGTCAGCCCCATGAAAAGTCATCTGCATGAGCAGAGCACTGTAAGTGCAGAAATGGTCAGACTTCACTCCCTGACTGTTAGGACCTGAAGGTCATAGCAGTACATCTTCTCAAGGCAATTTGCTCTCAAATTGCAGTATGGTCAGGGTTTTGCTTTATGACCTGGATGCCACAGAGTATAATAATATCTTAAAATAAGCCAAGTTGTGAAGGAAACAATTGGATGTAATCGTTTGTTACGTATTTCAGATTCTGATCAATGATTACGGCCTGCTTAAATATCATAGGTACAAATGGGAGTGGGTGAGTTTCTCTGTCACTTGCCTCTGTACAACAAGGAAACGAATTCTCAGCCTGTTAGGGGGACATCTGTTTCCATGACATTTTAAGCTCAGTTCACAAATATCTTTTCTGTTTTTTTCCTTTAGCTATGTATACCATTTGCATGCTGGATAGGTGTGAGATGGTTTAATTCATATTTTGAAAGAATGCTTCACCAAAAGATGCCCTGGTAAACTTTTTGTTTCTAATTTCCTTTCCTCAGTATATATCTCAGTAATCAATTATTTCTGCTCTTTTGCTACAAGCATTCTGAGATGTGCTGTGGAGAACATAAAATAAAAGATACCTCAAGAGTGCCTACTGGAAGAGACCAGAAGGCTCTTCAAGCAAATATCCCTGCAGAGCATCCCCATATGTTATTGTGGGCTCAATGGAAAGAGAGGCAGCCCTGAAGTGCTGTATCAAACAGCTATTGAATTTGTTCAGATAAATTTCTTTTCAATTGAGAGTTGAGGGCTGTCTCATGCTATTTGTTTTTCCTAAATAGAATTAACATAGCTACAGCTGCAATATGATTACCTTAACGACCTCTAATGTATTCTGGCTGTGTCTTCCACAGGTTAATTTTACTTGAATTGTATTTTTCCACTTGTTAGCTTTATGTGTGCTCCTTGCATTTCTCCTGCTTCTGAAGATGGTAACACAGTTTGCCTCTTTTCCTTCGTTCTTTTGAGCCTTCACAACTAACAAGCTGGCATTTCCCACTGGCCTGTTCTGAAGTGCACACTGTGCATTTGCATTGTCTGAAGTGCTGAGTGCAATGCATGCTGGCATGACCAAGCCCTGACATTTGCAGAGAAGGAAAAAAAGAAACAAGGCAGGCATTACTCAGTCTGTTTGTGCATGCAGTGGGTCACCCTGTTCTGAACAGTGGTGCTTAATGCATTTACTCTGTTACCATCTTTGAAGGTATAGAAAATGTGCTGCTTGTGCCAAGTGCAGTGTAACACGTTCAGGAATATCGGGGATGATTACTGTCTCTCCTGTTTCTAAACATCATCAGTGGTTGTAGTGCACCCAGCAGGCCAGGGCTCAGTCCATCAGTTCTGATGTGACTGAAAAGGACTGAGCAGCTGCAGCTTCCATTGAGCTCACCTGTGAGGATTTAGGATGGAGACAAATACTAGAGCGGGCACCAGGAGCTGTTTTAATGTGTGGCGACTACGTTTAGTCTGGTCAGCTCAAAGCACTTTACAGATTAGTTCAGCAGAATTGTTCCTCTTTCGCTCTTAGTGAGGACAACTGAGATGAAGTGAGTTTCCATTTAATGGTGGCAATAAAACTACAAAATAGATTGGAGTGCAATTTCTATGTATCACAGTACTGCATTCTGTAGAAAGCCATACTGGCAGATTTGTTCCTCGTTGAAATATATAATACAACTGATGCAGTGCAATTAATAAGACTAAACTGGCAGGAAACTAAAGAGTCACGCATAAGTTCCTGGATTTGGGCTATATCATGGCATCTGGCTGATAAAATCCACATTAGAAGGGCTTTTCTCTAATAAATATTCTAAAATCAAAGCCAACACCTGACAAATGAGCAGAATTCTTCAACCCTTCTACACCCATTTTAGTAAGGCTGGATTTTCTGGGAGGCACGCCTGTCCTTTCCTCCTAGAAATCGCTGCAGCAATTTTCAGTCGCAGAATGAGGTCATCTGGGGCACCTTGCTGCCTTATTTCTGCACAAAGAAACAGTCTCCTCTTTATAAAGACCTCGTGGTGATTCTTTAAACCTTGTAATGCCTTCCTAAGAAATGACGGCTGGGATCAGTGGATGGTTGGATAAGTTGATGGTGAAAACAAAATATGGTGGGAAAAACGAAATCCTAACATATGGTAGATAGTTTGTTGTACCAGAATAGCACATTTCTGTAGCAAAGGGACGTTTCTGTGGAAAGAACAAGATTCAGTTTAACTACCACAGAGCTATCCCAGAGACAGGCTGGCAGGCAGTTCCCTGCACTGGCTCTGAAATGGGATGTGCTGTGGGTTTTGAGCTTTGTCTTCATGCTATTCTCTTTCTTTACTGTGCTATTTATGTCAGGTCAGTCAGGACCTTCAGTTGAATACTTTCCTTGATCAGAAACAGACATTTGGGGGAAGCAGAGGGCAACTAGTTGTACTGCACTCAGTGTCCGTGCTCAGGCCAGCTGGTCAAACCACCTGAGTGCATTCCCAAGGAAGATGCATTTTTTAAAGTATGGCTTTTCTCCAAGCATCAAAATTTGGAGCACAGCTCCCTCCCCTTCCTCATTAAACACAGCTTCATTTGTAGATACCAAAATCTCCTGAAGTTCTAGCCACAGACAGGGAGCTTTTTCAGCCTGGCTCCCCTCCCTTGACTTTGATCTTCTAACACACTGTAGTTTATGCAGAGGAAATGGGACTTTCTTGCTTCTTGCAGGTCCTGCACATTCTGTAGCTCTGGTAGTAGAAAACATCTGGTGCTTCTATTTGATCTGCAGTATTACTTGTCAGGCCCAAGCAACAGGGAAATAATCTCCTTTTTTCATGCTCTACGGTCTGGTTCTAATTTGTCACAGACCCTTTTCAACCAGGTCAGAGAAAATGATGAATCTTTTCACCCCTGGCAGCAGAGAGAGAAGCCTGGTGGCGCATCCTTGGAGCAGAAACTGAAGAGAGGAATAATTTTTTGACACAAAAAGAAAAAGCAATTTCTGGGCCAGAAGCAACTTTGCTCTGCAAAGCATAAGATGCTTTGGACGGTTTGCAAACTAATGGTGTTGCTGCATACAAACATGATGGTTTGGCAACAGGAAAAAGGTAGAGTTGCCACATTATGACTGTTTTTGCCTCCTTTTATTTTCCTGGGGATGCACTGAGCGACACAGAGCTATACAGACAATTGCCAGAGGCTTTGCAAGGTAGCTGCATGCAGTGGTTTGAGTATAGGACGTTGTGCTGGGAGATCTGATAGGCTTACTTCTGACTTGAAGGTGTATAAGAAAGAAATGTATAAACAGAGTAGAAGTGCAGCATCATAATAACCACAGTCTGGCACCATTAGTACCGTACCCAGCTGTGCTACTGGGTTAGAGCAAGTCTTGGGAAGGTGAGCTAAGCTCTCCCAGTGTTGGTTTCCATGCCTACAAAATGCTGGTGATGTTTGCTCCCCTTTGAGGTCAGTAGGCATGGAAGTCTTTTTATCAGAGCAAACCTTGCAGTGCAGCTCCCAGTTCTCCTGACACGTAAAAAACCAGCTTAGCAAAGGACAGCCCAACCTTCAGTCCTGACTGAGACACGCAGCAGCCTTTAGGGCAGTAACAAAGAAAGAAAATGAATATAAATATGTAATGCTGTGCTGGAACTGAAGGTTTGCTTAGAGTAACTCAGCCACTACTTAAACTTGGATTGTTCCCCGGCCCCTCTTTACCAGAAAGAAGATGTGGTTAAGTAGTACCAGATACCCCTTCAGCCTCCATGTGCAGTGTTTTTCTGTTTGTGTGTTGTGTTCCTCTATGTGTTGTCTTCCTTTCTTTTGGTCATCCTTGCTTGGAAACGTTTGACGTGGAGGTGTAGACGTTGACCAACATCTGTCAGTTTCTAATGGATGACCATGGATACAGAGTTTTTTCTCTACAGGACTCAATCCCCTACTTGCAAAGAGGAGGTGCTGAGAGCTGAGATCTTCAAACAGAGGCTTAACAATAATCTGCTGACTAAAAAGAGGAGGTATCCAGAGCTCTGCTGCCAACATGGTCTTGAGTGCATCACTTGGACATTGTATCAGAGGACAGAACTTCAAGCCTCCACGTAATGGATGCTGAATTTCTCTGTAATCTATTGGCTATTGGGCTCCTGAGTACAGTTTTTGTAATAAAAATGACTTCTTCAACAATAAAGTGTGGTCCATTTTATTGTGATGCGTTTGAGTGGTGTGTTATCCCAATTTCCTCAGCAAGGAGGGTTACCTTAAAAAGGAAGAATGAGAGGAACCAGACTGTGCTAAGGACTAAATTACACCAGTGGTCGAAGTTTAAGTAATAGTTAATGTACTATTTTCAGAATAGGAAATATACCAAACAAAACACCTGTAAAAGCTTTTCTTGATTTTCATAATTAATGAGAACTGCTGTGATCCTTCAGTATATTTTCACCCTCACTTTCTTTTACAGTAAGAAGTGTGTAGGAATGCACAGCAGTCACGCTGGTAGAAAGACTTCTTTCAGAGCACTTCAGATGTGCTGCACAAGGCACACTCACCCCCTGGAGGATCCTGGAGCTGTTCTGATGAAATCTTGTTTCTCCCAATGAACCAAAGCAAGGTCAGGCCTTCAGACAGGAACATATCTAACATCAGCATCACCCAAATAAGCACCATCAGTTGCGCTGAGTGTTTCTGGAAGGAGGATGAGTGGGGTTTGTATCAGTTAAACTTCTCTTTTGACCTAATTCTTGAGTACCACTCTAATTGTTGGATGGAAACTGGTGTCAGAGAGCAGAGAATCAGAGTTATTAGAGGGCAGTATAACATTTAGGTAAGCGACAGAGCAATTGTCTCGTCAGCCCTTGAGAGATGCTCCGTCCCTCTGTGCTGGGAAATAAAATGAAAAGATGCTTCAATGCTTAGGCCATCTCCTACCTGCTTATGCATGATGGCAGAACACGCAATCCTTTTGTTCCTTTTATCCCCCTAGGTACGTGTGCTCAGACCTGCAGGAGTCCAGAAGGGGACTCGGGGGCACCTCCTCTCCCAGCTCCCTTCTGGTGACACGCTGTCTCCATAGGCAACTGCAGAGAAGAGACCAAGCATCCTGCATCCACACCGCAAACACCAACTTGGGTTTGGATGCGGGGAAGGTATCAGGAAGCTCAGCCAGCTGGCAGTTGAAGCAGAGGCGTTGGTGTCGGGTGCTTCAGTTCTATTTCTGACTTGGACCAACCATTTCTTTTCGATTCAGCTTTCCATCCGCGAGGTGGAAAATAAGGCTGCTTGCGGGCTCTGCTGAGGGCAGGGCTGTCAGCGGGTGATGCTTTGTTGAATTCTGCTTTGTTTTGCTCTGCTTTGCTGCCTGCAACCCTGCTGTGCATTCCTGGGCTGAGGATGGAGAAGGGTCACAGCATCCAATGGCAGAACTGATGTCAGGTGGGACTCTGCACTGTTCTGGCACGGCCTGGGGCCTTGTGCTGCAGCATCTGATGTGCACAGGTTCAACTGCTGCCCTTTGGATGAAGCAGGGCGGCTGCAGGGCCAGAGATGTACACTGAATGGAGCTGCAGCCCTTGTGTAAAGCACTTTCATCGCTGTCCAAGGCGCGGATTTGAGGTTGGAGACAGGCACAAGTGGTGGAGTCACCATACATGGAGGTGTTCAAGAACAGTGGAGGCGTGACACTGAGGGATGTGGTCTAGTGGGCACGGTGGGGCTGGGCTGATGGCTGGTTGTGGTGATCTTAGTGCTCTCTTCCAGCCCTCATAATTCTATAACTCCATGGCCCAGCACCGTGTGCTTCCATCTGATGTCTCCAGCTCTGGGATTCGCAGCAGACAGGTGGTGAAGGCCAAGTGACAGCCATCAGCTCAGCCCTTCCTTCCTGCCTCTGGGTGAAGGAGCTCCCACAGACTGCAGGTGCCTTCAATTCACTGCATTCTCCAGACCCCAGCCATTAGAGGCTTCCTCCTTTTTCTCCAGGAAGTACCTCCAACTCCTCTTGTTCCTCTTGCACCAGTCACAGCTGCTACAACACGACTTAAGGGAGCCTCTCCCTTCCGGAGCCCCAACCCAGAGCCGCATCTGCGCCGAGCAGGAGGTGAGACCCACGTTCGGCGTTTTTCTCCCTGCTCTTTAAGGAGGGGCGCTCCGGCTCCCAGCCCGCCGCTAGGCGGAGCGTTCCCTCCTCCCTTCCACCCTCCCGCTCCGTTTCCGCCGCGGTCGGGGCCCGACAACCAGCGGCATTTCGGTGCGGGGCGGCCCCGGAGCCGCCCCTTTGTTCGCGGGGCGGTGGGGCCGGGCTGCGCCCGCAGCGCCCGGCATCCTCCTTCCTCCTCCTCCTCCTCCTCCCTTCTTTTTCCTCCCCCTCCTCCAATCATCGCAGCTCCCTCCGGCGCGCAGGGAGTGGCACGGCGGCCGCCCGGCGGGGCTGCGGGCTGCGGAAGGTGAGGGGGAACGGCGGGCTGGGGATGGGGGGCAGCCCCAACAAAGGAGGGGCGGATGGATGGATGATTGGATGGATGGATGGATGGATGGATGGATAGATGAATGGATGAATGGAAGGATGGATGGGGCTTAGGCTCGTCCCTGGGGCTGGGCGCTGTCAGCACGGATGTGCCGCGGTGTAGCATTGTCCTTGGGTCGGGGAGGGAAAGACACCGTCCTCGTTACGCGCTGTGTGCCAGGGGCTGCGCTGTGCGCTCCGGGTGGGGCCGTGCTGCCGTATTGCCGTGCTGAGCCCCCGCTGCGCGCCCACCTGGGAACGGCCCGGGTCGGGGCGGCGGCCCCGTGGCCCCGCTCGGCTCCGGTGCTGAGCGATGGAGATCGGGGTGGGCGTCAGCGTCGAGCGAGTTCGAGCTTTGCAGCCGGAGGACTGTTTTTCTTTTGTCTCCGGCTGCTGGCTGGGCTGGGTCTCCCCGCTGCCTTTTTGTTCTGCTATAACCTAGCTATCGACTAGGGCTGTAGGAGTGGCTGCGGTGGGATTATTTTTGTTTGCAGCAAGGAGATGTGCTCCTGAGTGCTGCTGGGGGATGGCAGCACGGATCTCGGACTGACCGAGCGGCTCCTTCGCCTCCTGGCCCGTAGCACCGAGCCGGGGGGCCCGGGGCAGAGGCGTGGTGCTGCCTCGGGGTGTCGGGGCGGCTGCAGCTGCAGTAGGGGAGAGCTGGGAGACAAAGCGCTGTCGGTGCTGCTCTGTGTCAGCCTCAAAGGGCTGCAAAGCCCAGCTCGGGAGCAGAGCATCCTGCTGGAGAGGATGGCAAGTTTCATCGCTGCTGGCTCGAAGGTTTTCCATGGGGCGTGACTTGTGTTTTGAGAGTGGGTCGGTGCGTGGCCGTGTGTATTCAGGGTGGATGTACCTGCATACGTGTGGCCAGGTTTGTCGGCCTTGTCCCTTTTCCTACCCCTGCTGGGCAGCGTTCTCCCACCCAGCGGTGCTTCAGGGCCTCTTCAGCCCCCCCGCCCTTCTGGGGAGGGGATGCTTTCAGCATAACGCAGCCCCTCGCCTTGGGTTTAACTCGGGTCGTTGTAAGAAATGACCTACCTGCTGCTGGAGCCTGCTGGGATGAAGGAGGAGCTGCGTGCTGGCGGAAAGGTGCCAGCAATCCCAGAGCTTCAAAGCACAGTGTTGCCTCGAAGTGCTGGCACCGACCGCTGCAGTGTGGCAGAGGCTGCACTGCTACCAGTTTGTTTCAGGGGCACGTGTGTGCATGGCGTGCCTTCAGTTAATGGAAAACCTGAGTGTTCCAGAGGTGCTTTTAGGGTAAGCATAGCCTGGGTTGCCTGCTGAGGCCGAGGGCTGTCTGCTGTTCTTCTTTGGCCTCCTGCTGCCTGTGGCCCTGGAGGTGCCATCATTTAGGCCAGCATGGAGCGTTCCTGGTGGTGCTCTTCTTTTTCAGAAGAAATGATGAAGAACTTGGAGGGGTTTCCCAGCACGGAGGGATGCGGAAGGGTTCGCACCCTGCACATCTCTGGGTGGTGATATGGGGAAGGGCAGGGTTTCACCTCCTGAGGTTGCTGGATTTATTTTGCAAATGCTTTTTCTATCCATGATAGTTGAGAGAGAACGAGAATATCTCATTCTTGTCATGATCCTGATGAGGATAAGAGGCAGCCTGTAAAGCAGGCTCCAGGTGCACGCTGTTGGTACTGCTTTGTAGAGTGCATGGCAGCATCGATGTAGAGAGTTGCAGAGCTCAGGGAGAGCCCACGTACAGGCATTGGAGGCTGAGCATGACTTGTTGCTCACCTGCATCAGACACTGGTGTGGGCTTAGCTCAGAGAAAAAGCAGACCTTAGTAATGCCTTGTGACCTCTTTTCCCCTCTGTCTCCCAGGGGAACACAAGAGCAGCTATGGAAGCTGCTGATAAGGGGCAAGCAGGTGCTTTCTGCTGCTGTGTTAGATGGCTGGCAGTGCCTGCATGATGTACCATTGCTTGGTGTGACTGGGAACGTGGAGTCCAGCAAGACTGGAGCCTTGCAGTACGTCTGGCCTTCTGGCACCTAAATCAGAGCTGCTGATAAAGAGGGCTAAAAAGGGATAAAGAGGGCTAAAGACTGCCAGAGGTCGCTCCGGGAGCCCAGAGCGAACACTTTGTTGAGCTGTGGTGCGAAATGGGATGAATCCGATTCGCTTTATTCGTGTTTGGGTTTAACTTCTCACTCTCGTATTGCTGTAGCTAGCAGTGGAAAAATGACTTCACTGCATGTGACCGAGTCTGGCACCTTCACATAATGCTTAGTGCTATTCCTGAGGAGGAGGAAATAAACCAAAAACCAAAGAAACCTCAGTTTAACAAAAAAAAAAAGCAGGATTCCTGCATCAGGCTGTGGGGAGATGATTCCCTTGACGTGGCACCGTTGTTCGTTTTCTAAAGGAGTGAGATGGTGTCCATAAAATAGCTGTGGTTGCCTCAGACCGAGCGTAAGCCAAGAAGTACATGCGAAGCAGTAGCACTGAGCACTGTCACGTTCTGCTATCAGTTTTGGTGCGATGGGATCGAATGTGATGCTGCCTTGAATTGGGCAACTTGTTTATTCTGGGAGCTCGTGTTCTCAGCCCTAATGCTAACTCCCTCGGTGACTCCATCTGCCTGGGGCAGCCAACTGGTTGTGCTTAAGAAGCGTTTATACTCCGTCTATAATCGATCAGAATGACTTCCCAAGTCTTTTGTGTGTGGTTCATCCCCACTATGTGATCTTGGGAAAATCCTTTCCATCTCTCTGTCAGCTCTTCCTAGGAGGGTGATGCTGTGGCTCTCACTGCTTTGAGGACTGAGGGTGAAAAATGTGGGTGTTGCATATCCAGACCTCAGAGTTGAGGTGCTTTTAATCCTTCTCCTGTGCTCCCCCATGCAGTTTCTTTAAGGAAGATAATGCAAGTATTGCTTGTCCCACCGCTCTTTTTGGGAAGCCAATTGGATTTTACTGAACAACTGATGTAGTACCGGGGAAGCGTATGTGGGTATTGGTTACACCAGAGGGAATTCACCAAAATCTGGGGAGATCTGACCCGTCTGTCTGTCCTGGGTCCCTTTCCCTGGCTGATCTGTTCTGCTTCCACTGACATATTCCTCCCCTGTTATTTATTGCATCATGTTTTGGGAACGCTTGTGTCCGCCAATTAGTGCTGGAGGCTTTTCAGCAGAGCTGCCAGGCAGGGAGCAGCCGTTTGTTGCAGCAAGCAGTGCTTTCCCAGCCCTGCAAATGCTCCCATTCACAACCTGCAGTCACATCCCTGCAGCAGAAACCCATCCTGGGTGTTGGGACAAGTCCTGGGAAAGGCTTCTCCTGGAAGGTACAGAGAGGCAGCTGTGCCATGAGATGTGTTTAATGGGCTTTTTAGCCTCGTGTTTGCCTGCTGTGCAGTGTTTGTGATGCTGCCTCTGGTCAGCCCCCTGCGTGAAGCCCATCTGGTGGTGGAAGTGCTCCTAACTATGTTTAGCTGATTGCTGTTTGTTTTATAACATTGAGGTCTGTGCAAACTGGAGTAGGTCAGCTTGCAACCTCGAATAAGTATTCCAATCTCTCTGGATGACTCCTTCCAAGTTTGTCAACGTGGGATGTTCTAGTTGGTGACCAATCCACCAGCCATTGCAACAGAGGTTTAATGATGGGCAACATGGCACAAACCTGGAATTAGAGGGGTTTTTGCCTTCTTTGTGCTTGGTTGTGTCTTCTGCTAAGCTGAACCTGTTTAATCACCTGCTGTCAGGACTTCCCAGAGCCCAGGTGTCTCATGTTGGAGCTTCGCAGTTGTTTTGCTTAGATGTTCCCTTTGAAGCACTGTGGGAATCCCATTGGCCAAGGCTGTGAAAGAAGAGATGTCTCAATCCATGAGATTAAACAGCCGTATTGTGGCAGTTTATTTGCTGTTGGGAGGAATAGTAACATCTGGTGTTAGCAGCATCTAAATCTGAAATAAGGTTATGTGTTATTACTTCCAGCACACAAATGTGGAAATGCCAGCCCAATGGATGCTCTTGGGTGTGTGTGTGTGTATGGCTCAGGTTTATGGAACGCTGTGATGTATTCTGCCTTGGGGTGCAAAAAATGAAGAGAGTGCCCTTTCTAGAAGAGGTAGCAACTCGGTTTTTATTTTTCCTTTTGGGGTGAAACAGGACCAGACTGGGTTAGATATGTTGTGCTATTACTCTGCATTGTAGTCTGCTCAGCTGTTGCCTGTAGCCCCTCTATGCTTGGCTAGGTATGATCATATCTTGGTCTGCTTAGGAAATCACAGCTGTAGTTCTGTGCAGCCACTGAAAGCTCTGAAGTCAAACCTCCCCCATGTAATTCTGTGGGCAGCATCCTGTGGCTGTGTGTGGCTCAGAGCCTGAAGGCATCAAGCTGCAATCTCAGTTTCTCTGCTCCTGGTACAGTCTGAAGACAGTGATAAATTAAGTTGCCAGGTGTGGTGCAGGGCAGAAGGGGATAATGTAGCAATGCTGTCTGATAAGGATCCCGTTGGATCCAGCTTGCAGAAATGATGATGATTTTTGATCATCGATAAGAATTGGAAATGACAGAACCATAGGATGCCCCAAATCGGAAGGGACCCATAAGGATCATCAACTCCTGGCTCCACCCAAAGTTTGGGTAAGAGTTTGAGTAAGAGGTGATGCATTGCGTGCTGTGATGTTTGTGAACTACCTGAGCTCCTGGCTCTTCTGAGTGCTGTTGTGCTGGATTGCAGGTAATGAAGTAGGAAGCTCTGAGCAATGCACAGTGGCCAACATAGAGCTGTTAGCAGCCTCCTCGTCCCCACCACTGGTTCTGCTGGGAGTTGTGTAGATGTCGATGCCAGCTGTGGTCCAGGCAAGTCGTGGTGCTTGGTAAGGCTGGGAACAAAGCTGCTATCAGTGTGTGTGGCACGGGGTCAGCTTCGTGGGTGGGGGAGGATAAAGATGCTGCAGGGATACCTCCAGCACTGCCCCAGTGCTGACAGCACAGAGACGGAACTCTGGGTGTAAAGCTGAGTTCCAGTGAATAACAAATAAGGTGTCAGGGTGAACTTGAATGCTGCATTAAATCAAAGACTCAGCAGCAGGGAAATCCATGAGTTCAGCTCCTTCTGCAGGGCTGAGTTATGGCAGCACTCATTGGGTCCAGTCTGAATTGCTGTGTTATCAGCTGTCCCTGCAGGATGGCAGCTCTGCCATCTCCATGTGTGCCATTCCTTTCTCACACGAGCACTGTTGTGTTGCTGTCCTGTTATTTCTGTAGGACCCCGACCCCTCCTCCAGGGCTTAACACCTGGCAGCAGGAACTCCTGCAGCTCCCAAACCTTCCCCACTAACTGGGGATGGTTCTGCTCTGCAATAAATACGGAACTGTTGCTATCTGCAGTGCCACTCTTCATCAGATGCTCTGCCACAGGAGGAGCTGAGCTCACCAGCACACCCAGAATGGCTCCAGTCATTCATTCACTCACCTCAGGTCTCACTTTGTGGTTCTTAGTTATAGAATGCAGTGGGATGCTTTTATACATTCCTCCTTTAATAACCTTTGTTTTACCACTAAAACAAAGTGGTAAAGCAGAATGATGAGTCTATTGGAGTGCTCAGAAGTGGTTTTAAAAAGGTGTGAAGGCTTTAAATGAGAGGCCTGCAGGCTTTCCCTTTGCCTTCCGTGCCAATTATTGCGAAACTCGAGTGAGGAACTAAACTCAACACAGGGTTGCCTTAGACGTTAATCACCTTTGGGAGATGTAAGGAAACTGATGGCAACCATGGAACTTTCTGGCTGAGGATCCTGGTGAGTTGTGCAGCATGGGAGCAGATGGCAGGGGATGCCATGGCTCTTCCCCGTATCTGAAGGCAGTACAGTGCTTGAGGCACTCCGCCTGCTTCTCTATGGGAGGAGGAGATGTTTTCTTGGGAGAGGACTCTGACCTTAATTAAGGATGAGTCTCTTATTTCCTCTATGCTTCAATGAAACGGAAGGATTTAACCCTAATCCGACACGTGCTGCAGAAATAGGTTTCTGATTGCTTGCTGGGAGCAGTAACTAATCAGAGAAGTGTGAAGGGATGGGATGATTGCCTGGGATCAGATGGGGCATCAGAAGGAATTAAAAGATAAAACCCCCCCTTTCTTCTCAGCATAAGCTTTTCTCTTCTAGCAGAGCTGCAGTTTGGCTTTATCAGATCGTGGTGTTTGTGTGTTCTGGATTCATTTCCTGTCCCTTTTGCAGACCAGACTCAAACCATTCAGTCTGTGGGGTTTTGCTTCCAAGGCAAAATTCTTCTCTTAAACCCTCTCCCCCATCTTTTCAGCACAGCCAGCATGAGCCTAGGGCACCAGATCTTAACCTGTGCTTGCCTATGGCCTGCAGGGAAGTGGGCAGCAATGTAATGATTCTGAGCTTGAGCTTTATTGCATGAGATTCTCAATTTTCTGGGGGGAACGGAGTGCAGAAAAGCTTGAAAGCATGAAGTGAATGCAGCACAAATGCCCAGAAACAAGAAATGAAGCAACTTTACGTACATTTAATAGATACCACTGCTTTTAGGCCAGTGGTGGTTTCGTATAAGGTCTAATAAATGAATACAACACTGAAAGCTTTTTGCCTTTATCTTTTGTGCTTACTGGAAGAACTCCTTCAGGTGGACCCCCCTCCTTTGGTAGCCATTGGGTTTCAGGGATGCTCTGGGCTCTGTTTGCAGCACTGGCACTGACTAGCGATGGAGTTTCCTGCAACCAGTAGTGCTATGGACAAACCCAGAAGCCTGCTGAAGGCTCTGAGATCCAAAGCCAGAATGTAGGTAGAGAGTTTGGTTCCTGCATTTATGCTTAACTCTCCTGGGTGTGCATGCAAGGGATATGTCCAAACCCAGGTGAGCACAGCTATGTGTTCTTTGGCATCATAGGATTGTTCTCTTCCCTTCCATTTCTCCATATGGAATCACTGTTGTTACCTTGTCAGCAGCTAAATGTGGAATCCCTGGACTTCCCAGGCTTTGTCTTTCTTATTAATGTAAGAATCTCTGTGAACACAGCCACGCGACTGCATCATTCTATAGCAGCCCTGAAATGGCTGAAACTCTTTGTGTTCCTTCTGCTCTATGTGCCCCCATAGGGCTGTGTACAGAACCCCTGGGGTTCCCCATCCTCGGTGTTCGCATGCAGAAAGCTGGCTGAGTGTTTGAAATAATGCACAAGCAATCACGTCACAAAACATCATCTGAGATGGAAGTGGGTAGAAGCAGACTTCATTGTACAAACCTTTTTGTATCCAAATAATTGCTTTAGGAATTGCTGATAATGTGCATCAGTCAAGATTGCCTTAAACAGAACTGTTGTACTGCTTGTCTGCACCGGCTCTGTCTCTCCTCTGTCATTTGCTTCCTCTGCAACACAGCAACCATCACTTCCTTCAGTGTGATAACTGGATACTTTCCCTTCTTCTATGGGTCTGGGTCTTAGAAAAGCTGTATGCATCACTGACTGTAAATTTAAATCTGCAGGCAAGGAATCAAATTTTGCAAGTTTAGAAAACAAGAAACCTCAGTTTTGGCACTTAGGCTTTGAGCTGTGTACTTTATGTTAATAAAACAACTCCGTATTTCTCTACAGAACACTGCAGGCATTGATCCATTCCAGCAGTGCTCAGGCACACCAGCCTGAATTCCACTTGAATCCGTGTTCAGCACAAAGTCCCTGTGCCTTGCCCAGAGTGCTGTGTTGGATAAATGCTTCTTGCTTCCAGATCCATCCAGAAGGCAGCACCAGCCACAGGGTGGGAGTTGGGCCAACTCAGTCTGTCTAGAAACCTGTTCCTGTACTGTGTGGTGGTTTTGTTCAGTATGCGGAGGTGAACAGATCCTGTCCTATACTCATGAGAGTTTCCTTCTAGGAGCATGCTGGGTCTGAGGATCTGCTTTGTTGGTAATGGCCATCCTGAATGGGATGATGTTGCATGTGGCAAATGGATACGCGTGTGCCTTGCTGAGGGCAGGAGGGATGGTAGAGCAGAGAAACTTGAAGATGAACCTTGCCTGCCTTGGCAATAGAGGTTTTGTTTCCAGCCCCTCTACCCTGTTTGAGAAATGCTGAGATCTCAGCACCTCCTCCTGTTCCTGTGTTTTTGATGTATGCTGTTATGATGCCCGGCCCATCTTAGAGATACTTCATGTATCCAGTTATATCGCTGCTGGTGAGAGGTATTTTTTGAGAGTGCATCTGCATTTAGCTGAGAGCTGTTCTCCTTGAATCTGAGCCTGGGTGACTCAGATTTGGCCGTCCCCTTTTCCGATGGAAAGATGGAGAACAGAATGTTTTGGTCATTTGGAGCAGCTTTCGTATTGTGCATTCCTGGGATGGTTTTTTGTTGTGGGAACACACAAAGCCATTCATCCTGGTATGACAAGACTGCAGGAAGAATCCAGTGGAGGTCTTGAAGACCTTTGTAGTCTGCATTATTTTTGAGGAAGAAGGAAAAACAAAATAAGCTCAACTGGCCCCTGAGTGTTTATAGGGGCAGATATTTTTAGATATTTTTCTGGTGGCTTTTCTTTTCTTTTTTAACCTTGTGGCAGGGGAAAATCTCATTTCTGTGAAGTTACGCTGGAATATTAAACTTGTGCAGGTGATATAAGGAATAGGAAAAAATGGCTCAAGTGTTTCTTATGTCCCATACAACAATGTGTTTGTGTGTGTTCAGAACTCTGCTAAGAGCACCTGTTGGGGTGCTGAGGATGCAATGCAGGAGCTCAGAGCAAGTTGTTATCTCTAATGGAGCAGGACAGTGCCCTGTGGAGATGCTGGCCCACGTCCCAGTCTGAGATGTGACGCCAGATGAAAGCTGCATTGCTTGGGTCTTAAAATCATAGGATGATTGGGTTTGAAGAAACCTTAAAGATCATCCAGTTTCAACCCCATGCTGTGACAGGGTTGCCCCCCTGGGGCCATGTTCCCACCTGGTCTTTCGAATGCTCCCCAGAGTTGGGCACCCACAGCCTCTTTGGGCAGCCTGCTCCAGTGCCTCACCACTCTCTGAGTAAATAATTTCCTCCTAACATCTAAACTCTGTTTCCAGTGTTTTAGCTTAAAGAGGCTTGGATGGCTCAGGGCAGTCTGGGTGAGGAGAATGACCTGATGGTGTAACTCAGGAGTGCCCAGACTGAGGTACTGGGGTGGCACACAGGATGGCACCTTGGGCACTTCTTGAGTTTGTTGTGTGGCATGGAGCCCTGTGAGCATGGATGTGCATGGGCTGTATAGTGGAATAAAAGCAGCTCTCTGTTTGCAGGGTAGCTTAATTGGCAGCCCGTGGAGTTTTTGTTTTTCAGCATAAGTATGTTAAAAGCATGGGTTTGCATCAACGTTTCTGGCAGAAATGTAATGCAATGGGAATGCACTTCCTCTTATTCCCTCCCACCCCAATAAATAAAATGCAGTCTACCTGAGAAGGAAGGCTTTGAGTATCTCCAGAGAGGGACATTCCCCCGCCTCTATAGGCAGCCTGTTCCAGGGCTCCATCACCCCCACAGCGAAGAAATATTTCCTCATGTTCAGATGGAACTTCCTGTATTCCAGTTCGTGCCCCGTGTTCGGTCACTGGGTGCCATTGAGAAGAGCCTGGCCCCATCCACTCAATTCCTGCCCTCTGGATATCAATTAACAATTAATCGGATCCCCTTTCCACTTTCTCTTCTCCAGGCGAACAGCCCCAGGGCTCTCAGCCTTTCCCCATACAGGAGATGCTCCAGGCCCACATCGTCTTTGCGTTCACTCCAGCAGTTCCACGTCTGCCTTGAACTGAGGAGCCCAGAACTGCACACAGCACTCCAGATGTGCCCTCCCCAGGGCAGAGCAGAGCAGAAGGATCACCTCTCGTGTCCTGCTGGCCACAATCCTTTAATACACCCCAAATATCTTTGACCTTCGTGGCCACCATGGCACCCTGCTGGCTCACGATCACTGTGTTGGCCACCAGGACACCCAGATCCCTCTCTGCTCCCTCTCTCCCTCGTCTCCTCTTGTTATTCTCTCATCTCTAACCCAGTGTGGGATGGCTGACTTACTGCTGAAACACTCATTGGTGTCTCAGCATTCCAGGAGATTTCGGGAACAGTTTTGGAATTTTTCCTTTTCTTTTTCCCCCCCATCTGTGTGCCTGTGGTTCTCCCTGGAGAGCTGCCAGCCTGCACTGGGATCCTTACTCACTCCTTAATCACTTCCCATCCTGGCCATTGCACTTCTCCCCTCGCAGCATCTCTAAGACGTTGCTACGTCAGTTCTCTCTGATGCAGACCAAGGCTGTCTCATCCCACGGCCCAGACCTGGGTGTCCTCACCTCCTGGCTGCGCTGCTGTTCCCTTTGCAGTTTGTTGCCGTTGTCCCCGTCTCGCTCTGCTGCCACCTCCTTCTGCCCACATCCCTCCTCAGTCAGCCAACCGTCGCTTCCTTTTTGCTGATAGTCTCCATTTTTTGATTGTTTTTCTTTATCCATTTGGAATGTTTTTGCATTTTTTCAGAAACTTAGTCATTTCCTTTCTTTTTTGTTTTTTTCTCTTTCATTGCCATCAAACTTTTTGCTTGAAAAGTTCAGTGCTTGTTAACGCTGCCTGGTCACATCTGGATGTCTTATTCCCTTTGCCTACTAGGAAGGCAAGGAGGAAGCCTTGTTTTCTCTACCAAGATTGGAGATTTATCCTTAAAGGAAGGAGCTAAAAGCCCAGTCGTGAACATTGACCTCTTCCTTACTCCTCGTGTTGGCTTGGAGGAGCTGCCCTGAAACTGTGTGAATATGGGGAACATGTAATGAGGTGTGGTGTAGGGGTTGTAATGCCCCTTTGGGAAGAGCCTTGCAGAATAGGAGAAGTGGATTTTGGCTAACTGACCTAGAGAAGTCATGGTCGTGGATTAACGGTTGGACTAGATGAACTTAATTGGTCTTTCCAGCCTTACTGATTGTGTGATTCTAATGGATGAGATGAGACTAAAGAATTTAAAGAAAATCAGCAGTCCCAAACTGAATTTGAATTCTTGTTTGGTTCTGAGAATCTTCCGCTCTAACCTAGGTCTCCAGGTTGGAAATTACTTAGCAAGATTAAGGAAAAGGCTGTAACATAAAAATGGGAGACAAAGGAAATCTCCCTCATTTTACAGGTGCGGAAAAGAAAGCTCATGTCACCTATGTGAAGCCTGGCACTGCTTTCTGCAAGCCTGCTCATGCTCTCCCACCCATTGTCTGTCTTATTTCTCAGTAATCTGACCTCCTCGTGCTCTTCCCCCCTAGGTCTGTGGCGATGGAAGAAGAGACCCAACATCGAGGAGCCTGAGCACTGACAGCAGGACAGCACTTGGAGACACTGGTAGCACCAACCTGAGATACAGAGGCAGCAACCATGCTGAAGCCAAGTGGACTTAAAATCCCTGGCAGGGCAGGGAAGCACTCCAGCCCAGTGGGACGAGCATCAGGGACAGCAGCAACGACTGTCACCACTGGTACAAAGGAAGGTAGGAGCTCCATCAATGGGGACAGGAGTTGAGCCAAGTGATGGCCAGATTTAAAGGCAAAGACCCAGTGGTGCTCAGTAGGGTGAGAAATTGCTCATCTTGTAGGGAGGCTGATCTTGAGTGTGGATCAAAACAAATATGAATGGGTGGTTAGATGTCCTTCCTTGTACAATTGATGTCTCCTGTCTGGATTGCTTAGGTATGGATGTGATTGCTCTGGCAGTCAGACATGGCAGTCCCATCCTTTGTGTCCAACATGCATAGCCCCCAATCCAAGTTTGGGCAGATTTGGTTGACAGTGTTTTGTTTTTTGTTTTTTTTGTTTGTTTTTTTCTAGCCAAAAGGTTGCACTGGTGTGGTGCTGCGAGACAGAGAGGGAACTGTGTGTGTCCTTCTACATTCATTAAAATTTGAAGAGCTAGTAATACTTGTGCAGATGGGAGCCTCACCCTGGGATGCCTTAAACACTGTCCTACAGCCATTGCTTCTGGCCTGTGGTAATGTTTTAGTGAGAACCAGGCACTGAAGGTAATTTGTCCTGTGCTAGTTATCTCAAATTAGTGCCTTTGTTTCAGTAGAATCGTTGGAAGCACTGGGATATCAGCGGTGATTTATCTAGACACACACATACGTGTCTTATTGTCCATTTCTCTATATCCAGGGTATACACAAGCTATACAGACTGCTGTATAAATGACACTTCAAAAGGGTTTGCGCGTTGTTTAGCATTTTCTTCTGGCTGTTTTGACTGCTGTGGTTTTTGTTTTGCTATGTGAGGTATGTGGGGTCTTTGCAAGGAATGCATCTGCT
>JAPSGF010000022.1:3961397-4211836 GCA_035772895.1 Perdix hodgsoniae
GGGGGTAGGGATGACATGGGGATGCCTCCTCGTGGGGACTGAGGTGGTCATATGGCTCGATGCATGCAGAAGTGCTGGTGCCTGTGCTGTGAGGAGCTATTGCCATACCTGGGTCACCTAGTCCTAGACCTGGCTGTGACTTCATGCAGAAGCATCTGGGAGAGGCCCTGGCTGTGTCTTAGGGCTGCGTTCAGCCTGAGGCAACCCCTGAAGGGCTCCCAGCTCCTTGCAAGGCTTCCTCATAGCCCGAGGAGGAGGAGCAGCTCCGCCTGGGCGCCGATCATTTGGGAGCGGTGTCATCGCTGTCTCTGGGTGTGTGTCTGTTCCTGTTCATCTGTCTGCTCATCCCGAGTCATTTGCAGCTGGCCGGATGGCTCCCACCGGGCGCCCAGTGACAAAATTGGGGCTTGCGTCTGAGCCTTATTAGCCACCAGCGAATCTCTGCAGGACCAGTGGCACCGGTGGGGATGTCCCAGCCTGGCTGTGTTGGCCATGGGGATGCTGGGGCGTGGGGAAGGCATCCCATCCCAGCTGATCTTGCTGCCCTTGTGGGCTGGGTAGAGGCTGTAGGACTCGGGGCTGTTTGTGTCTGAGAGCCAGTGGTGATGCTGAGGTTGGTGATAGCAAGTTGGGGTGAGTTCAACACAACTTTGGGGCTGGGGAGCCAGCAGCAATTCTAGTGGAGCTTCTCTAGGGCTTCTCTTTAAACAGTGAGTGTAAAGAAGGAGCTAGCAGGATAGAGGAGCAGTATGCTCTCATGTATCAATGCTGACTCAGACCCCAGATTTGCTTTTCTGTGTCCTGTGAGTCGCTGGTGGCTGCAGGTTCTGAGCATCCTTTAATCCCTGCAGAAAGCTGATTTTTTTTTATTTCTCATTGAGCTCATTGATGCAGCATGGAGCCAGGCACGGGGCTGGCAAGCAGCATGTCCTGCAACAGGGGGGGGGGAACTCGCTACTGAAACAATAAGCAGAGAGCTGAAATATCAGCGATAAAATTAAACTGTAATGAGATTAAACAGTGGCTCTTCTATCAGACCCTCCTTGTGCAGAGATAATTACCTGAGAAGTGCAGCGAGCAACGTTGTGAGCATGGCCATGGGCTGGGATGGGCTCAGCACTGAGGATGCACACACAATGCACGCACCTTGACCCAACCCAATGGGGATGCATGGCTGGAGGGCTTCGTTCTGCACATCCCTGTGTGCGTTGGGGGTATGGGATCTGTGTTCCATTCCCAGTGTGTGGGGTGTAGGGAAGCATTCCAAGAGAACGCAGCCGGGACCTTGTGTGTGAAGGACTGCAGTTTGGGGTTTTGCTTCTGCATTCATGGGCGTGAGGCATCGCTGCCACCTGCACGTGGGATTCCTCTTTGATTTAGAGGAAAAAAGGAAGGGGAAAAGAAATCTGTGTGGCTGTGTGATATAAAATCTGAGTTTGGATCTCTGTAAGTGCACGGAAAACAACAGGCTTTTTATGTTGGCTCTTGGGGTAGGAGGAGAGCAGGCTAGAATAAAGATTTACAGTGTTTGGGAGATTAAAGGCCCTTGGTACATTGTTCAAATACCACGAGATTAGTTTCCAAGGAGACGGATACCAGTTGCCATAGGCACCGGGGGGCCAGGAATTAGGATTGCGATTTTTTATCCTGATCACGCAAACAGTAGCTGAACGCTGCTAAAACTCCAGCTTTAAATAACACGAGTGTTAGCTTACATACCAAGAAAGCAGACTCTGGAAACTGGATCCCGTCCTCTCCCTGCTCCCCATCGCCCTTGGCTCCATGCTTGGCTGGAGCCGTGCTTTGTGGTGTTGCACCTGGGTTTAAAACCCACGGGTTGCCAAGCGACTGGGGCACGCACAGATGTAGGTCCGTGGGTCAGGCTTTGACCCCCTGTCACTCAGCCCTATGGCACAGCCACGCTGCTCATTACCACCACTCACCTCCTGCCCACCGGCCCCATTTCGGCACTGATGTGCAACTCCAATCCCAGCCCCAACGGCTCATCCCGGCCTTGTCTCATCTTTCTACCAAGGGCTTGCTCTCCTTTGGGGATCTATTCCCAGCCGGCAGCTGCAGTGGTGCAGCAGAGCGAGCTCCCCGTGCCCTCACCTAATTTTAGCAGCCATGGGCCACCCACTTCTGGGAAAAGCAACCTGAGCCCCCGCAGCACCGCAGCACGCATCCTGAGCGCTCCTCCCAGCGCAGCATCCCTTCCCTGCCACGCTCTGTGTTTGTTTTTTCCCCCATTTTTGTTTATTTGTTTATTGTTTTCTTTAATAAATGAAGAGGCTGTTGCTCGAAGCCAGAACTTCCTGCACCTGCCTGGCGAGAGGTTGCAGCGTGGCAGCTTGGTGGTGCAGGGATGCTGGGGGGAGAGGTGCTGCCTTACCGCGGTGACACAGAAGCTGGCTGTTTGCAAGAGATCTGGTTTGTTCTGTGCTTGTGTCCAGAGCTGTGCCATGCATTAGTTGGGGCAGTGGCTGCGACGGATGCCTGGGGATGTTTTCGTTTGGTGCCAGCACATACGTGAGGAGCTTTTCCACCAGGTGCCCTGGTTTTTATTGATAAAATAAAGCAAGGGAGGAGGTGTCTGATGGCTTGGAGCCATTCCTCCCACTGGAAGGGGTTAAACAAGCTCCAACAAACTGGCTTGGTTCGGGGGACCTGTTCCCAGCCCCAGTACTGGGATGGAACATGGTTGGGGTACCCCGAGCTGTGCCAGACTGACCTCAAACGCTGTCATTTTTCAACTTGCACAAACAGATGGAGTGAAAAATGAAATCTGTGGGTGCGAGGAGACATTGCGATGGGGCAGTGGTTATGGGGCAGTGGATGGTTATAGGGCTGAGGCATGCCTGTGTGCCCTTGGTTGGTGTGGGAAGCGCAGACACCCCAAATAGCAGAGCCCCAGGAGGGCTGTGTTGCTGCATGAGGATAAGATTGGAGATTTTCGGTCTTTTGGAGGTGTTTTGACATTTGAGGTTATTTATGGCCATTTCATGAACGTCTGTTATCACAGTTATGTGCCAGAGCTGGCATTGATGCTGACCAATCTGTGGCAGGAGGGCTGTGCTGAATTAGGCGTAGGGGATTACATCTGAGTGGGTTACGGGGCCGCCAGGGCATGTGGAGCATTCATTTATCTCCTGCAAGCCACACGTCCAGAGCAGTTTGTCAGCCCCTTGGTGGGGTACAGCCAACACTTGGCAGTGTGTGAGAAAGCTGCCCGTGCTGGGCAGGCATCCCCAGCACCGCGGTGATGATGAGTTGCACATCAGGTCAGTGGGAGTCAAGTGTACGATGCTCCGAGCCAACCACCAAAAAGCTGACCTCAAAAGTCCCTGAGATGTATTGGGGTGGGGAAAACGCCTGCAGTCAGCGTCCCCTTCTTACTGCCTTGCTGTGGCTCTCATCCCGAGCCCGCATCCCCATCAGGGATGTGTCAGAGCCAGGAGATGTGGGGACTGTCCCTGTGCAGGCAGGCGGATGCTGGCTCTGTGCTGCTGCGCCTTGGCAGTGGCATTCATTGTCCCTTCAGCTCCTATCAGGACAGCTCATGATGAATTTTAAAGCGCGTTTAATGATAGTGAGGGCTGATGACTTACGTGTCCTCTAGGGCTGGTGTGATTTTTAGAAATCCCCTTTAAAGGCGCCTTCCCAGGGCAGAAGGCAATTACAGCCCTATCACCGCCGGCTCATTGCTACCTGTGGGTCCCTATCACACGCGTCCCCCTGCCGCCAGCCCTTTGGCTGATACTTCCTGGGTGACTCAGGAGCCTAAATGCCATCATTAGAAATCCTTTTGATGCTGTGTGGCTGACCTGCCCCCGGCGCAGCTCCATCACCTGCCCCAGGCTGTCTCTCTCCAGCCCACGAGGGATGGGTGCCCTGTGAGTCCCTCTCCTTAGTACATACCCATTTCTTTGATGTGCACATGGCCATTCCCATCCCATAGCATTGCTCACCTCGGTGCAAGCAGCCCTCCTGCCCAGCACAGGGCTTCCTTGTGGGTCATTATTGTGGGTCATTTCCCAAATAATGAGCTTTATGCCTGTTTTTTTCCCTCTTCTTGCCGTGGAACTCAGCTTTCGATGTACCCCTTGCTTTACCCTTACGGAACCTGTTTATAATTTGAAAGTTCCAACAACACCATTTTCTGCTTGGAAATTTCCTCTTGGGGGGGGGGGGGGGGGGGGGGGGGGTGGGTTGCTCCAGCTTTGTTACGCTTCTTTTGTCATTCTGTTTGCTCCTGGCGCTTTGGAAACGGTGACAGAGCAGGCAGATGTTTATTCCTGAGAGGGGTGCACGGCATGGGCAGGCCGGGGACCGTGGCATAGGGGCAGGATGGGGCTGGGATGGGGATGCATCATCCTCATCCCCATGGCAGCACGTGGACATCGTTCCCATCCCTGCAGGACCACGGCTCCTTGCTCATGGATCCGACCAGCTCGCGTGTGCTGTGCCCCCGTCCCACCTGCAGCCAGCCCTAAGTGGTGTAAGAATGGTTTACCCCAGTTTCCCTCGAGCTTAGTTTCCCTCTGATTAGACAAACAACTTCAAGCTGTACATGTTAATTTGATTTGAATAAGCCTATCGCTCGCCATGAAGTTTTTTTCCTCCCGTTTATTCCCCCCCCCCCCCTTCCCTTCTAAATCTGCTGTCACTGCTATGCGTGACTGTAAATGATTAAAAGCTTTGTAGGAATATTTCTTCCCCCCTCACCCCCACTCCGTGAAATCCCAGACATATTACTTGGGTCATGTCTTGCTGTCCCTGGAAGGCTGTGGGATGAGGCTGCTGCAGTTGTGCTTGCTGCAGGGCTGCCCCAGCCCCATCCTCTGGGGCTCTCTGCCATCCGCACCAACAACAAAAGTATAACGCTGGCAATACGGAATAATAATCAGGGCACTCAAAGATGCACATCATCAAAGTAAGCCTGTTCTCCGTGAATGCTTGTGTGTGTTTTGGGAGGGGGGTCTGAGCAGTGGGAGCCTCCAGGTGATGGATGGATGGCCCAAGCCTGGCGTGTGGCATCGCTGCACAGCATCGCATCCCACGGCGGCTCTGCGGCACGGCACGATGCTCACAGGGTGGGCTGCCTGCAGGACATGCTTGTGTCCCTGCTTTATTTTACAAGCTGATGAACCTTTGGGTGTCCACCCCCCCCCCCCCCCCCCCCCCCCCCCCCCCCCCCCCCCCCCCCCCCCCCCCCAGACCATCCTATTGCCAGCATCATCCTTGGGGAGAAAACTCAGCCGTCAGCTCCGCTCAGGCGGGCAGCGCCTCTCAGAAATGTCAGCTGCTCAGAAGAGGATTTTTCTGGGTCAGTGTTGGCGCAGCAGAAATGCTGGCGCAGCCTCACTCACCGCTCTGTGCCCAAACACACCCCCACGGCCCCGACCCCTGTGAGGATCCTCCTGGGTGTGGGTCCCATTGGCACCCTGTGGGGTGGCCCTGCTTTGAGCCTGCACAGCACATTTCATTCTGTGCCCGCACCTTCATTCATATTCCTCGGCTCGCCCTGCCCGGCTCCCTCTAATCTCGTCTCATTAGAAATTCCCCGTCCCCTTTTATCTGCTCGCAGCTTCAGCACTTGATTCATGAGCCTGGTTGGATGGCCATCGTTCCATCTTCTTGGCTGCCCTTTTATTTGTAGGATGGAAGCCGGGCAGCGCCGTGTTGTATGGGTTCTGTGCATCTCCCCTTCCCCACATCACACTGCTGCTCAGAGCTGCTTGTAGATATCGGCGCTGGGATTGGAGGATGAAATGCATTTTGGTGCTCATCTCCTCCAGCTGAATGGGTGCTGTGATGTGGCTCGAGCCAGTCCCATTTTCCCCATTTTTTCCGCATTTTGGAGCTTCAAGGGCTGGTTCGGCCTCCATCCCCCAGGAACCCAAAGCTTCTCCTGAGTGAGGAGCTGATGATTTAATGGACAATTTAAAAAAAAAAGGGGGGGAAATACCCTAAAAAGATCAATTCCCTTTTACTTTCTCCCCAGACTGAGCTCCTGTGTGTTGTCCAAAGTGAAGGCAGGTCACACCATGCCTTGAGGACACCTTTGCGTGCTAGTTGCTCTCCTGAGTATAAAGAGAAGCCCATGGGGATGGGGAGCATGGGGACACATATGTCACCCAGTGCTGCTCGATGTCACTCCACCCACGTGGCACAGCTCTGCTTGGGGTGTCCCACCTGGGTGGCACCTGCCCAGGGATGAGTCCCCATTGGCACTGTTGGGATGCGTGGCGTCGGCGCCAGGCTTTGCTTACAGCTTGGCAGCGCTCGTGGTTGTCTGTTCTGCTCCTGGCAGGGCTGAGCTGATTTGCACGTGGGTGTCTCCCACGCGCCTTTGGTTTTCTGCTTTTCCTCTTGCTTCTGCCCACTCGTGTGCACGGTGTGTGTGCTGGGGCCGGGTGCCGTGGTGCTGTCCGTGATGCAGGAGGGACCCAGCAGCACTGATGGTGTGCTGAGTGCTTGCTAAAAGGACAGTTTCCTTTTTTTTCTTTTTTTTTTGGGGGGGGGGGGGGGGGGGGCGTGTGGTTTTCATCATTCTTTTTGCTCCTATCAGTAACAGCATTGCATTTTTTTTAATCTTATTTTCAGGTGAATATGGCACTGGCAGGGAGGCCTCTAGATGTGACCCTCGGCAGCTCCAGACCTGAACAGTGGAATATGGTTTTTCCCCAGAAAGATGAAATCATCACCAGCTTAGTGTCTGCCTTAGACTCCATGGTAAGGGTCCCCACCTCCTCCATCCCTCTGCTCGTTTCCAGCTACTGAGGACATTGCTGCAGACTGAGCACGGCTCACATTGGAGCCCAAAGTGGGGAAAGCCTCCATACCCCCAACAAAACCACCCCTCGACTCACTGAGCTCCCATTAAAAGGGCTGTGCTGGGGGATGTTGAGTTCATCACGTTCTGACAGCCCTGCTTGGATCAGCCCGTGCTCATCTCAGCTCTGCAGTGTTCCCCATTAATATTTATGTTGGTATCAACTGAATGTAGGGGCTGGTTGGGTTTTTTACTTGATGTTTTACCGATGTTACCGTGCACTTTTACACAACAGGAGAACAATGGCTTTTATCTGGCAGAACAAAGAAAATAACTTTCATATCTTTTGACGTAGAATTCCCAGTGGAAACCTTGCATAAGTCAGGCGTGCTTACATAAACAAGATAACTGTTGGGATTAATTCTCACGGACCAGAGCTAATCTGATTTTTAACTGTGAATGTGATGAAGAAGGGAAGGTGTGCGTGTGTAGCAACAAATAGCTAATGGAAAGCAATGTGCTCAACAGCCCTCCCTTTTCAAGCCAAGTGTTGGATGTCTTCATCTTGAAAGCATCCTCATCTCCACCAGGGAGGCATTTTTCCCCAGATAGCAATTTCCTTCCTTTTGACCACCGTCACCCCACTAAAGAGCAGGTTCCCCGGGGCTGACACAGCCCGATGGCTTTGATGTGTGTCTGTGCCATCATCTACAGCAAACCGCGCTGTCGTAGTTGGGCTTCTTAATGAATGCCCGTTGTTCTGCTGCCTCTGAACCTCCCTTCTCACAGTAGGTTTTATATTTCTTTTCTGCATGTTGAGTTTCTTGATCAAAATACTCCAAATTATTGCCGGGTTCTTGAAAGGAGGCCTCTTAAAAATACATATTTTGGCGATGTAATTAAATACTCCCTTCTTGAGGAAGCTCAGCAGGAGGGAAAGTGACCAAACAGAGTTTCCTTTAAGCCCAACCAAATGAAAATCGTGTGCAGGGGAGCTGGAAGAAGGCGGTGTCTGCAGTGGGGTTTGGTCCATGGGCAGCAGCTTTCCTGCTCCATCCTCAGCTCACCTGGTGTGCTTTGGGTCACCTGCGCTCAATTCTTGTCATCGCTGAAGGATGGAAGTGGGAAAATCCCCATTTACGTTGTGGGCTTTGGATGGTGCCATGGCAGAGCTGTGGCCATGGGAATGGGACCCAGGCTGCAGGCACTGTGTAACAATTACAATGAGAAATAATAATGAAAATGCATATACACGTATTATGTATAGCAGGAAGGACACATTACATAAAATGGATTAATGGAGGAAGTCTTTTCCATCTCTTTAATGTTTTGCATAACTGTACAAGAAGAATCACTCGACTAATCCAGACTTTGACCATATTAGTGTTCTGCAGCCGAAATAAGATTCTTGTGCTCCTTATTTTATTAGGGCTGGTGGAAAACCACAAATTGTTGTTTCTTTGTTCTATGCAGGAATGTTTCCTTTTAAAGAAATAGGAGAAAAATGTTATTTTGGGGAGTGGGGGGAGAGTAGAAGTCACACGTTTACCAATAAAACAAGCTTCTTTTTGCGGATCTAAGCCTTTATGGAGTTGTAAAGTTGTCGAAGTATTTGTGGTGTAGGTGGTGCTGTAAAACCGCTGAAATTCTGATCTAAAACATTGCTTATGATGGGGAGATGGCCGTGGGTGGTTAATGCAAGGCAGTGCTTGAGCTCTAAGCCACTCACATCTCCGCAGTGCTCCGCGCTGTCCAAGCTGAACGCCGAGGTGGCCTGCATTGCTGTGCACGACGAGAACACCTTTGTGCTGGGCACTGAGAAGGGCAGAGTCTTCCTCAGTGCCAGGAAGGAGCTGCAGGCTGACTTCCAGAAGTTCTGCCGTGAGTATCTTGGGTGATTTGAGCTTGGCTGCCTGCGTGACGTGCTCGGGTTCGTTCACCGTGTGGTTGAGGATGGGCAGGTTACAGGTGGCACGGCTTTGTGTCTGGTGTTTGTTGGGCTTGGCGGAATGAAGTCACAGATTCATGGAATCACAGAATCATAGAACTGTAGAATCATAAAGCGCCTTGAATTGGTCAGGAACTTAAAGATCACTCGGTTCCAAACCCACTGAATGGATTTCCTTGGGCATGGAACTTGGTGCTCTATTAATTCATGACCCCAAAGTCGCATGAAGAGGCTGGGGCTGGGAGTGGTTGGGCAGATGGAAGCCCTTTCCATGGAGGGCACCGTGCGTCCCGACTCCTTTGCATCCTTTGGTCAGTGAGGTTTGTGGCGTGGCCATCTGTGAGCAGGAGGAAATCTGAGGGAATGAGCAGAATTAGGTTCTCCTAGGGATCAGCCTGGAGCCAAGGCTCTTATTGGCTTTTGGAATGACAGGAGCAGATTTCGAGAGCTGGAAGCACTGGTTGGATTTTTGAACCCAACGGGAATCTTCATTTCATGGGATATCCCATTCCGTGGGGTATCTCAAGCAACAGCCATGATGTTCCAGTTGCCACCAATTAACACACCCCAACCTGCACATCTACATTTTTGGATGCCTTCATCCCTTCACACAGCTGGAGCTTTTTGTGGCTCCCTGCAGGAGTAGGGATGGGGTTTTGGTGGTGCTGGTGAGCCCCAAGGTGTGGGGAGGTGGCCCTGAGCCAATCTGCAGGAGGTCCACCACACCTGGTGGGACCTGGTGTGGACAACAACCCACATATGCGTGCACGCATGGCCTGGTGTTGATGAAAACCATATTTGTGCTTAATCCGTTGGAGAAATTGTTCAAGAACGGTTCATTGTAGTGAAAACATGAGTGCTGTAAAGCTGCCAGGGTCGCTGTCTGCTTGGCTGATTCGTTGCACATGTGCTGGGTGAAGCACAAGGCTCGCCCGCAGCACTCGGCTTTGCAGCACCGCATCCCTGAGCATCTCAGCCCTACTGACCCCACTCCTCCATCGCGCTGCAGATGGGAGGCTGGCATTTCTTCCACTCTATTTGGGGCTAGGAAAGCTGTCTGCAGTTATTCTCCAGCTCGATGCGTTTCGTTTTGTAGGCAGGTTTTTTGGTTTTTTGTTGTTTTTTTTTTTTTTGAACGGTGGCAGTTTGGGAAGGGTTCTTCGTGCTGTGAAAAGAAGGCAGGAGAGGAACGTAGTGATCAACAGCAACAGGACAGGGAATGTAATGGAGCTGAGCCTTACAGATTTTGGCACAGGCTGCCAAGAGTGGTGGTGGAGTCACCGTCCCTGGAGGTATTTAAGAACCATGGAGACGCAGTGCTGAGGGATGTGATCAGTGGTGTGGTGGGGATGGGTTGGTGGTTGGACTGGATGATCATAGAGGTCTTTTCCAGCCTTTATGATTCTATGAGATGCCAGCTGTGAGGCCCTGCAGCTCCCATTAGCTGATGGCTGCATGCACATCTCACTTTTAGTAATACATCCACACAGATCCTGGTCAGTTGCCATCGGCATCGAATCGAAGCTCCCCTCGTCTTTGGTTTAATTTACACCTTTGTGGAAGTAGAATTCTAACATCTGGTGCAAAGCATGAGATTCTGACTGTGGGGTTTGTAACAAAGCGGCTGATACTCGAGACAGGGTGAAACGTGATAACTCTGTCTTGAATTATAAATGGCCGAGGCTCAGCTCCACTACATAAAGCTCTTACAACTGGCATGCATCGTAAAGCATCCCTGGAAATGCCTCTGATTTATAGGCTAGCTGCCCCCTTAGAAAGGATCTGAAATAATCTAAACCAGACATCACTGGGAGATGTAAGAAGGCTCTTATCTGCCGAGCTGCTCCTCCGGGCACGCAGACCTCACTTGGATGCTCTCCTTTATCTGGAGCTCTGGCTCAGCCTTTCCTGATGCACGGCGGGACTTGACAGTAATAAAGATGGATGTTAATGGACGCGAGTTTGCACTCAGATGGGAGGGAGGGTCTTAGAAAGGTGTGAGTTTGAGTGGATTTCACCACTTCTGTAGAATACTCGGGATCTCCTCCCTGCTGTTGTCTTTACCACCAATCCTTCCAGCACCTTAAAAACTATTATTAAAGGCTCTGGAGTAGAAGGCATGATCACCACTCAAGTCAACAAGTGCGGGGACAATAAGGGACAGCATGGGGTTGGCACGGGGATGCTGAATCCCTCCATGTGCTCCTTTCACCTGGGAGCATCTCAGGGAGCAGGTCTGCAGGGGGACAGGCAGTGTGGCGCCGCTAAATCCTTCCCCTTAACCACGAGACCATCAGCAATGTCCCAGAAGCCATCCAGCAGCAGCAGAGCAAGGACTTTTTTAGTTCTTATGATTTACTCTAAGTCTGTCCTTCTGGATATCGGTATAAACCTGACGCGTGCCAGCTCACCTGCCCTCAGTGCTGGGCTGCCACTGCTGTCCCCCTGTGCCAGGAAGGATGGCTGAGCCCTCTGTGAGCAGCAGCCAGGTTGGATGGCTGGTGAGAGCCTGTCGAGGATGATGAAGGAATTAGTCCTTTGCCACTGAAAATCCCTGGTGAATCGGTTTAGCTAGAATGGCAATAATGCACTTGTAGTGTTTAATTTTCTGTGCATTTAGAGACGCGAGGAAGTCGTTGCTGAAGATATGCTTTATTTGAGGTTTAATGGGGGAAATTAGCAGGAAATAGCTGGTATTACCAAGTTATGTGACGCTGAAGGGTAAAAAAGCCTCTGAGAAAGGCGGATTTTCTCTTTCGGAGAGATTGAAGGCTAAGCAGATTGAAACCAGAGAAAAGAAACGCGCTGGCCAATTAATCACAATGGTGTCAGTGCAGCTGAGTGTGTAAAACAGGAGTGAAGGGGGGTACGTGTGAGCTGAGCACGTCCACGGCTCGCTGGGGTGCACCATGGCAGTGCTGCCTGTCCCTGCACCTTTCCCCATGCGTCTTAAGGGACTTTGCTGACACCAGAGTCTGGCAGCTGTGGGTCTCGGTCTTGCGTGGACAGGCTGTGTGATGAGCTGTTGATGTTGGCCGGCCAGTTTCATCATTTCATACAGTTGAAAGCTGCTGACAGCGTTGCCCACTGAACCTTCTCCCATTGCAGCATCTCCCATTTTCTTCCAGGAGTCCAGCAGCGAAGGGAGCAGGACGCAGAGGCGCAGAAGAAGGCAAAGGAGTGTGGACGAAGCATGCTCAGGGTCTCCCCGGACCAGGGATCAGACGTGTACCTCCTCAGGAAGATGGTAGAGGAAGTGTTTGATGTGCTTTATAGTAAGAACCTTCACAATTCCATCTGGGGATTTGGACGGCCCTGGGGCTCGCTGCATTGCCGGCACCAGCCCACCTTGTGGCTTTGGGACCACTGGCACCCAGAACAGCAGGCCCTGCTCCTGGGTGGGGTCGGTGCTGTGCTGGGAGCAGGTCCAGTCACTGCCTTGTCCCTTTGCAGTGAAAGGGGCTGTACCCCAAATGGGTAGCACTGTGTGGTTGGGGGGAGCACCCTGCAGCCCCCTGGCCAGCTGAATCCTCTGCTGTGGGCTAAGTGGGGTTCTCAAATGCACCCTCATCCCGAGTGCTGCCCATATAGCACTTCACAGGTGTCCCAGGCTCTGCACCTTGTTCTCCCCTTTCCATGGCAGCTCTGCTTAAAAGCAGAAAGATGATTTTCTCAGCTCTGAGAGACAAGCTGGTGCCATTCCAACGCATGCATCATCCCCAGCAATAAAGCTCCTGCAATTAAAATGTAGATGACCATATGGCTGCTGCTACGTTGCCTGGTGGGTTGCAGGGCTCCCTCTGGGCCCAAGCTGTGGATGCTGGAGCTGTGGCAGCACTCCTTCTGCACTCAGAACATCCCCTGTGGGTCCTCATTGGGGAGCACTTGTAGGGCTCCTGGTTGTGATGTAGCTCCACGTTTCAGTGCCCCCTCCCACCTGCACACAGCATTGCGGCTGTTTGTTTGAAGCACGTATCGCAGGCTTTGGAGATGGAGGGAAGACAGCGTTGCTTCCCCCGGGGCAGAGCAGTTGGGATCGGAAGTGGAGGTTTTCTGAAACCACTTAAAGGGCTTGGATGTGATATCCCCATTAAAGGGGGTAATCAAATCCTCTTGCTGCCTTTGAGAGCTCATCCCAAGTCACGAGGAGAAGGGAATACAGAGAGCCAAGTGGATGAGCTGGGGCTGCTCGGGTTAGAGCTGCAGGCTGCGTTTTCCTGCTGCAGGCTGTAAAGCCAACGGGGAATACAAGAATTATTCTTTTATATAATTAGGTATTTAGATTATGTAAGTTTTACCGGGGCTCATTTGCATGGGGCTGGATAAACTAGATGGCCTGTGTATTAGGATAAGGCTGGAGATGCTGTTTGTGGTGTGGAGGACGTGTGTGGGTTTAATGCAGTGCCTGACTTGCAGGATGCATCTCCCAGCAGAAGAGTTGCTGCGGTGCTGCATCCCCAGGCTGGTCCCAGGGAAAAGCCTCTCCTGGTTGATCAGGGGGAAGCAGGAGGTGCCCAGGGAGATTCTGTTTCCAATACCAACGGTGCTGTTGGAAATTAGGAGTTATCTCTTTTCCATTTTCTTTCTTTTTTTTTTTTACTTATCCTTTCAGTTTCTTCCCATCAACAGCGATTGGAAACAAAAATCTTAGAGAATGCTCAGTCAAAAAGATGGCATATTCCCTCCAGAGCCGGGTAATCTCCGCACCAACAGGATGACTGATTACCGCCAGCTTCTATTAAACAGGCATTAATGATGATTATTGTCTCTCTTTAGCTAAACCGTGAGCCTCTGCGTGGCAGCACAAGGCTTGGTGAAGGTCACTTTGACAGGAACACGCTCCCCATAAAAATGTGTTCAGGGAGTTGTTGAGTGCTGGGTTGATAAGGGGCCGCTTGGGCACCGTCCTCCTCCCATAGCAAAGATGGTGGGAGGTGGAAAGCTGCTAACGCCGGCGCATCGAGGCAGCAGTGCCTTCTGAGCCTGCAGAAAGTCTTCTTGCAGTGTTGTGGTTCAAAGGTTTGGTTTGAAACTTCTGTTATAGGCTTAATTAAAATATTATCCAGCCCGGCTATAAGGAACCTTGATGGCTTGTGCGAGTCACACATCATTAGTTATCATGCGTTGCTTCAAAGAACATGTTGAAGAAATCACTTTTAATAAGGACTTGCTGACAGTGCCATAGGATTTCCAGGGTTTCTGTCAGATCTTTTGTGTGTCTTTTTTTTTTTTTTTTTTTTTAAGAGAAAGAAAGCCCACAAGATTTCAAGGAGAATCAATATTGTGATGTCCCATAGTGTCCTCTGCTCCTGACCACAGTGCTGGGGCATGGATGGAGACCCCATGGGACAGGAGCTGAGAAGTGAACCCATGCCATGCAGCCAGATGTTCTGCTTTGCCTGACAGGTCCCATTCATGCACGGCTGTTTCTTTTGCTTCACGTTTCAAGCACCAGGTTTAGTGGCTGCGGCCAGTGGGGTTGGCTTCCAAAGGAATTGCTCAGGACAGAGCAGCTCAAGGGGGTTGGCAAATTGCCCCAAAATGCTTTGGCAGAGTCTGTTTTTCTGTCTTCTCTGGGATTCATGCTGCCTTGGCCATCCCAGATGTGGGCACGGGGCCTCTTCAGTCCTTTTAGCAGATCTCTGCATCTCAGCGATGCTGTGTGGTCACCCTGTGCTGCCAGGGAAGGGGAGGCCACGTGCTCCTGGCTGTATGGGGATGTTTGGTTATCAAAGGTATGGAGGTACCTCGTGTCACCCAGGCAGCCCTGCAGCTCGTGGGACTGTGGGGCTGCTGAAGAGGAACGGGTGGGCAGAAGTGTCTGTGTTCACTCTGCCTTCAGATGATGGAATGGAGGGAAACTTTGGGGGATTTTCTTCCCTTTCCCTGTGAGCGAAGATTGCCTCACAGCAGCGGGGATCAGAGCGCTTTCCTTTTCTCCAAGAGGTAAAGAAAAAGTACTGACAGTAAGATATGCAGAATATTTCAGTAAACATGAGATGAAAACCCGCGCTGAGGGAGCTGAGGATGACGCATCTCCTTTGTCAGCACAGATCCCTTCCTGGCACGGGTCTGGGGTCCCCGGGAGGTGGGCTCACACCAAGCGACCCTCATTGAGGATTTCACTGTGCCACCTCCACGAGGAGACCTCAGTGCTTAGAAAGAGCTTGAAGCTCCTTCAAGGCTAAGCGCACAGACTGCTTGCTTCTCACAGTGTCTCCGTCAGGCTCTGCACGGCTGTGCCTGCAGTCCTGCTTTGGGTTTGCTCCTCGAGCCCTGCCTGGAGGGCCGGGGGTCCCCGCTCTGTGTAACTGTGCCCTTTCCCCAGGTGAAGCAGTTGGGAAGAGCAGCGTGGTCCCTTTGCCCTACGAACGCTTCCTGAAGGAGCCGGGACTGCTGGCGGTGGCCGGCTTGCCCGAGGGGATCAGCTTCAAGAAACCCATGGAGTACGACGTGAAGTCCCTGATGGCCATTTTAGAGCACAGCCACAGCATCCGCTTCAGGCTAAAAAGGTAACTGCAGGGATCCTGGGGTGGGGCTGAGCGCTTGGCCCGTCGGCTCTCATCACACTGCTGTTATAAGCATGTGGCAGTGCACAAGGTTAACTGCAGTGCTTTGTGCCACTCTGCCAGCATCCCAGCTGCAGTAGGCTCAGTGCTTTCTCGTCTCCAAAGAGATTTCCAGTGTAAATGTCGCAAACTCCTTTCTAGGCTGAAATGTGTTCCTGTGCCAGAGGACGAGGGAGATGGGGGGCAGCAGTGGGGTGAAGTCCCCCGGCTGCCGCGTGGCCATTTTTTCACAAGGGACTTGTTGGTTTTGGATGCTTTGAGCTCGCCTGACTTGAGGCACCTTGGATCATTCAGAGAAATGCTGAGCACTAACAAATGCCTCCTTTGAAGGCTCAGCACTTCTGGAAAATCAGGCTGAGATGGCTAAAAGTAGGACACGCAGAATTTGAGCCGTTCAGTGAAGCTGTGGCTGCCTGTCTCATGTGAAGCATGTGCACTTCCTAGGTACGAAACGCATCCTTGGGCTGTTTGAGGTCCCTGGTGAGAGTGCTGTGAGCCCTCAGTGCTGAGAAAGGCAGCTCAGACACTCGGTTACAGTCCCACAAACTGTTTTATTCCTAAGCACATCAGGCTGTGGGACTGGATGGCTTTGCCAAAGCCATAAGCGTTATGCACTGTCATAAGCTAACCTGTTCTGCTTAAAGAAGAAAATGGTGCAGGTTCCCAAAAAGCTATGGAGGCTTGGGTATCTGCTGTCAATTCTGAAACCCTGAGCAAAAAGGATTTAAGTGCAGGGGATCCCATCCTCTTGGGCACGGCCCATTTGTAGGCTCTCCTTTCCCCTTCCATATATTTGTTCATTCGGCTTATTATTTCTGCTCACATCCACCCTGAACATTGGCAGAGGATGCACTCAACTTCCATGGGCACCCAACTCACTGCCTGGAGCCACTGTCCCCATAGTTTCAAGTTCTGTGTACCCTTGCCTTCAGAGCTTTCCCCTTCCAAGGCACAAGGTGTTGGTGGCAGCTCCCAGCGCACGCAGGCCATGGTGCTCAACTCTCAGGTCTCCAGCAGCGCCACAGACCCAGCAGAACCTGTTTTCTCCTCTTTTTCTCCTTTTCTTCCCTTCAGGCCGGCGGATGAGCCCAGCAGAGAGCCGAACCCTAGCGTAGAGTTGACTTGTACCTCCCTCGTGCCCAAGGGCAGCCGAGACCCCGGTGCCAACAGCCACATGGCCAAACCCTCCGGCCAGGACGCTCCCCCCGCCGTAGCCGTGACCAATTTTTTATATGGTGTCTCGCTGCCTACGCAGATCGCCATGGACCTAAAGCAGGAGGTGTCCTCCGGTCTGCACGGGGCGACCGTGGCCAGTGAGGTGCTGCTGCCCAGGCCCTCGGGAGAGCTGAAGGTGCCTTCCTCACAGGAGTACAGCGACTGCTGTGGTAATAGCCTCGAGTTTGCTCGCAGACGAGGGCCTGGTGCAAAGCCCCACGGAGCTGAGAGGGAAACATTCGGGGCCGGGCGTAGGGGGCCAGCGGGCTGTGGCTGGAAGGTGGACACAATATTGGCCCTGGAGCTGTGCAGCCCTCACAGAGATGAGGAGGCCCTGCAGTGCTGCCCCAGCATTGCACTGGGTGCCTCTGTGGTGCCGCTATGGATGTGCTTTGCTACGGGGGTTGGGTGGGTGAAGGGGGTGAGGGATGTGTCACAGCTGCCTAGCCCCAGGCTGGTATCACCAGCAGACACCCAGGAGCTTGCTGAGGTGCCCTAAGCCCCTCTGGGGTTCTTAACATCACTTTCTCATCTTCCCTTGTGTCCAGGACAGAAATCAGCTGTCTCCGGGGGTCCTCTCATCCAGAATGTGCACTCATCCAAGCGCATCCTCTTCTCCATTGTCCACGACAAGACAGGTCGGTGTCCCACCATGGAGTGATTTTTTTTTTTACAATAAGTGTAATGAAGCCTTGGCACAGGCTTTCGAAACAAGCGGAACCCTCTCACCCCAATCTGTCTGTGCCAGAGGTGCCCAGAGGGGATTGGTGGGAGGAGGAGACTGCCACATCCCCACCTAACCCCACCCCAGGGATGTGCAGCCTAGAAATGCTGACGTGTTTGCAGCAAAACCTTCACCTTTCTGCTTTAGGAGTGGGAAAGTTGGGAAAGAGAACGTATGGGAAAAGCTCCTTGGTGAAACACGCCTTTCAGAAGTTTGCTTCAGGTGGACCCTCTGTCCAGGAGGGTCTTTCATTTCAGGGCTGAAATGTTTTATGGGGTCATTCCTCAGGAATCTGCTGTGCATATGCACAGCTGCAGCAGAGCTTGCTCCAGGCTGGGGATGGGGAAGCCCAGACCTTATCTGCCAACCTGGCAGAATCAGCTCTGGAAGGGGGAAATAATTATTTTTAAAGCAACAAAGTCTCATTCCTCGTTCTCAACACTTTGCACGAGAAAAGTGCATCTGCTGTGTATGAACCATATGGAAGTTCCTTATTTCTTATATTTTGTTTTGATAGATAAGTGGGACAGTTTTATAAAAGAAACTGAAGATATCAACACCCTTAGGGAGTGCGTGCAAATTCTGTTTAACAGCAGATATGGTGAGTAGGAGTTAATATCCCATTATGCATCTGCAGTGCTTGTGGTTTGCATATCATTATATAGCAATCATTTTTGTTCCCTAACACAGCAGCAGGAGCCATATGCTAGAGCTCCCTTCTTAACACATTTAGCCCAGCAGCTCCCTGTCTGGGTGTCTGTTGAAGGTTATGTCAATATTTCCATTTGGAGCCTCCCCTGTTGAGGAATTTATAACTCAGCCATAAATTGGCCTTGATGTGGAGCATGGCATGGCCAGGTCAGTGCCCACCACCACTGCAGGCAAAGGGGGACAATGGTGTGCAGCCACATTAAATGAATGTGGCAGGAAAAAAGGAGAATCGTTGCTGTTCCAAGTGCTTTTTTTTCCTGCTTGTGCTGCTTATGAGCATCTTTGGTGCTGACCATGGTAAGGTGCTTTGGGGTTACATCTCCGTAGGGTTAGGATGTGGCTCCTGGGTGGGCTGTGGGTTGTTACCTGTGATACAAGTCAGGAGTTATACAAGAGCTGTATGTGGGCTATGAACTGATAACTGATAACAAGCTGCGTGGCTCAGAGACCTGCTGGGGGAAGAGCAGTAGATAAGACAACACACGCTCTGCACACGCGCTCTGCTTTTCAGACCACCTTGAGTTCACCTTCATTTTTATCATTCCTCAAAGGAAAAGTGTGTGTTTGAGTGAAAACCTTTCACCTTCCAGCTGAGGCCTTGGGGTTAGACCACATGGTCCCCGTCCCATACCGGAAGATCGCGTGCGACCCCGAGGCGGTGGAAATCATTGGCATCCCTGACAAAATACCCTTCAAAAGACCTTGCACCTACGGCGTCCCCAAACTCAAGCGGATACTGGAGGAGAGGCACAACATCCATTTTGTCATCAAAAGGTGAGCGGCCATCCTCTGCAGGAGCTGCCATTGGCAGGAGGGAGCTGCAGGCTGCACTGAATCAATATCGTGGGGTTAGCTTGGTATGTTTGACATGAATGGGGCAGTTGTAGCACATCTGGCTCGTGGTTTGGCTCTCTCAGCACACCTTTGGGTGGTTGGGTGCCCTGGAAGCTCCATGAGGACACAGCCATCACCACGACTGGGAATTTAAGCTTAAGTTTGTTACCTCTGTGCTCAGAGGGTTTGTTTTACACCCCAAACTCATTTTATCCTTATTTATGGAAAAGAGTTAAACAGCTGTTGTGTGAGAGATAAACAGGGGGTTTTAGTCCCCAGCTTCCATCTCTCTTTCCCCTTTTGTAAGTGTGCCACAGGGCCATCCATAGCCACTGTCATCCTGCTGTGAGGCATTGCTGGTGTCCCACTCAGCATTTCAGTTGGCACTGGGACCCTTCCATCACAGCATCAGGTGACATTTGGTGTCTGGCAAGAGAAACACACCTGTAGTTACTGCACACTCCTGGGTACATTGAGGTGATCATTTGTGGACGTCTGAAAGCCTCTATTGATGGCACCATGAGGATGTATCACATGCAGCAGGGTGCTGTATCCTTGGCACTGCTTCTCTGCTGGAGTGAAAGCTTCTGCTTTGGTCCCATCATCTTTTGGGACCAGCCTCGAACAGCCTCATTTAATAAGTTAATTAAATGAAGAGAATGACTTACATGGAGATAGAAAAGTGCTTTGGTTAAAAAGCATATGCTGTAAGATTGCTTGGTTGCACAACAGGCTAAAAGCCCTTTTTTTTTCTTTTTTTTTTTTTGAGGGAATGAATAAGTTGACTATTTTGATTCAGTTTAATCCTATTCATAAATAAAACCTAAAACTCGGTCATTAGAAGCATCTCTTTCTAATCCTTTTCTTCTCCTTCCCTCCTAGGATGTTTGATGAGAGAATTTTCACAGGTACGTTCTTCATGTCTTTTGATTTATTGCCTGTGAATTGAAAGATTATCCAGAGAAGCAGGGTTGAAATGCAAACAGCCAAGCGTAGGACACATCTTTACACTCAGAGAGAAGAAACCTGGTCTGTGCCAAACCCAGGCTGGCCTTACTTGGGCTCAGAATAGGCACTGTGCACCCCTCAAATTGTGTCCTGAAGGTTGAAGGGAGGAATATGTGGGGCGTGAGGCTGGGCTGGCTCCCTGCACACAGCTGCAGGAGGCACGTGGGGTGTTGCTGTGCTTTTGTGGGTAAGAAGAGTCACCACTGGGTTCCTCCCTGGTAAATGATTCTCTTAATTTTAACCGGGAAGTGCTAGCATCGCCCAGAGGCTGGCTGCTTTTTAAAAGAAAAACAGGAAAAAATCGATCTGATCAGTGACAAAACACTGGGAGAAATTCTTCTGCTTTCTTTTCCCTGTGTTTAATCCTGCTTGTTGGAGGTCGAGGAGCCACATGCAGTGCTTCCCAGTGAATAAAACAAGACAGGAGTTGGGGAGGCTGCCACGTCCCAGTGCCCTGATTTGGGGAGGGACTGCAGGAACAGCACCAGGCACTCCCAGATTTATCACTCAGCCCTGCTCCTGGGCTTGGCTCGCAAGTAAAGACGTGTTTGGGGTTTTCCTTTCTTCCCAGCTGCCAGCCAGCTTCCCAGACAACACCTCTGACATCTCCACAGGCCAAGTTAACAACCTGAGGGTGCTCCCAGAGTAGCCTGTAGGAGGTCCCACCTCCATGGTTCTGGAGTGCCATTTGTGATTTCCTTGCTCTAGAAAATGATTTTGAAGCTGTCACCCTCCCCTAAGGTTTGGAGCCCTGAATTGCATCTTGGATGCTTAGATTTTCCTGGCAAATCCATCACAGTTTGCCTTGGGGGAGGCGTTTTCAGGCACAGGGGGTGATGGAGCAGCTCTTGCCAGCCCACGCCTGCGAGCTGCAGCAGGAAAGCTCTGTGCTGGGAGCTCAGGGTCACTTGGCACGGAGCTGCAAATGGAAACGTGGAGACGAGGAAGCAAATCCGCGCGGGTGACGGCCCCTCCTTCCCCTCCTGCTCCCCGCAGGGCTACCAGGAGCAAAATACATTAAACCTGTCTTACTGTGATTCGTGTCAGCACATCTGACTGTGCAAAAAAAAGCATCTGCTGAGTCAGGAGGTGCCAGTTTTGCAAAGGCACTTTTTCAGTGCGGAGCCGTATTTTAACTCGCCAACTATAAAGCATCCCAAAGCTTCCCCTTACAGTTTTGCTCACCCTTTAATTAAAATACCCACCACTGCTAGGAAACCTATTTTTGCTACTCCCCTGGGTAGCAGCTGAAGGCAAGCTTCGTTGCTGCAAGAATAAGATTCAGTCCATAGAAAGTACAAATTAAAAGGACTCTCGGTAGATAAACAGCATCTTTAAGGCTCTCTCTTGCTGCTGGTCCTGTTGCCAGAGCCCTGCCCTTGCATCCAGGCTGGGGCCTAAAGCCAGAAATCTTCATTTTCCCATGGGGCAGGATGTGTTTTGGGAAGGTGGGGATGTTGCAGTGGCTCTTTGATTCCAGCCAGAGGCCCTTTACAGCTATTTAAGAGGACACCTACATGGTTTTTGAAGCCTGGTTGCATAATTCCATTCCCTCCTTCCCTCAGCACCAATTCTTCAGCACTTCCTTCACGTTCTTTGCATGGTTCTCATTTCCTACCCTGTCATCAGATCACCCTTTTCATCTCCAAGGTCATTGCTGAGGCTTCGTTTCAGCTCCTTTCATATTGCTGAGGAACAGGGAAGGGGAAGAGGGGGTGTTTGGTGGTGACTAAATCCTTTTGTCCCCTCTTGTGTCCCTGCAGCACATCCTTTCTCCCTTTGCAAGCCCAATTAAATCAGCACCCTCTTCTTTGCAAGCAGGCAGCTCTTAAAAACCCATTCCTCTCCCTGACCTTCGCTCTGGGACAAGAGAGGAAGGACATGGAGGTGGTGGAGATGCAGCGTTGTTGCACTTTATCTCTCTGGTTGCTTATTCTGGTTTTGCTTTTAATTCCAAACCTACTCTGCACATTTGGCACCAGGAAGTAAATTTACCAAAGATCCAACCAAGCTGGAGCCCTCCAGTCCCCCTGGGGAGATCTCCCCCGAGCCGCACCGCGGGGCCGTGCTGGACCTGGCAGGGACGTCCCAGGCTGCCAGCAGGTAAGTGGCACTCGGGTGTCAGAAGAACAGAGTTTGGAATTGTTGATGTGGGGTGAAATCGGTGCTGCGTTACCTGCAGGAGTGATGTGAGCCATCACCTGCCCCGCACAGCTTTGGGACTGGGAGCGTTTAGCAAGGAGAGCAGCACTAATCGTAGTGTCACAGAGAGGTTTGAGGTGGAAGGGATCCTTAAAGGCCGTCTGGTCCGACCCCATGCAGTGAACAGGGATGCCCACAGCTCTGTCAGTGCTCACAGCCCCATCCAGCCTGACCTTGGGGGTCTGCAGGGGTGGAGCATCTCCCACCTCTCTGCACAGCCTGTGCGGTGCTTCACCGCCCTTATCAAACACACCATCCTCGGGGGTGAGCAGGGGAAACTGGTGCTGCGGATCTCCCCCAAGCACACTGCAGGGCTGAAGTCTGGCCTGAGGCTTCTCATTTTTCTGTTCATTTGTTAACATTTGCAATTAGGACACTTCTTAATTTTTGCCATGGGAGATCTCACCGTGCAGTTAAATCGGTGTGACTGAAAGCAAGCATGCAGAGAGACAGAGGGGTGCTGAGCAAAGCAAGAGGTGGAAACTGAGTGGCACATTTCTGCAGTAGCATCCTTGTCTCACCCTTGCTGATGCTGCTTCTGCCCCATCTCAGCAGCTGAGGCCAGGCAGGGGCTGCATGGGGCAGACAAACCACTGCAGAAGACATAATGGGAGAAGATTAGTTGTTGTAGGGGCAGTTTGTATGCAGCCAGGTTTGGGTAGTGCTTCCCACGGTGATGCTGGGCTGAGCTGACCTTCTGCTGGCCTAAATGTGGCACAAGCAGCAGATCACCCTGAGGTCCCTTCAGAATCTATCAGATCTGTCCTGGTTGTGTGTATAGATGTGCGTTGGTCCCTGTTTATGTTGTGTAGGTGCAGCTGAGTGAGGCCACGTCGCATGCTTTTCTCATTCTCTTGGTTGCAAAGGGAATTGTGCCTTGCTGTGGTGGTGGTGGTGCAAAACTTGCTTTGCTCTCCTGCAGGTAGAAATTAACCCTTCTGGTGCCTCAGTAACACATACCTGCAGGAAAACCATATGTGTACTTGACAAATAATCAAATCCTGCTTTGTTCTTCCTGCCAGTGAGGAAAGCTCTGTTCTCAGTAGGAGCACAGCGTTCCCATACCTGTGGTCCACCCAGGTCAGAGTCCGGGTCTGGGGCAGTGCCAGATGCCACAGGGCAAAGGGTAATGCATTGCACTGCACTTGGAGAAGGCATCTTCTGAAATTTCCCCAGGGAAAGGCTGCCTTTCGCCTGACCTGGGAGAGTTTTAAGCCCTTCCTGCAGCCCCGATGTGGCACACACTGTACTTACAGGCATAGACATCCTCTTTGTCCAGTTAAGATCTGTCCTTAGAACAAATTTATTGCACTGCCTGAATTCAGATGCCATCGAGTGGGTTGAGGTGAGGGTGGAGTGCTTTCAACCCCCTCACCCCCCGAGCCAGCACAGATGTGAAGCTGTTTCAGAAGGGCTGTCCTTTCCCTCAGAGCACCAGCACTGTGGCTCTCCTGTGCCGTTCCTTCTGTCCTTTACTGCCAAAGCAGTTGTTCTTGTTTAAGAAAGGCAGAGAGAATATCCATCCCGAGAATGAAAAGTAAGCTAATTTGGATGCTGAACACCTTACATCAATTTCTAAGCATGTGAAGTTAACTGTAGACACAAGTTTGGGATAGTGCCCAGTATCCAGGGGAGAAAAGCTTTGGGCAGAATAAATATTTACCAAATCAATTGACTTTTTCCTTTCTCTCTGTTTGCTTTTCCTTCGTGAGTAACCACGTTGTAATGAGGCTTTATGCACTGCTCTGTGCTGCAGTGTGATGGAGTCTGCAAGGTCTGAGGCTGTTAAAGCCCCTGGGATGGGTCCAGTGCACATGCATGGGTTTAAAGCTTTCCCTTTGATTGCTCCATTAGCACCTCTCATCTGCCTTTCCCTTCCAGGTCAGAGAAATGTGGTGTTCCTGAAAGCTGTGAACCAGGTGAGGAACCATTCATTTTCTCTTGGTGCTGGGGGGGATTTTGTGCCATCCCAGGAAATACAAGGTGCTCAGTGAGCTGTGAGCTCTGGCTCATGGGTGATGCAGTTGCCCACCAAGATGTGGGCAGACACAGCATCTCTGGTTCACGTTGGAGATTGTCTTTGCTTGTCTTTCTCCTATAGGTACCTCAGGAGAGCTGGGTGGGATCAGACAGATCAAAATCGAGCCGGATGAGCTGGACATCATTCAGATCACTGTTCCAGGTGGGCACTGTGCTCCCTGCTGCTTCCCTCTCCAGGTTTTGTTTGGAGAAGCAGCTGTGCCTAGAGCAGTTACCAGACCTGGGTATCACGCCAAATGGTAGGGCTGTCCTTAGGGTTTAATGAGTGGATAGGTAGCACTTTGCATTGTCAGTGTGCTTTACAGCCATCAATTAATCATCTCAGCAGAATTAGGACAGCAACATGACTCCCGGTGAGCCTGAGTGCAAGTGATGCTGGGGGCAGCAGTGATGCCCTGTCCAACTTGTCCAACTGCATCTGCACTTATCTCGTGGCATCCAAATTGCTGCAATCTCAATTGCACCCCAATGCATCAATCCCATTAATACAGGGATGTTCTGTGAGTCTCTCCAGGATTATCATGGAACGGATTTAACATATGGTTACCATAGAGGAAGGAAAGGAGCAAAGTATGGCGGTAGATCAAACATTTTAATTTTCAACTTGGCAGCTCGTGGAAGAGAAGAAAGTTAATGCATGGCAAGCTGGCAGCGTGTGGGAGGAGGAGGTGTTATCACTTCTCCAGCACTGGGTAGATCACACTTGAAGTCCAGAGTCCACTTCTTACTGCCTTATTTGAAGATATAGTTCAATCAAAGGGAGTACAGCTTAGGGCAATGAAGATGATTAATAGAAAAGTGCTCAGGTGCAAGAAGAAATTGATGAAATTTGGATTATTTATCCTGCGAGAAGATGATTAAAAAGTGACCCGATTGAAGTATTTAAACTAGCTAAAGGTTTATTTAAAACTAAATTTGGATAGCTCTTCGAGGGCGTTGGGCAGTCTGGTATTAGGGGATGCAGGCTTAAATTGAGAGGGCATACATATATACATAAGGGAAACTTCAGGAGGTGTCATTTCATGGAGGAAGGCAGCATTAGTGGAATGCTCTTCCCTAGGTGGAGTAGTTAAGTCAAGCAGCATTAACTTTTTAAGCCAGAACTGAGTGTCCAAATGGAGTTAAACCAATTAAATAATTCAGGGCTGGTTTTGCTCTTCACCTTCTGTAGAGGTTAAGATGAAACTTTTTCCCTTTGGTCTGAGAGAGATGGGGTGCATTTCTGGGAGGCCGTGGCACACGGGGCTCCCACCCAAGTTGAGGATGCTCTTTGTTCAGCCCTTGCTGTTGGACTACCTCCCTCTGAAACCTCTTTTGAGGGACGGTGCCCTTCTCCTTGTGACACAAGCTGCCCATGGTGTGTTGTCCACAGACCGATCGCCCAGTTCAGATGAGTTGCATGACCCGGTGACCACGCACGTGGCCTCGGAGGAGCCGAGCTACATCCTAGACGCAGTAGCAGGTAATGGAAATTACGTATCCAGGAGGCTGGTCATCCAATGCAATGGGTGACAAGCCAAAGTGATGGAATCAGGACCTTCTCACAGATTCCATTTCGGAGCTCAGGCAGGTGGTGCTCGTTGGGTGCTGCCATAGCATGAATCCAGCTCCTGGGGGAAAGCATGGCACTGCCAGACCCAACCTGTGCCTGTGGGTGACCCAGAGGGTTCCTACTGATACGTGGTCTGATTTTGCTGGTGCTGGCCACTGCTAACCCTTCTTTTTTCTTGGCAGGGACAGAGAAGGGGCCTGGTGAGGAGCAACGACATGAAGAGAAACAGATGGAGGGATCAGGTGAGGTTCTGGTGAACCTGGAGTACCTCCAATAGCTGCAAGGCTTTGGGAGGTTTGATGGACACAGTTGTGTTTGGTGGGCTGCCTGTGTTGTCTGTGAAGATCTCAGCCTCCGTGCAGAGAGGCACCTCTGTATTTTGGGGACTCAGTGCTCAGCCTGTGAGCACTGCTGGCTGGTGTGGGGACTCTCGCTGGTGCCAATCCACTCATGAGTAGAGATCTCTCTCCTCCCGTCTCGCATTGGTAGCATCTTTTGCCCAGATTCACTTCTATTTTTTGCCTCCTTGGGGAGATCAGTGCTGTGCTGGAGGCAGCTGATTTCTCAGAGCATCCCTTTTTTCTTTTTTTTTAATTTTTTTGCAGATGGTATAGGGGACGTTTTGAGTCATTTGAGGAAACAAGTAGAAATTTTGTTCAACACGAGATACGGTAAGTTGGTCATTAACACGTTTGTAATGCCAAGTGTTGGCTTCGGCCGTGAGGAGATCCTAATTGCTAAGAAATGCCACCTACTATTTCCAAACCAGGTGCTGAGTAAAGGTGCAATCTAATTTGTTCATTTACTGTCTGCCGGGCTTCTGAGCACGTTTAAACTCTCCCTGGGCCTCGTTATTGCAGCTCTTCCCCTTGGCTTTCTCAGTGCCTTTGTGCTGGCACAGCCCAGGAATTGTCATGGTGACCTTCAGCCTTCCTCCCACTGAAGTGGGGGCTGATGGGTCCACCCAGCACTGGTTTGAAATACGTCCAAGAGGATTTTCCATCTGACTGGGCTGTGTGGTGGCCAGGAGGGCTGGTGGGATGCGGAGACATGGCATGCTTTGCCCTGGGGTCATGTATCTCATGCCTCCACCTTCTCCTTCCTTACAAAGAAAGACAGAGAGGTCAGCTAGATAAGAAACAAAAATCGGGTTATTACCTGCTTTCGGTGCCTAAGGATGTCTCTTAGCTTAATTAAGTTTAGCAGGGCATTGGGAGGTGCAGAGAAAACATATCTTCTACCTCCCGCTACTTTTTATTCAGGTTACTTAACTTGGGAAAAATTCAGCAAGGTCACACATGCATTTGGTGAACTGGCAAAAGGTTTTCGCTGCTGCTGGGGACAGGAGAGAAAACAGGAGAGAAAACTGAGCTCTGTGCATCCAGCCCCAAAGTACAGAGCTGTGAGAGCCAACCTGGGCTGTGTGGAAAGGGAGAAAAGGAGAAGGACCACGATGCTCCTGGGGAGGGGTGGGGGAGAGCTGCAGATCAAGCTGCCAGCAGAGCAGTGGGCTTTGCACAGTGCCCTCCCAGTGATGGACTGGGAGCCACGTCCCCCATCTCCATGTCTGCCTAAGGGATGGCAATGAGGCCTGGGAATGGAGTCCCCAGTGCAAACACTTGGTGGCCACCTGGTTTTATCACATCACAGGACATCCCTACTGGGCACAGGGTAACCAGAAACTCTCTGAAGACCTCTTCAGCTTGTCTGATGTACCATATCTCTGCTGCATTAATCCAGTGTCAAACTAATGAGATCTGTTTCTCGTGCAGCGAAAGCCATAGGAATATCAGAGCCGGTCAAAGTTCCCTACTCCAAGTTCCTGATGTACCCTGAGGACCTGTTTGTGGTAGGTTTGCCAGAGGGCATCCTGCTGCGGCGTCCCAACTGCTTTGGGATTGCAAAGCTGAAGAAGATCCTCCAAGCAAGCAACAACATCCAGTTTGTCATTAAAAGGTGAGCAGGAGGAGCGGTCACCCCATGGGAAGATGCTGCAGGTTGGAACTCTTGCTGCTGGGGATGTAGCAGCCGTGCAGTGTCCTGAACAGCATCCATCACTTGGTCACCTACAGTGAATTTGCTTAATTAGGAGCAGCCAAAGCCTTGAAACGTCAGAGTGCCAGATGTGGGGCAAGGAGAAGGCTTTCCTATGTGCAGTGGTTCATCCAAGTCCCATGCATATCTGTGCATGCCACAGGCACCAAGATGGATGCTGTCCTCGTGATGAGGAGCAGGGGCTGTCCTGGAAGGTGGGGGAAAAAATCCAGCAAAGATGGATGAAAAAATATCTTTAGGTATATCTAAAGATATTTTTATCCAAACAACGATGACTTTCTGTACATTGAAAGCAGTTAGGCAGGCTTTTCCTGTCCCCAAGAAATGTTGGGACCACATCTCATGCAAGTTTGGAGGCGCTGATTTAAGGTACTTAGCTGTCACAAGCTTAATCTTATCCCATGGAGTGTTACATTGGCTCACTAAAGAGGCTGTCAGCATGAAAATTATTTCTGAAGTTCCCCCGCTGTATTGCAGGAGCTTTGAAATTGCATTAGCCAGATATGTTTAGTGGGTTTGCTGCTGTAGGAGCGTTATCCTCAGTGATAGATGGGGCAGTAAAACGTTGATGGCTGTGCTGGATGGGGATCTGATCACGCTGTGTCTGCTTCTTGCTGTTATTCAGACCGGAGCTGCTGGCGGAGGGCATTAAGGAGATGGCTTTGGACAGCCCAGGAGCTAAAGGTAGGGCTTGAGACCTGTTAGTGATGGGGTAGGAGTGGGGGGAGAGCACGTCCCTGCAGCACGTCTTGTGCCACCTTGTTTTTGCCTTGTGCAAAGGCAGTCGTGGTGGTCCCATGGCCCTTTGGCACTGCTGATGCTAATGGCTCTCTGTCCCCTGCCCAGCTGCCAGCGACTGCGGTGATGCACTGCTGGATGATGCCGTGAAGAGACAGGCCTTCCAAGGTGGGCTCTGAAGGGACAGCTGAGGAAATGGAGGAGCTGTGAGATTTCAGGGCTTGGTGGGTGGGAGAGGAGGAGATGGGGAGAGAGCCGAAGGGAAGATGGAGGGCGGGTGCGCAGCCACGGGCAGTCCTATGGGTCCACGCAGGAGGCTCTGAATGGAGCCCTAATTAAACAGCTTTGCTTATCTCACCATCTGACCTTGTGAGACACATAATGAAGACTTCTAAGATTTGGACTTTGTCTATTTTTTGGCTTCTTTTTTAATATATAAGCACCGCTCCCATCCGCAGTGCATCTCTCCAGTGGGGAGGGTCTGCTGGGGCAGCTCTGTGCAGGGAAAGGGGCAGCAATGGGGATCCCATGGTTTGGGATGGGTGAGCTCTGCCCCACTCCTCAGCCAGGGATGGAGGCCTTGAAAGGATTTTGACTTGTCAGGCTTTTGAGTGTGTTTTATTTTAACGCCAGTAATTATCACCACTGAATCTTTGATTTCATGCAGCTTTTATTCTTAGCAAACAGGCGGGGGGAAAAAAAAAACACACATATTTCTGTTTAGATTATTTTTAAGGACTTTGAATGACCTACTCCAGAGATTAGCTAATTGCAAGATAAGGACTTTCCTATAATTAGAAAATCGTATTACTTAAAAGTCACAGAGTGCCTTTTAATTTAACAGCAGAAGTCCATAATTGTTTCTTTATTTTACAGAAAATTATGATGCCAGGCTTTCCAGAATAGACATTGCTAACACACTGCGGGAACAAGTCCAGGACCTGTTCAATAAGAAATATGGTGAGAAATCAGGGTGGGAGCTGCTTTCATTCCCCTCTGTCTCATCCCTGATTTTTTGCCCTTACCCCTCCCTCTCTCCCAACAGCTCCTTCCCAGGTGCTTTCATTCAGCTTCCCCTCCCCATCTAGAGCTGCTGCTGTTGTGTTGGGAGCACCAGGGTTAGATAGTAGGAGCAATTGCTTCTCAGAAGGTGTTGAGGTATTGGCACAGGCTGCCCAGACTTCACTGGTGGTGTTCAGGAGCCGTGGAGATGTGGCGCTGAGGGATGTGGTCAGTGGTGTGGTGGTGGAGGGTTGGCAGTTGGACTACATGATCTTAGTGGTATTTTGCAACCTGAATGATGGTTTGGTGGGAAGGAGGTAGGGAATGTTGGGAAGAGAGTAAAGGGGTCCACAGCCAACGCTGTGGTACTGCTCTTCCCATCTGCCAGGGGGATGTTAGGGACAACTGTTGTTATTAAGCAAGGCAGGGAAATGTAATTATCTCATTTTCTAGATGGGGTTGAGGCTTGCCCAGGTTCCTAGGTGGTCACTCAACTAACCAGTGCAGTTATTGCAAGGAAATCATAGAATGCCTTGGGTTGGCAGGGGCCATTAAGATCATGTAGTTCCAGCTCCACGCCATAGGCTGGTTGCCACCCACCAAATCAGGGTGTCCAGGGCTCCATCCAACCTGGCTTTGAATGCCTCCAGGAGTGGAGCATCACAACTTCTCTGGGCAGCAGTGCCAGTGCTTTACCTCTGTCAGAGTAAAGAATTTTTTCCTAACAACTGACCTAAATTTTCTCTCTTTTAACTTAAAGCCATTCCCCTTCAATCCTGTAGCCAGATGTGAGAGATGGAGTGTGGATGTGATTTCCACAGTAATGCTCCCAGGAAAACAGCTGTGGGTTCTCCATCCTTCCCACCAGCTCCACCTCAAGACCCACTACCCCATGGTTAAGGCTGAATGTGCTGCTCCTTGACCCAGCTCACTTGGCTCTACAGTGGGGTTTTGAAAGACTGGGATGGAGCCAGAACCACTGTCAAAATTACATCACTGCCATCCCACATGCTTACCTCCTGTTTCTCTTCCAGGTGAAGCCTTGGGGATTAAATACCCCGTACAAGTGCCATACAAGAGGATCAAGAGCAATCCGGGCTCAGTGATCATTGAAGGACTGCCTCCTGGCATCCCTTTCCGCAAGCCATGCACCTTTGGCTCACAGAACCTGGAGAGGATATTGGCTGTAGCTGATAAAATCAAGTTCACGGTGACGAGGTACGGCCCCAAGGGCTGCCTGCCACCCCACAGGGGAAAGAGGAAGGGGCTGACATGGGGTTGCCATGCCTCTGCCTAAGTGCACCACTTTGGTAAATACCGCACAGACCTCCTGCCCCACAGACAGCAATTCAGTGGGCAGCCAATGGTTTGGAGTGGGCTATGAAGTGTGGCATCCTTTGTCTCTCTCCTCCCATCCGCTGCCCAAGGAGGAGGTGAGGAGGTGCTGGCAGGGCTGCAGCCCCCAGAACAGCTCAGTGGGATGAAACAGTGCTGGGTGCCTCTGCAGAGACATCCGTGCTGCTGCTCTTGGAGACCTGAGGCTGGAGAAGCTTGAGGAGCTTGGGGGAAAAACAGATTTTCCTACACATCCATTACATGCTGAGTATTTTCCCAGGTGTATACTCAAGATGCTGTCTGTGAAGTCTTCATTTTGCCTTCTTTGTTTTACAGGCCTTTCCAAGGACTCATCCCTAAGCCCGGTAAGAGACGGTGCCTTTTTGCCTAAGCAGTGCTTTGCCTTGCTGTTTGTTATTGGTCAGGGAGTTGCAAGATGTGAATGGCACACTAATTTTATCAGCTGGAGGAAGGTTGCTTATGATCTTGCTTGCCTGTGTTTCCTTTTTTGTTGTTTTTTTTTGTATGTTTATGTTTTGTTTGATGCATTTGATATCGTTCCCCCGACTGAGATAGCTGGGCTCAGCTTCACCCACGTGCATGGCTGCTATTTCCTTGAAATGACAGCATTTTGAAAGAGCTGATCTAGGGCAGGAATCTGCTTCCTGCACTTAACAACGCGCGTGGTCTTAAAAATAAATATCTGTTGCCATCACATAGCAAGTTCAGCAGTTAGGGAGTGCTGCGTGCTCAGCTGTGGGCTTGCACCACTCCTGTGTCCCACCATGGCTGCTCCATGGCTCCCTGAAAAAGAGAGCTGCTGCTGGAAATGCATCTAGCAACCCGCCTTTGTTTCCAGTGTCTGTAATTACAGCCAGAGGAAGAGCACAGATGGGTGCAAAAAGTGTTGTCGTCTTTTATTGATGGCTCTCCATTTTCTTGGCCAGCCTCCATGGAGATGGCACAATTTAGGCAAGACAAATCTGACAGAGGGGAAAACATTTATATGGCCTCATTGGAACTGCAGGAAGGTGTTAGACTCCAGAGATGATGGCGCTGACAACAGCAGTCTGTCTGACATGCAGTGCGTGGTCCCCATTCTCTGCCCAGCCATCTCCATGGGGAGGTACCCTGGGACCCCATGGGTTTTGGGTTAGGATTCCCATCTTTTGATGCACAGCACGGAGGTCACACCTCACTCACATCAGCCAGATCTTAAATGGGACAGAATTTGGCTTTCAGTGGAATCACGTGGATGGGAACAAGCTGAGGACGCACCCACTGCTCCATCCTCATCTTGTCTTCCTGCTCCCCTGCTATAATCTGGATAATTACATTAAGAGACACTGATCTGACACAAATCACACCATTAACAAAGGAGCATATCAGAAGGCAAATATTTCAGCCTGCCAGCTGGCTTGGAAACACGGTATGATAGATAGGGATGTAGAAAAATGGGATTTTATTTTCAACGCCCAGTGTTTTTCTTCCTCCTTTCCTAGCTGAATGTGTGCTCCATGGGTTTGCCCATGCTAGCACAAAACCCGAGATGTTTTATCTGTGTGTTGTCTTACCTGAGGGGGCTCAGGAGGAGTTCACAATGTCTCTGCCCCCTAAGAGCCCCACTGACAGCAATTAACCTCTCTCCTGCTTCTCCATCACCGTATGCCTCAGTGGAGGGTGGTAACACAGTTGTATATCTCCATGCATTAAAATTGATTGCTTTTCATCTGCCTTAACAAAATGAATAGCCACAGATTAGATGAAATTCAAATGTAGGAGAGGCTGTCATGTTCCTTTCACCTCCATCTCTTGTAGTGGTGCCCTGCCACGTAGCACTGAGACCAGCAGAAGTGCATGCTTGGCATTACAACAAAATCAATGGCAATCTCTTTTATTTCACAGAGGAGCATTAAAATGAAAGCAATGGTTACTCCCAAACAGAATGGCATTGCAAAGGCTTTGAAAAGCTGGAAAGCCCAGGAGATGACTTTATGAATTATAAGGGAGGTTGTGTTTTTGAGGATTGTCTTGCCAAAAGTTAGGTGAAAAATACATGTTTTAAGGGAGAAAGGAAACTTAAGATAAACTTTTTTTTTTCTCGTGAATCACTTGGGTGAGATGGGGTTTGCCTTCAAGCTGCATTGGGATATTTTGTTTGCTGTATGGTGCAACTCCTGCATGGAAATACCCACAGGGCTGCAGGGTTTCTTGCTGTGGGGGTCCCATTCTCTGAGTGCAGCAGATGAATGGATGTAAGTCCAGTCTGAGCGCTGCTGCTCTTTCCCTGCACGTTATCTCTGTTTCTCTGCGAGGTGCTCTGTCTGGGTATGAGCTGCAGGGATCAGACTGGCTGTTGTGTGTGTGTGCAAAGAGCTCTGTGCTCAGCAGATGGGGTTGTTCATGAGAACGGGCCGTTTTTTGGGTGCTTCCCATTGTCCCGAGGAGGTGAGCACTGCCCTGCAGCACAGCTTTCCAGCAGCCGTGGGAGGTTCAGCTGTGATCGCAGCACTGCTGACCCAGGTGCTGCTCTCCTTGTAGTGAGCATCACTGCGGGGATGGGGACTGCAGTGCAAAACCCAGCTGGGCTCCCCCTGGGGTTGTGTCCCATGGGCACCATGGGGTGTTCTCTATTCCAGTTCCTTTTCCCCCCCGACCACTGGTATCCAATTCACAAACACAGCATTAGAACAGAAGTGGAAGTGATGGGGTGAAGCTCCAGTGCTATAAACACTGCACTTTATCCTTTCTTTTCTTCTTTCCCGAGGCACACAGATACAAAACAGGCTTCATTTGAGCCTTTGGAAAAAAAAAAAAAGAAAAAAAAAAAAGAAAAAAAAAAAGAATCGAGCATTCTGTATGTTAATTTTTATGTGCTTTGATTGAAAATGTACACCAGCTCCATCTGTCCTATTCCCCAAACTCCCTACCACCCTGATAGATTATTTCCCATACTCCAATTAATAAAGTAGGGCAGGCAGTGTTCTTTAATTAAAAAAGCCACACATCCAGGCATCCTTTTTCTTTTTCTTTTTTTTTTTTTTAATCATGAGAGCACCATCCTCTGCAGGACTTTGATGAGATGTGCCTCATGTTGGAAGCCCCTAATGACAAAAAAAGGAGAGCAGAGCCCTCGGTGCGCCGTGTTTGGAGCACAGCACGGCTCCATTGCTGCAGTCCCAGGGCTGCCCCTGTGCTTAACCCCTACCAGAGCTACTGAGTGTTCCTTCCTTCTGCTCTGCCTTGCCTTCAGCCGGGGCGAATGATTGCTTGTGTACCTCTGAGCTGGTTAGTGATGTGAATCTGAGGGTGGAGCACCAAGCGGATGATGGTATAAATGGCCTTAAGTGAAAAAAGGGGAAATTTGCATTAGGTGTTGGGAAAAAATTCTTTACAGGACTCTGAAGCCATGGCACTGCTGCCCAGAGCTGTAGGTGCTCAGTCTCTGCAGGTGCCCTAAGCCATGGATGGGCCCAGGGCAGCCTGAGCTGGGGGTCAGCCTTCCAACCCAACCATTCCATATGGTTCTATGATAAATGACTCTGTAACTTCCAAACCTGTATCTAAACACCTCTGTGCTTCAGATTGCCTTGAACTTTGCCTTTCATTTCCCTGTTCTCTCTTCCATTAACTCACACAGCATCCCTGCGTTGAGAGGGCAGTGCTAACACCCAGCTAATCCCAGCCTTTGTGCTCTGTGCTTGCTTTGCTTTTGCTTTGCTCCCCATCAGCCCCATTCAGTCACCCCAGACCTCTGGTTTTTGGGGTCATGCTGTGTTATGGCTGCACTCTGGCATGTTTCATGCTCTGTGCCCAAGGGCAGCGGTGTGACCCTGGGGGTTGGCTGAGCACATGTGTACTAGCAGGGCAAGGAAGTAAATTATCTTTCTTAATCAGTGTGATTTAATAACAGCACCTCGAAATCTCCACCTGCTGGAAATGTTTGGGTTCATTTTACTGATTTATTACCAATAGATTTTAATAACAGCAGTGGCTGACTTCACCTCCTATCTGTGCTCAGCTCCATCCCAGCACCCCAATCCCTGTTCCAGGTTTTCCTTTCCCATGCTGGCGTGCCCTGCTTGCATCTTTTCCTCCTTGCACTATGTATTCACCAAAAAACATGGGCCAGAATTTTGCAACCTCAGCTTTCCCCAGCTTGCTTGAAATGTTCATGTCTGTGCCTATTCCGAGATGCTTCGTGTTGCTCTTATCTCTGCTCAGCCCACCAGGATGTGCTCCCCTGCTTGCCCAACCCTTCCCCTGGGCTTTTCCATTTGTGGGACTGTCAGCACATTCTGGCCCAGCCCCCCTGCTGGGGCTCTTCCCCAGGAAATCCATTTCTTTTTGATGTCGCTTGTTGTGTCGAAGTCAGCAGCGAGGCTCAGCCTCTCCTTAGGGAGCCCTTTTCTCCATTTCCCCCCACTGCTGCAGAACTAACCCAATTCCCCTCTGCTTTCCATCTGCTGCAACCTCTGATTTTCCCGTGCATCTCTCGGGCTCCCACGCTGTAACCTCACGGGATGCTCAGATATTGAGCATGTCATAAATCAGTGCACAAGAGCACAGCCCAGTCAGCCTGTGGCACTCAGCCTCCACCATCTCTGTGCCACGAGGCCTTGGGACCAGAGGAATTTTATAGGGAGAGCATCGCCCTGGGTTTTGCTTTTGTTTGTGAACAAGAAACCAAGCTGTAGCACTCATTGCTCTCTTTTTCTTTCTCTCTTTTTGTTTTCTTCTTTTAACTTGTGCTGTAGCCCCTAGACGGATAACATCATTGGAAAAAGCGTACGCTGCTTTGAATGGTACGTAGCTCAGTTGGTGCATCGTAGATGGTAGCAGACAAGAAATGCATTTTAATGTGCGAATGAAAACGTGTAAAACTCCCAAATTTCAGGTATTTTTTCCTCTGTTTCCCTATGATGCTGAGAACTGAATGATGCAGTATGTGTTAACAGTGTTCTGTTGTTGTTATTAATCCTCTCTGCGCGTCTGGCCACGTGTCTGGATGCTTAGTGCCTGCTCCCACAAGTCCCACTTGGAAAACACGCATAGGTGGAGCTGCTTCTGATTGTATTTAAGCCCACGTCACTTTGGAACAGCCTGAAGTAATGTTAGCGTGTTAATCCAGAGGTACAGTGAGAAGAACCTGTGGGTGCCCCATCCCTGGAGGTGCCGCAGCTCATGGGTGGGCCCTGGGCAGCCTGAGTTAGTGGGGGGCACCCAGCCCACGGCACAGGGATTGGATCTGGGTGGGCTGTAAGTTCCCATCCAACCCAAACTGTTCTATGACAATGTGGTTTCAGCTTGGATATTAGGAAACATTTCTTCTCAGAAAGAGCAGTGCTGCAGTGGCACAGCTGCACAGGGAGGTGGTGGGGTCACCATCTCTGGAGGCGTTCAAAAAAGATGGAGATGCGGCACTGAGGGGTGTGGGTAATGGTTGGAAGGGGGTGGGTCAGTGGTTGGTGATCTTAGTGGTCTTTTCCAACCCGAATGGTTCTGTGGCTCTATGAAATGCCTTGGTGGCATTGATTATTTTCCAAAGCCAAATGCCTGAATGTCAGGCAGGCTGAGGTCCCTCCTACCCTGGGGTGATGGGATCACAGGGCCCTGGGAGCGGTGCCACGGCACAGAGCCTCCTCTCTGGCTTCTCTGTTACGCATGCTCAGTTCCAGCTTTGCCATGGCACTCACATATCCCTGGATGGGAATCGAGGAGCACTGCCCATTGCACAAGGCACAATAAACCCTGGGATTCTGTTTGTGCCCGTTGGGTCTCTGGGGGGCATTAGGGGAAAGGAAAGAGCTTCTGCGTTTGTCAGTCTGGCAGGAAAATGAAACAAGTGAGAACACGTCGCTCTGATGCTTCTTTGTCTGCTACCATCTATACATCCATACGGGTGTCTGCATACATCCCAGAAACTGAGCATAAATGACAAGGAAGTCACAGAGGGAGCCCGCAGGCTTTGCCCCTCGCCAGCCCCTTGCAGCAGCTGCCTCATCTCTGGAAATGAGAGGTCCTTGGGGGTGCTTCTTTTAGTTTCTTCTATTTTATTTATTTTTGCTCCATTCATTTCAAGCTCCTTTTGTTGCCGTTTCTGGGTTTGAAACAACTTGGCCCAGATGTTCCTTCGTAGAAAGTTCTCCCCTTTTTTTCCTAGGTGGGGGAAAACACAATGGGAATAAGAAACCATTGTTTTCAGGCTCAGCAGCTCAAGGGGAGGCTTTCCTGAGAGTGCAGAGTGTTAAGGATGGAGCTTGTGCCCCTCACCCAGCCCTCCAGCAGCACAGCAGTGATTTGTGCCACAAGGGCCACATCTCCACTCAGGGAGGCAGGGACTCACACCTGTGTGCCTGTAAAGCAAACCTTCAGGCTGTGTGATTGCTCACAATCAAATTAAATTGCCCCAGAGTGTGGGCAGAAGATGCTCGGGTCCTTGCTAGCTGTGCCACGGCTTGCAGTGCCCACCTGGGCCCTGGGCAGAGGTACCTGTTTTTTTGCATGGCAAGCTCAGTCCTTGGTGGGAATGCCTCTGTGATTCCCATATTGAAGGAGGTTTGTATCCCAGAGCTGGCTGGGCTGTCCATGGCAGGATATGGAAGAATTTCATTTGGTCACTCCATGGTGTCTGTGGGTGGCAAAGCACCGAAGCAGGCAGGAACCAAATGCATTCGTTTTGTTCTGGAGCCCCTTGAGGCTGCTGTGTAGCTGTGAGAAGTCTCCTGGTGCAGGCATGGTGTTAAAAACAGGAGAACAGAGAAGAAACCGGTTGGCGTGATGAGGGTAATTAAAAAAGCTAGTAAAGCCAAGCTGATTACATGGCGTATTATAAAACAATACTGTACTTAGGAACCCGGCTATAAAAGCACTATCATATTCCTTGATGTCACTTGGGGGAGCGTTTGTGGCACTCGGGGTCTGAGTCTCCATTGCTTTGCATATTTTGCAGTCATTTCCAGCACCGCAAAGTGGATGTAAAAGGCTCTCAACCATGTCAGCTTACAGCAGATGCAGATCTGGCCGTGTTTTATAGCTCCTTTACGCAGAAGGTGCAGGCAGAGAACAGCAGTGCTCGGACAGGGCAGCACCTCGAGCTCAGCGTGATGGCAGCAGGATGGTTTCTCTGTGGGTCAGAAAGAAGTAGGGGATTTAATTGGCTGCCCTTTTTGCTTTGCAGATGAGGATGACGCCAACAGGCTCGGGGAGAAGGTGATTCTCCGAGAGCAAGTGAAAGAGCTTTTCAATGAAAAATACGGTGAGCCTCCCGCCTGCACGCTGAGCAGGGAGAGTTTGTTTTTGCTGACAGCAGCCGTAGTTAAAATTAATTAGGCTGAAGGGCTCTATTTATAGGCTGAGCACATGGCAGCTTGCCGCAGCACGGGATTCTTCCTGCTGCAGCCTGGCCCTGGGGACGTTCCTGCAGGTGGGACCGTGACCTTCCTGTTGGTGTGGGGAGGGAGTTGTTCAGTGCCCTCTGTGGGCTCCCTGTGCTGTCAGCTGGGTTTTTGGGAAAAGGAATAGGAATATCAACTGGAACTGGGGGGAAATAGGAGCTGGCGAGAGGATGCACAGCCCTGAGTGGTGTCACCAGCTCAGCCCATGGGCTGTCCCCTTGCTCCTTGCTGTCACTCAGTGGTTATTTCCCAAGTCCTGGTGGCTGCTCAGCCCCACAGCGGCAGTTTGGTGGCATCTGTGGGCAGCCAGTAGCCAAGAGGAACTGAAAGAGAAGGGAAAAGAGCCAGCTGATTGCAAAGAGGAGGTGAGAGAAGCTTTTAGGACCGTGACCAGCGCAAGAGGGAGGGATTCTTGCTATTCTGTACAGTGCAGGAATTAAAGGGGTATCAAGAGAAATGGACAGCAGGTTTAAGCTCCACAGAAGGAAGTACTTCTAGTGCTGCATGTGATTAAATGATCATATTTCATTGCCATCGGATGCTAAAGAGATGGAGGAATTAAAAAAAATGAGTGATTCCTGAAGCCATTCTTTGATTCTGCGATCTCTTAAACGCGACATGCTGGATGTGATCACCAGCCCAGTGAGCCCCAAAACTGCTGATAGCTGGAGAAATGCAGGCTAGCTGCTGATAGGCAGGCAGAAAATTGGGATGGCAGACATGGAGCAGCTCAGTGAGACTGGCTGCAGCATGGCAGTGCAGCTCCACAGCTGCCCTGTGGTCATCACAGCAGCTGTGGCTTCTTCTGTAGCTCTCACTCCTCAGGTTGGTGTTGTCCCAAGCCCTGTGGGGTGAAGCCTCATGTCCTCTGCTCTGCCCTTACAGGAGAAGCTCTGGGCTTGAACCGACCCATCATGGTGCCCTATAAACTAATCAGGGACAGCCCTGATGCGGTGGAGGTCACCGGCCTGCCGGACGATATCCCTTTCCGAAACCCCAACACCTATGACATCCACCGGCTGGAGAAGATCCTGAAGGCACGAGAGAGCATCCGGATGGTGATTATCAACCAGCTCCAGTAAGTTCTTCCAGATCTGTGACCACTACTTAGGTATTGTCCCCGTTTCTCCAGCCATGAGTTGAGTATGTCCCCGTAGAGCCACGAGCACGGGACCGTGCTGCTGCATACCCATGTGTGCCCTGTGTGTGCCACAGGAGGTGCTCAGCCATGAATCCCCTCTTTCTTACACAGTTTGAGATGACTCTGTTGGGAAGGGGCATGGCATTGGCACCAGGGGCTGCCATGGGTCAGATCAGGGGATGGCCCAGAGACCCAGTGAGTTGTTTGGGATTTCTTCCCTCCAAAGAGGGGGGGGAGGTGTCTGCAGGCTCTGACCTCATGCTGTCTCTTATACAGGCCTTTTTCCGAAATCTGCACTGAGGCCAAACCAACAGGTAAGGGCTGGAATGTGTCTGTGACAGAGAAAATAAAATAGATGGGCAAAATGGATGGGGGCCATGGGGGGGAGGCATCAGTCTCTCCTGCATCGCTCACCAAGACCAGCGGAAGGATCTGACCTGGAAAATGGAAAGTCAGACTCAGCATCTGCTCAGAAACAACCTGTCAACTTTGGTGACTGTATTGCCATGAGCTGGCAAGAGACCTGTGCTCTTAGACTCAAATTTTCAGCGTGTTCTGGAGGATTTAAGCCCCTTTCCCATTAGCAATTTGTTCACCACGAGCAATTTATTCACTGGTTAAAGCCCTTAATTTCATCTGTCGTTTATCCATTGAGCCTCTAAGGAAACAGGGTTTCTGTGATCCCTCTGAATGTGTTTTTCTGTGTCCCATCCTCCCCAATAAATTCCATTTAATCAAATGTGTCAGAATTAGCAGCTCTAGAGATAATTAGGATCCTTTTTATTTTCTGAAAATAGGTGGCTAGGGAGAGGAGACAGACCTGGCAAACCTGCAGTTTGAGCTGATGTAGAATGAGACAGATCAGAAACTTTATAAATATATATATATATACACATACATATATGGGTATATCATATAGGATATCACATGTACATGGGTATATCATATATGTATATATATACACATATATAATCATACAATCATTAAGGGTGGAAAAGGCCACTAAGATCACCACATCCAACAATCGACCCCCCCCACCATGCCCACTGCCCACGTCCCTCAGTGCCACATCTCCACAGCTCTTAAACACCTCCAGGGATGGTGACCCCCCACCTCCCTGAGCACCACTTCCCTGGGCTGTTCTCCCCTTGGCCAGGCTTGTGGGGCACAGCCACCTCATTTTTTCCCTCTCTCCCTGCAGAAAAAGACAACAGTGTTCCCAAGCGGAAGAGGAAGAGGATCTCTGAAGGGAACTCAGTATCTTCCTCTTCCTCATCTTCCTCTTCCTCCTCTTCCAATATGGAGTCTACGTCGTCAACAAATCAGATCTCGCTTGTGGTAAAGCCTTCCATATATTAAGTGGTTTACTGTTTGCCTTTCAGCTTCAGGACGCTGCTCTTTGCTCTCTAACCATCAGTGCTCCTCCTGACAAGCACTATAAAGCTCAGTGGCATGGCCAGGCTTGGAGAGGGAGGGGATGCAGCTTTCCTGCTGGGTTTGCCAGCTGTGTCAGTGGAGCAATGCTCCATGGGGCTCCATCCTGCCCAGATGGAGGTAACTGTGGCCCCATGTGCCTCTTGGTGGGGTCCAGCATCCCACTTCAGTCCTTACTTCAGGAGCATCACTGAGCTCCAGCACACATCTAAACTACAAAAGTAGGAAATGAAAGCAGTGGAGCTGCATTCAGCCTGTCCTCATCAGTTGTGGATGGTACCAAATGCTTCTTAGAAAAAAAAAAAGTGAGAGAAATACAGTCTTAAAAGGCTTTTTTTATATCAGGCTTGCTGGTGGAGTTTTGCTTTTGGGTTGGTTCTTTTATTTTATTTGGAAAGTGGGAGCAACTGCTCATGTCTGAAGATGTCTGAGATTTGATGTATGCATTTTTTGGTGTCGTGTGCTAATGGAGACTTCTACCTTTTTTTTTCTCCCTCTCTTTCAGCAATGGCCCATGAACATGTACATGTTAGACTATGGTGGTCTAAATGTCCAGATCCCAGGACCTATTAACTATTAGACCTCAATACCGAATAAGAACCTCAAATGAAAGAATAAATAAATAAATGTAATTTATGTAAAAAGTGTATATTCCAATATGTATCAATGCCTTTTAGTTTTTCCAATGATTTTTACACTATATTCCTGCCATCAAGGCCTTTTTAAATAAAAATAAAAAGTGTTGCCTTGCTCTTAAAAGTACTTATTTTATTACATACATTATTGACAAAAGCATCTGTAGGAAGGAGGAGGTGCAGGAGGACACCTCTGTCAGACCTCCTTGTACTTTGGTGGCTGATTGAAGTCTTCGTGACCAAGAGGTTTGGCTCATTTTGGGGTTTCATTCGCCACTGATGTCTTCAGATTGGAAGCAAAGGTAAAAACTCACTGAGAGCTGCAGAAGGAACGGCGTGCTGCCTTCTGAAATGGTGAAGCTGTGGGCCTTTGGGCAGCCTGGTCCACTGGGGTATCCCTGCCTATGGAGTTGGTGAGCTTTACGGTCCCTTCTAACCCAGACCATTCTGTGTTGCTCTGATCTGTGATTTCCTGCACAGCTTTGCTGCTTTATGGGGGGAGGAAAGCTCGCATGGATGGTTCAGATTGAGCTCTGGTGCTCATCCCATTCCATGGTGCTGGATCAAAAGCTGTAAGTGTTATGGAGAGATGGGGAGAGCTTCCTCTGTGCACCACAAGAACCAAATGAAGCGACCCCATAAATTGAAGGTTGTTCTTTGAAATTTCCCCAACTTTACCTCCATTCCACCAGCAGATTTTGGCATCAGAAGCTGGCATTGCCGGTTGCTGCTTTCACCACTGCAGGTATTTAATGTGGGTTTTTGGGTGCTGAGAGCTGTGCTCGAGTGACACAATGGGAGCAAGGGCATGGAGATGTAAGGGGTCGGTGAGCAGAACGGTTTCTGTGCCCACATTCCTGCTTGCAGCTGCCACCTTCAGGCAGAGGTGGCATTGGTCAGAGGAATCAAAGTCACTCACAATGGGCTTTTCTGAGTGTAACACGCTGCTCTGTTGGCTTTATGAGTCTTCTCTGGATGTGCACAAATCCGTCCCCGTGCTGGCAGAAGGTTCTGAGCACAGGCAGAGCTGTTTTCAAACGGCTGCAATTTTATTTCCTCATCCTCGACTTGCTGCGGAGTTGGATGCAAATGATGGCACGAGATAATAAAAGCCTAAACAAATGTAGCAGAAGGCACGAGGCTGGCAGCTGGAAGAAGGGCAAAGATCTGTACCCATGACCCCAATTAGATGTGCAGTTTGACATCTGATCAGTTGGCATCAAAATCTGAAGTTTTTCATGTTTCTGCCTGGTGCTGAAACCCCATGGCATCTCCAATTAGGAAACAAAGAAAAATGCTTTAGAGGTAAAAAAAAATAAAAAAAAATAAAAAATACACTTTCTGTCTTCTAAAATGTCTGAAAGGGGCTCGCTCACAGATCAAACCACCCTGAGGAGGTGTCTCCTGGGAGGGCACGTTCATTATATTTTGACTTCTCTTATTTTTTGCAATGTAAAGGCCTGGTTCCGGAACACCGAGGGCGGCACTGAGGCTGGATAATGAGCGAGGTTCCCAGCAATAGGCAGGCAGGGATCCCAGCACTGAGCCAAATCAGGGCACTGAGCTGTATTAGGGATTCATGACTCTGTTCAGAGAGCTGAGTGCGTTCATAAAGGCTAAAGAAGTGGGGAAAAAGGGAGGTGAGGCGGAGCCAGCAGGGCTGTTCCCACTCTTGGCTGCCTCAGTTCCCCAAGCGGGTGCATGAGGGTCATTCTGGACCCAAATCCAGGTGCAGTAACCCCTGCGCTGGACATGACTTAATTCAATGTTTCAGACTCCTTGTGCCCCCAAGCTCTGCAACCAGCTGGCACCAGGATGGGGTTTGGAGATGCTGTGCTCTTGTTGCAGTTTTGGGGAGTGATGAGCAGCAGTTCCTGCTGTAATTTCTGGGAGCAAATCACACGCTACCCTATTTCCCCAAATTCCAGATCTTGCTTTATTGCTGCTTTCCCTCAGCTGCAATTTTGCATCTTCCCTCCTCTTGGTCCTTTAGCACAGGGTATTTTTATACCCAGTTTTTGTGTGCAACGTGATTTTCTGCTGAATGGAATGCACTCTATCACAATTAGAAGATGGAGATCTTAACACTTGAGCCATGTTCCTCATTTATTACTTTTCAAAGAGTTCGGTGGGGTTTTTTTTGTTGTTGTTGTCTCTGTGTTTACAAATCCAATAACAATCCTCATTAAGAGTTGCAAAACATGAAGCCATTTTGATCCCAGGCAGATGGCAGCTAAATGAAGTTTAATTAAAGAATGAGTGCTTTGATTCAAATCATTTTTTAAAAATATAGTGCATGGAGATGCTGGAGAGCAGCATAAACAGCATCTGTGCTGCATTCAGAGCCCCGAATCCATTTGCAAGGAAACACTTTGGGAAAAAAATATGCAGGGAAATGGTAAGTTTGTTGGTTGGGTTAGGGGTTAGCACTGCATCTTTGGGGAAAGGGCTGGGATGTGAGTCTCCTCCATGCTGAACACCCACAGCCCCCAAAGCCTTGCTCCATAGGAGAGATTCTCCAGCCCTCTGAACATCCTCGTGGCCCCCTCTGGACTAATGCTGGGCAGCTCCATGGCTTTGCCATTTTGCTATTGGCAAAATTGGATGGATGGATGCTCCCTCAAGGATCAGGAGACACTTCAGCTAACTCCAGAGAGTGCTATGGAATGTTTGTGTGGGCTCATAGGGAGGCTGGAGAAGCTTGGAAGCAGGAACTGCTGAGCACTCTGAAGCTGCCAAAGCTTATCATGGGCAGAAACCTCCTGAAGGCAGCTGGGGTCTGGGCGAGCACCAGGGGAAGGCATCACATGTGCTTGATTCCAGACACACAGTTCTGAGGATGTGCAGGTCCACGTGGCTGCACTGTTCCTGGGAGTCTGGAAAAGCAGGGAGAAATGCAGGTAGTCTGTGTGGAGGATGCAATGGTCCTTTGGTCATGTCTCTTGGCTCTGGCTTGGTGCTGGTCTTACTGAACCCAATCTGGTCCAGTTCTCTTGGATCTTGTTGGATGAATACCAAGAGATCAGCCCCTGGCAAGGGGCTGCTGTGCTGCAGCACAGCCTGGCAGAGGGAAACCCTGAAGACCTGTAGTGCACTGGCTTGTGATGTCCTGCTCCAGAGCTTCTTCCAAAACAGGCTTTCCCTTTATATCCAACTCTGAATCAAACAGAAGAGGAGAATGAAAAAACAGGTTTCTGTCCTACAGATATCATGAGCTGGATGGTACTGACGTCAGTCTGTGGGAGCTGGCTGCAAGCTCTGCCTCCAGGCCAAAGGCACCGCAGAGCAAATGAGTGGGACCTGGAGAACCCTGGGATCAGCATCCCTGCTGAACGCCCCAGGGCACAGCAGCAAAGAATGGAGGAAAAGAATGCTTTTACATGCAAATAACTGCACTTATCACATGCTTTGTGTTCCAAGTGAAAACACAGGATGTCCTCACTTACTATTTAACAGAGAAAAAGCTCAGTGAAAGAAAATTGCAAAGGACTCGAGCCAACAGGAGCAAAGGAAAATAGGTTAACAGCATGAGAGAGGCATCTGCAGCTTTGCTCTGGAGAAGCCTGGGCTGCAGCGCATCCCCGTGCTGTCTGGTCCTCCAGTAGTGTTCTCAAATACAAAGGGTTCTTCGCTGTTCCTGGCTTCGGAACTGAAGTTAGAATAGCTCATAGTCTGGGAGAAGAAAAGACATCCCATCTAGTTACAGCTGGAGCACTGCTCAATGGGCAGCCCGGAGCCCTGGGCTCCAGGCTCTGGTACAACAGCACATGGCTGTGTCTGACGCTGAGCTTCTGCACAGAGTATAAAAGATAAGGGAATGCCACGTAATTCAGCAGCAGGACTGTTCCTGTAGGGCCTGGGGCTTCCCCCCTGTTCCCCTCTGCTCCCATCACCCTGCCACCAGCTCTTCAGCACTCGTTGGTTGCAACAGGCACACACTGAGGTTCTCGCTCTCAGATGTCAGATATTTAGATGTCATTTGTCAAGAATACTTAGATTTTCCCATGGATACTTGAAATGGGAGTCAAGTGAAATGCCCTACTCTGTGCTTAGCTGGAGGTGACATTTGTAACTCACTGCACGCCTTGGAGCAAAGCTTTCTGACATAGACAGCCTAAAACTTTTGAGTGCTAAAGAAAACAAAACGTGTTTCTGGAGATGAAACAGAAGTAATGAGTCAGAAGAAATAAGTACGGAGTGGTCTCAGGTTGTTTCCAGGAGGAGATTATGTGCTGAAGATGGAATTTCTCTGTTTTAATGACGACTCTGAGTTCTCCTCCCTACAGCAGCTCTGGTGTTACAGCGTGAAGAGAAATGCCTTTCTTGCCAGGTGTGGAAACCTCGTTCAGCCTGCAGACGAGGCTCAGCTGGCTGACAAACAGAGGGGAAAGCAAAGGGACATGAGGAATTTAGGTCCTAAACGGAAGGACCAGCGCAACCGGCCGGGGCAGAAAATGGCTGCCCGACTCCTCAGGCAGAATGCCCCTCCAAAGCCACAGCTGCCCCGGCGCTCCTACACTGAGCGCTGGATTCGCGCCGCTCCACCCCGCGCGGGGCACGATGGGAGTTGTAGTTCGGCGCGCTACGCGCGGTGCGCCGTGGAGAGGTGTGGCCGCGGGGGCGGGAGGACTACACGTCCCAGCAGCCCCCGCGAGGCGCGCGCGTGCGCGGTGGTACATCGGTGAACAAAAACCTCCCCCTCCACTCCCCTTCCCCGGAGCGGCGCTGTGCTGAGCCCGAGACCGCGAGGGGAGCAGCTGGGCCTCTGGGCCCGTCCCAGCGCCGCCGCCAGCGCCCGCCGTTCCGCTCAGACTCCACAGCCAGCGGTGAGCGGCGGGGTGGGATGGGACCTCGTGGGTGCGACGGATGGAAGGCGGGAGCGAGCCGCTGTTCCCCGGCTCCCTGAGGGGAAGGGAGGGCAGCGAGGACACTCGGACTGTGGGCTGGGAGACGCCCCAGGCCCGGCTCTGGGGGTTGGGGGGGGCTTCTTTTCCTCCGCGGGTGGAGGCGGAGCTTCGCGCTCTGCCCGCCCTCCGGGATCCAGGTGTGGGGATCGAAGGGGCGGGCATCACCGTGCTGTCGCCGCCTGCTATTGGCTGGCGGGGAGGGGCGCGTTTACCGAGAAGCGGCTGCGATTGGGTGCGGGAGGAGTGGGGCGTGGTCTGTATGTAAATGAAATAGGCGTGAGGCCCCGTGGGCTGCAGGGATGGGGGCATGGGATGGGTTGGGGGTCTGCCTGAAAGCAGGGGCTGCTCCTGAGCCTGCAGTGCAGGGATGGAGCTCCGTGCTGACGGCTCCTGTGCTGCTCCGTGGGTAATGCGCTTATTTTGTGTGCCGGCCTCGTGAGCAGTGCGGTTGGATGCTGTTTTCTCATTTGATCCAAAACTTTGGGAGTATACATTGGTCTGGAAGTAGTGATGTTTGAATAAAGTATTGCTTTGCTAGCAGGCTTGAGGGTGAAGGAAATCAGAGGTGCTCTTAAAAGTAGGCAGTGTTGAGGTTGTTTTGTCTCTTTAAGTGGTCTTTAATTGTAGTAGCAGTAAAAGGGCATTGCATCCTTCTGAGCATCACGGATCTGCCTGCATCCCTGTGCTCCATTAGCCGAGGAAAAATAGAGCTTTCTTTTAGGCAGTGTGAATCGTCGAAAAGATTTGCGTGTGCTTAACGAGTTCTGATCTGTGCAGTTCTGATACGGTGCCTTCTGTCTGAAGGCTGATGTTTGGGTGGAGTTAAACCTGCCTTGGCCCTGAAAACAGAGCAGCCAAGGGATGAGACCAGTAACAGCCGGGCAGCAGCCTGGCTTCCAGGTAGAGCATTCATTATAAATCTATGTTCCTTCTTATTCCAACTTGATGAGGTAACAAGTGCTCAGCTAGAATGACATTTCTTATAGAAGGGGCCCTGCTGGGCTGCTTTCCCCTGTGAGCAGCAGATCTACAACCATGTGCATGGCTGAGTGCAGGCATGCTTGCAACAGCTGGATTTTGAGGTTCTTGGTTATGAGCCTTTCCATCTGTACAGTAGGGTTGGTTTTTGTGTTTGTAGTGCTGCATTAATTTGCTGCTCTGACACTGTGAGACTGATGAGGAATTTGGCTCGTGCTGCTCCAGAGCACGTGTGCTTACCTTGATCAGCCAGCCACCCACAGGTCACCTCCCCAGACTCAGGACTGTGCTGGGCCAGAGAGTGGTGAAATGTCTCTGTTTTCTGTCCTTGGTTCTTTCTCTTAATCTCTTTTCTCTTGACCTTCTTTTACATGCATTACTTAAGTAGCTGTTGCTTACATTTGTCTTAAAGTAGTTGACAGGAATACCTGTGCCTGAGTATTCTTTGTCTTGAATGCTTATTAGTTGTCAGAAAGCTGTTTAATTTTGCCTTGAAGTAGTTAGTTAGATAGTGGTACTCCGGCAGCTAGCTACTAATTGTTGGAAGAATGGCTTCTAGATGGGCCTTTTTGTGCAGCACACTGGTGGCAAGTCGGGCACTGGATATTCCCCAAAGCTTTGCATGGGGGGGCTGTGCAGAGCCAGTGGTGTTGTCACAGAATCTGAGCTGCTGGCATTTCTGCCTTTCATTTCAGATACCCGCAAATAGCTGCGGACTGTCACTGCCAGTTTATCCATGGCAGCTTTAGAGCTGTTTAAACCTTGCAGACCTGCCTGGAGCATCACAAGTCAACTGGGTGTCTGTTGTGAGCTTGCACTGTCCACGCTGCAAGTTTGTTTTCCCCACCTTAATCTGTGTTTGGAAGCTTTTTGGGGGGATTTTTTTTTAAAGACTCACATGTTGGGCTGTAATAGCAACGTCTCTCCCAGTTCTCCCCACCTGCAAGCATGTCAGGTTGTTGCATTAGGTGTGTGTGAACATAACATCAGTTGCAACATCCAGCAGAAAAATGTGCTCTTGGCAGCTGTTCTTGGTAGAGTCATCCTTCTCTGTTGGCAATTCTGCCAACATAACCACGAGCAGGTCCTGGTTATTATGTCTTTAAGTTAAACATCGGTTATGATGCACATAAAATAAGGTTTAATCCTCTTGTTGTCACTTCTGAAAAGCAGCTTTTAATTTGAGCACCTTAATTGGTAATTCTTAGCTTGGAAATTAATCCTGCAGCTGTTTAATATGCAGATAAGAATGCTGGGCTCTGGTTGCTGACACTGGAGACTCAGGCCACGATTTGGGATGGCTGTAGTGGTGATGTTTATTTGAGTGATACCCTGATGAACTTGTACTGAGAATTATAGGACATGTCACTCTAACACCAATCTCAAAACAGTTTTGTCATTCTGTTAATACCTGCCTTTTTCTGCTGTGCCTCTTCAGGCTGTTGCAGATACAAACATGCACAAAAAGAGAAATCAGTGTAAATGCAGCTAATCAATTAATATGCATCTCTCTAGGTGTTTTGTCTAGACATGGCACAGCATTTTAACTTTCAGGCAGCAGGAGGTATGGAAGAACAAAACAGTGAACAATTTATTCTGTTGCTGTACTGCATATTTGCTTACATAGGGATATTCTGGGTCTTTGAGTACGTGTATCTGTGGGTAGATATTCCTGCACTGTTGCATGTGTCTGAACAGGTTTTCTATTTGATTTTCCAGGAAGAGAATGGCTCAAGCCACAGTAGCAACAACGTCCATGCATGATGAAGACCCATCTGAAAGCAGGATGGTGGTCACGTTCCTCGTGTCAGCGCTGGAGTCCATGGTTAGTGGCTATCAAAGCTCTCTGGATGCATTCAGTGCTACAGCAATACCTTGCCTCCCCCCAGAGAGCTCTGGTGTATGCTGTTCTGGCTTTACCTTAGTGCGTGCTCTCCAACTACTGTGACTGTGTGCTTGTGGAAATTCCTGCTAACAGCCTTCCTTTTTGCTTTGTGGTGTTGTTAGCAATGAATTTTTGAATATAATGACTATAAGGTAATTGCTTTCAAAGCCATTTTCCCCAAGGGTTGTGTTTGGTTCCTAAGGGCTTTGTTGCTTCATGTCATGCAACGACTATTTATCTCACCCTGATCTCCTGAGTTACTGAGGACAGTTAACCTTTTGTGGTCACTTCTAGATGATCTCACTGGCTTGGGAACTTCCTGTCTCCATGATCTGCAAGTTTTCCTTTTTTTTGTTTTTGACTTCCTTGCCTGGAGTTGCTCCCAGCAGAGCACACCTACACCTTCACACGGAGGCTGCGATCCTTCCCCTGCTCAGGAGGAATCCGCACAGAGCACAGCTGTCAGGACAAGGCAGGCTATAGGAAGCTTTCCTGCTTCCAGCCACGCTTCTCCAAACAGAGCACTATTTGTGTTAAGTGTGCTGTGGAAGGGCAAAACTCCTGTACTAATTCTAGCTAGGACGACACGATTATCTAATTGGAATCTAATTGAAATGATAATTTCCGAAGGATAGATTGTATAAATCATTTTAATTAAAAACAGTTCAACTTCTCAGTTTAGATGAGACCTCAATTTCACTAATGCATCTACAGTGCTTTTAAGGTTTCTCATCAAAAGAATCCCAGATACATAAACTATCCTTTGCTACTGACTGGCATTATGTAACTCATGATATCTTTTGAGGAGTGGATGCTGGGAGCAGAAGTAGTAACTACTTTAAGTGATTCCACATACATTTCTATAGAATATAGGTTTAACAAGAACAATAAATGCTTTTCTGTTTTTTTTCATAGTGTAAAGAACTTGCCAAGTCCAAGGCAGAAGTTGCCTGCATCGCTGTCTATGAAACAGATGTCTTTGTAGTTGGAACTGAGAGGGGAAGAGCCTTTGTCGATTCCAGGAAAGATTTTCAGAAGGATTTCCTTAAATACTGTAAGTTTCAACATTGTTTTTTTTCTTTTTGTATTTCACTCAAGCTGCTTAATGTATATTGCAGAATACCGGTATCCCTTGAGAGCAAAGTCCTGTATATCGTGGCTGCATTCTGTAAGTAACACTGGTCTGAAGTTACATGCATCACTTTTGTACTCCTTCACATCTGTGGGAGTGTTTCTTGTTTCTATTAATTTTTATAGTGGAACTTGTGTGATTATAAAACATGATCCATTGTGTACAGAGCAGTGCTTTAAGAATGGGCTCTCAAAGATGCAGTGATTCTTTGTGGAGGGTTTATATGCGTGTATAGGAAAACACTGCTATGGTCAGTGCTTGGCCAATAATGCAGAGTGCCTTTATCTGCCTGGGGGAAGGGAGAAGATGAAGGTCAAGAGCAGGATGTGAGAGAGAAACCAGTTTAGGGGAGTTCTAAAATGACAGCTGTAAGATATTCTGGCTTGACTAATTAAATACTGCATGCAATGTAGCCACGTTTTTAGCCACGAAAGATTTGCTCTTAAGAATGCTTTTGCTGCTAGTTAAAACTCTGAAGAATCCAGATTCTCTGGTGAGAATCTGGATTTGTCCACTGTTGTGCTGTTGGACGGTGACTTTCTGCAGGCATAAGTGTATTTACTCTAAGAAAACCACTGTGATGTGGGACTGTAACATGATATCAAAATGCAGAGTGATAACCTCAGTGATGAATCCATTCTCCTCTTCTGCCTCCTACAGGGACAGGGTTTTTATACTGGTATTTACGAAAACTATTAGCTGAATAATGGGAGGAAGTTCAGCTTTTCACCTGATTTGCTGATGAAGGATTTCCCTGTGAACCCAAATACTTTGTTTGCTAACCCAGTGGTACGGGCAGAACAGTGGTATTGTGTGCACAGAGAGAATGATGTGGGATTTGTCTGCAGTCTGTGTTGGTATGGAATCTGCAGTAGCTGGGGTCTGTTTGATCTCCCTGGCCAGGTCTGTGCTTTTGGTTGGTTGGCAAGCACTGGTTTTCCTTTCATGCTGGTTGAACTGTATCAGTTAAGATTTCTGTGGATATGCATATATTTATTCAAATCTTACGTTAGTTCTCTTAATCCTGATCCTTTGTTTTATTCCAGTTACACTGTCTATGAATATCTCTTTAATACTGTCAGATACGATTAAAAAATGTCTACACTGAAACAGTGTTTTCCTTATGCTTCCTCCAGAGCACCATGGGGTAGATCTGTGTGAATACAGCCACCCAAATCTGTCTCATACTCCTGGGTTAGGTGTGGAGGAAGGAAGAAGCTCCATGAGAATCTTGTTGTACCTTGTTACCTTAAGAAAAATTTGCTGGGAACAGATTATAGCAGTGCTTTTATTAATGTTGATATGTGTTGTGTGCTGAATGTTGAAAAGGCATTAATTATTTAAAATGGGGTCAGATAATACACTCTTCTGAACTGTGCTTAATTAAGATGGCTGCAAGCTCTGTGTTACAGTGAAATGGTTTGTTATGCCTTGTAGTATGGAACTCTGTGCTTCCATGTATGATCTGCTACTCAGGTAACCTGCTTCATCATTTCTTCTAAGCCTGTGAGTTTCTGTTCTCCGTTAAAAAGGAGCATATGAGAGGCACTCAAATAACATACAGACTGTGGGCAAGCCATGGGTATGGAAGCAATGCAGATCATGCACCTCTTGTCCTACCAGCACTTCTTGCTGTTCCCTGCTGAAATATATTGCATGGTTCCTCAAGGATGGCCTGTGGTGAGATGAAATGCCTCCTTGCTCTCTGGGTTATCAGCCATTCTGAGCAGGAGATGGAAGGCTGGGGTGTCTTGAGGATGACATTCCCTTCTTCATGTAGCCATCTTGGCAGTTTCCCTTGGTTTGGTATTTATTCTGTGGAATTCATCCTCATGCACACACAGAAGGGCAGTAGACGAGTCCTCAGCTCATCCCTGAGCTGCGTATGCCTGTCAGAAGTAAACTTTCAGAAGAGCTTCTTGGCTCAGAAGTGCCTTTTTGATCACCTGCTCTACACTTTGAACAGGATTAGAAAGCGCTGTGTATCCAATCCTTACCCAGATGCTGAGTGTTTGCCAGGTATCCTGGTAACCTGTCCTGGAACACCCACTGGTGCCAGCTGTGGCACCCTCGGTACGTGGGCTGTGTGGGAGTACAGTCCTGCTAATTCTGTGGATTTCTGTCAGCTCTCAGTATTGCTGCTTGTTCATTCTTTGGTGCCAGGGCTTTGGGGTTGCATCTGTAGACTGCTCATCCTGAATGGTAAGCACTGGATTCTTAGAAGCCTTGTTTTTTCCTTCTAGTGGCCTCAGGATTCTCTGCTGATCTTAGCAATACCTCTAGCCAGAGTTCTGCTTTAAGTCCTGGAGAGACTTTGGCTGAGACTCTTTCACTCTTCTTACCTGTACTTCCATATCCATCCAGCCATGGGTTGCAAGGGCTCCTTGTAGCTTCAGCAGAGATCAGAATTTCTGTTCTAAATGAATACAGCTGTTCCTTCTGCTCGTGATGAATGAATGTCACACAGTGTTCCAGTGACCTTACAAGAAAGATAGCTCAGCTTTGACTCACCAGTATCTTTGGTATGTGGATTATTGTTGAATATCTTCAATATCCTCCAAATTTTGCAGGCAAGTAAAATGACTGGTACCATAAATAAGGCTGTTGTGGACCTGCCTGAAGATGTGTGGCTGGGCATCACCCTCATTGCATCCCTCTGGTCTCTGAGAATGTGTTAGGCTTTGCAGGGAGGTTTTTTTTTTCCTCGTCAGCAATTTAAAAGGAAAAATAAGGTAAACAGACCCATGAAAGGCTGCATCTCACCATCTCTTCACAAAAAAGAAAGCAGTACTTTCAAGTCTCCAACTGTTGGACTTTGTGGTGTCAGCTGTAATTTCCATCTGAGTAACTGAATTTAGCATTTCTGGGCTATATAATAACTTCTGTATTCTAGGGGGAATTAAGCATTCATGGCTTAAGTTACACCATGCCTTGGGTATTACAATGATAGATGCTGGCTTCCTAGTTTATAACAGCAATTTGAAGTATGCAGTGTCTGTTCTCAGTACTGATTTTTGGCTTCCACAGGAGCTGCTGTTTGCTGTGCAGGATCTCTCCTCTGTAGAGATTGAGTGTTTTGACTCTGTGTCTAATGCACAGAAACAATGATGTTTTGATCCTGGGCATCCTTTGATCTTTAAGGATGTGCAAACTGGATTCTGAGTGTCAGTTTGCATACAACACCTACATTGGAGAGCATCAGCCTACTTCACCCCTAATTGTTCATCCCCATGGGCTGGAGGATACCTGTGTAAGGTGAAAGCAAATCTATTATACCTTAACCTTGCCTTTCTTGCAGTGTCTTCCTAACTATATAAAGAGATACAGCTCATTTCATCTGTCCACTCAGCAGCTCATTTCATCTGTGTTTAAGCAGCAGGACTTTGCTAGGCTGGGCGCTGCCTGTACTGAACACCGGAATTGGAAGGCTTTGTGACTCTTCTCAGTTTCCCCCTCTTTTCTCACTTTCCCAGCCTGTTTCTAAGAGTTCTCAGTAAATTTTACTCTTGCAGTTCTGTGTGACATTGCTCATTGCATCACAGCAATTGCAGTTACTCCTAATGCTGGCAGTAAAAAAGCAATGCTAGCAGCAGAGTCAAATTTACAAAGCAGCTTAACTGCCTAGAAAATCTGGGGTGGTGCTTTTGAAAGTCTCTGTGCCATCTACCTGTAGGCATCTAAATAGCCCTTATATCAGTGGGTTTTTTTTCTCTTTGTAGCTGATAATATTCAAAAAAGACAACCTAGAAATAAATGACAAATTGTAGTGTTTTTTTTCTTCAAATCAAGCTCAGTCAAGTATGTGGCATATAAATACAAGATCCTAGTGTGTTGAAGCCCTGATTGGTATGTTTTGCAGCTTGTTTTCACTTTCTAATGGATGAGCTACTTACACCTTTTGATCCATTTGTGTTATATATATATATATCATATATATATATATGCTGTGCTGGATAGACTGTCCTTTTGCAGACCTGAGAACATCGTGCTCTTGTGTTTAGAGGATGACAGGTTGGAGTCAAAGCAGTGTGGGTATCTTATTAACTCAATAGCTCTGGGTTAATTTCAGTCTTGTGCTTAAAAATCTTTAAATCTACAGAATTCCTGGTACAGCAACTTACTGTACTGCTACTCTGGGCATGTGCCTTCTGTAGTACTTTGTGTGGATGCTTCAGCTGTGGTGTAAACCAAGTATTAATACAGCAGCCTTGCTGCTTCCTTATGATCCTGATCACTTCTGATTGTGTGCTTACGATGTATTTCTTGCTTGTCATGTCTGTGTGAATTCAGAAATAGCTTCTAAATGGGATGGTTTGCTCTTCAGCCACCACGCAGAATGTGTCTGATTTGAAGTGCAGGCTGCATCCCCTGACACATGGTAAGAGCTGAATACGTTTTTCAGTGTTACTCTAACGAAAGATTACTAGTGGCTCTAACTGCTCCTGATCCATCTGTCTTAGTTACAATATCTAAAGGGCAGACTTCATCTTTGTGCCAGGGCAAATGTGAGGGTACCACTCTGTAACTAGCTGACATCGTTGTGTTGCTGGGAGGGTGATCCCTTGATACTAATGCAGCTAGTTGAAAAATGCCACTTCTTCTTTGATGGTGATGTGCCAGTGGGAAAACTGGTTTCCCACAGTCATTTTCTTTGGCCCTGAGCTATTCTGTGGTCAGCTGAGACTTGCATGGCTTTTGCTGCTCCTGAAGCAACAGAATATTTTAGAAGAGAAGGGATTTATTAAATTGTAGGCTTAAATAGTAAGGGAAAGAAAAACAATGAGAGCCAGGCAGAGGATTAATCCTGACAACACGCTTGTGGAAGTGTATACGTGCCATCTCTAATCCATTCCCTACTATAAATGCATGTTTTTGGGCCGTGTCTACTACAATTCTCACCTTAGATTTGGTGCACTCTAAAGAACGCATAGAAGGAGAGCACGATTGGATTGGTTGCATTCTTCAATCTGTAATTAGCAGGATGCTTTCAGACTGCCAAGCCAGAGCTGTTGAACCTCTGTAGTTCTCAACCTCTTGTTGGGTTGTTTTTTTAATTCCAGGTTCCCTTTTCACTATCTGGGAGTGGCCTTTGCTGAAGGCTTGTGCTGTTTAAGTATGTGTTGGAGCAGGCAATCTCCAGTCAGTCTTAATGGGAGCTTCCTCAGTTGTGGCTCTTGGTTATGTCCTTGAGTTTTCAATGCTCTTTTTTTCCCCCCTCCTTGCAGCAGATGACTTGGGATAATTGGCATTTCTGCAAATGGCAAGATGTGGAGAGGCTGACAGCTGTTTGTGGCTGTGCAGACAGTAGCCTGTCACCATTTCCCAGACCAAGCATGCTGGTTACCATCACATATTTACTCCTGCTGTGTCTGTCACTGGGCAGTTAAGGCTTTGGTGCCCTGCTGCTGGAAGGGATCACACGAACACTCCCTTGTCCATTTCATGTTATGTGAGCCAGGTTGTATCATTCCTTGTTAGTGATGCATTATGCTAACCTGGCTGGCTCTGCCTGGAGTTAGTTAGGGAATAGATTCATAACCTACAAAAGATGTGGGCATGGGAACTGTTTGCTTTGTCTTACCTGCTTTCTTGCTCTTCCGTTCTCTTGCTGCTTGCAGCACTCTGAGCTTCTGCTGTTCCCATCTCTTTGGTGTTTACATCATACTCTGTTTATCAGAAGCACTAGTTTGCATTGTGCTTTTGTTTTTACTCCCACCCTATTTTTGGGGCAGCTCTGTTGCAGTTACAACTGCTTGACAGAACAAACAGAACTACATTCATTCTTTGAATTAAGCCTTAAAAAAGCTCTTTGGAATTCCATCACTTCCAAGTCTGCATTTAGCCTGTAGTGTGAGTTAAAGCATCTCCCTTTTAAAGACTTCATCAGTTTATTCACCATAAATCATGCCTACAGTTGAGTTTAAATAAAGATATTCCTTTCTAGCGCTTACTGAACAGTTGCAGTTGCAAGAAGTAACAATAAAATCCAAAGCAATCATCAACTGAGTGCTGCTCTCCTGCCATCGTTCTCTCCATCTGAGATCACTTAATGGGTTTGGCTTACAGTCCCCTTCTGTCTAACCTTGAGAAACACACCATGCAATTCTTGGGCTGCCTTATGCTACATTTCTCTTAAACACTGATGTGTTCACTAGGTGAACTCCACATCAATAATCCATGTCGTGCTGTTTCAGCCTTACCTCGTGGCCTGTTAGATTCTTTTACTTTTGTCCTTATTGTGATTCTCTTCCCCTTCTTTTTTTTTTCCCCTCCAACTTCCCAAGTTGGTACAAGGGCTGGAGCTGAAGTGGGTGATGGTCTGTCCTGACAAGCCATGCCTTTTTCTGTGTCTCCTTTGTAGCCTTTTAACACACATGCAGCATCAGGGGTGAGTTACTCAGATTTGTTAAGCTTTACTTCTCTGTTGCTTCACTCAGATTTAAAAATTAGTTGATGCCTTTTTACAACTTCTCAAAATGGGGGGGGAAAAAAACAAACAAACACCTTTAAGAGAACTTTTGAAAATGCAACTTGTGTATCATCATGTAAGGATTTTGAAAGATCTCTCAGAATCTTCTGCTTGCCTTCCCTAGGGGTGATTCCTTTGCTTCCACTGCCCTCCGCCCTGAATACGTGGATGTGTTGGGAACAGAGGCTCCTGCAGGCCTTGTGCCAGCCCAGACACACTTTTATTTTATTTTATTTTTTCTTGCAGCACTGCCAATGTTAACCAGCCTGCACTGCCCTGGGTTTGTTTGGGATGTGGTGAGCTCTTCTGAATCTTTATTAGGGCTAGTTTGCTTGGCAGGAACCGTTTGTTCTTCTGTCTCTGCCTCGCCAGTTAAGGTTTATTAAGCTAATAAGTACTTAAACAAAAAAGAACTCCAATAACAACAAAAAGTAAAATTAAAGGAAAAAAAAAACAACCTGCTCAGAAAGTTAAGCCTCTTCTCATTGCAGCCTACCTGTTTTCTTCCCTGTAGTTGCAAACGGAGTTGCCACTGGTAGCAGATCCACTTCAAATACCCACCTCCTCAGTGTCTGCCCTGGGTGATCTTCTCTTTGAGAATCGTAACATTATTTTTCTTTAGAGCTGTTGTCCAATTGAGAAGCTTAGGGCTGAATTAGACTGGCAAGGCCAAGCAAAAGTATGCACGCTTTCCCTCTGATTGACTGCAGTCATTTTTGGATAATAGTTTCCTTACGCACAAAGGATGAAATGCACGCCCCATCTTGCTGCAGTGGAGTTGCTGACCTTACTGTGCCTCCTTAGTGTCTGCACATGGTGACGTTGGTACCCCTACAATCATTTTCTGATTTACTGTACTTGGGGGAATGCCAGCATTTTGTTGCAGGATGCCTTGCATACCGTGGGCCTGATGCCCCTTTTACTAGGGGAGTGTCAGATACTGAATCCCACCTCCTTCTCTCTCTTGTTGTTTGCACACTATCTCCTCTTTGACTTCAATTAAATTGTTTATCTGCTACAGCTTGATTTATTTATTTTTTTTCTTTTTTAGGTGGAATGTAGGCAGTCCTCTCTCTGTTACTTGGCTGCAGCACAGCTCTGCTGTGTAAAGAAGTACAGCCTGCAGCAGTGTTCTCTTCCTTGCAGTCTGATGTTTGAGTGCAGACGTGCTTTGTGGCCTCTTTTTGTCTGCAATCAGAGAACATGTTTTAGTGGACCTTCAGAGCAGGTGTTGTGTAACACTGCTGAGCTGTGCTGCTCTTCATCACTTCATAAGCATCACAGCACTTATTTAGGGAAGGAAGCTGCAGTGTTGACCTGTACAGAGGCCAGGCTGTAGATGCTGAGCTGCTCTGAAGCAACAACAACAGCAAGAAAAAACACCTACCAAACTGAAATTCCATCATTTTAAGTCACCAAAAACAACCAACCAAAATCTTTGGAGGGCTTTTCTTTCAAAGCAACCTATTCAGCCCTTATAGAAAGATGCTTGTTTTCTTGATGAGGATGGAGACAGCTGTGTGCTGCTTGGGTGATTGCTTTGCCACCCACTGTGCTCAGGGCAAGAAGGTGGTTCTGAGTAACCAGAACAGCTAGGTAAGGCAGGAACATGAAGGATGCTTGACCATACAGGTGCTCAGTGCAAGATGAGAGTTGCTGCCAGGTAGCTTGCTTGTAACCTTGCTGAGCACAGGTCGGCTTTAGCAGAGTATCTGTGCTAATCTTGCAGTGTGCTCCCAGCTGTGGAGAACACAGCTCTTCCACCACCTCACCTTCCCACCTGTACCTAATGAGGTGTTGTGTTGGTTTTTTTTTAGGTGACAGATGCCTTTTTCTTTTAGTGAGAGTGTTTCTTCTCAGCTTGTTTCACAGCCATTTATAAGCAGTTGTTCAATCTGATGTTTGCTTTCTTGTGTTAGCCATGTTTACATGCTGGCAGTATTGGCGTGAATTGCAGTGTTTATGTTCTTGTTCACAGTGAAATCATGATGCAGTTTTGACACTGATTGTCCTGTTACTCATAGGAATGTAGTTCTTTCTTGTTTTCTTTCATCTGTAGGAAAAAAAAAAATTGTTTTCCCCTATTTTTTTCTGGGTGATTATCACAAAAGCTACAGTGACAGAAAGGAAAGCCTGCTCCTGAAAATAGATCACTTCTGTTTGCTGCTTATGATCAACATAGAATGAGGTTTAGCACTGAAATACTCTTTTCATTTGTTCTGTTGTTAGCAGCTCCCCCTGTTCAGCAATAGAGGTACTTCAGTGTCTTTTAAAAGGTGAAAAAGCCACGCAAGGTAGGAGCTGTGTCCTACAACAGGATGCAGCATCTGCTGAATGAGACATCAGGTGTAGTGCTAGAGACCTTCCACACAGAGGTTTTAGTGTTTTCCTGTTTAGCATTCCAACCCTTTCTTCCCGAGCCTTTTTGGCATTTAATTTCTGCTGTATTATTCTCCCCTGGGATTAATGGTGCTTTCTACATCTGCATGCAAAGAAAAGTCAGCTTGGGCTGTCTCTTAATTAATCGTTCTTACGCTCAGGGTGGGATATTTACAAAGCCTGTGTGGAGAGCATAATAATATTTACCCACTGCCCACGTACATTGGCCTCAAGATTGAAGAACTTTTGAGCAGGAATCCTTCTAATGCTTCTGTAGTCTAAACTAGAGGAAGTTGGTCGTGAGGGTTTTGATAACTTGTTTGAATTTCGTCCCATTTTTAGGTGTTGTAGAAGGGGAGAGGGCTGCAGAGCTGCAGGAAACGAAGTATGTACCACCTGCCAGCAGACTGACAGTGGATGCTGTGGAACTGGAAGCTCTCAGGAAGTCTGTGGAGGACTACTTCTGCTTTTGCTATGGTGGGTGCTTCAGGGTTTTATGAATACCTGCTTTGGATTTCTGAATTTTTATTCCAGTTGGAAGGAGGGTGCTCTATGATCTCGTTGTCTGAAAAGCAGATTCATTATCCAGTGTGCAGTGAGCCAATTCCCACACACTCTGGAGAGATACTTTTTATTTGGGCCGATAAATCAATCACAAATCAAGCATAATAATGCAATTCTCTTCATTGTGTTTATACACAAAATTCACAAGTATTCCACATTCCACCTATCTAATAGAGAAGGAAAACCTCCTACCTAAATATCCGTAAGTTAAGCCATCATAATATTGCCTCCCCTTTTGTCTGCTTTCCTGGCCATCTGTGCCTTGTCCTAGGCCTTACATGGCCCTTGGTGGTCATCTGGGCAGTGCTCCCCTTGCTCTTTTTACACTTGTGTGGTCACCTAAAAACAAGCTGGGCACTTTTCCTCTTGCCAGTTTTCCAAGGGGATCAACTGGCACTGATTAATCAGATAGCATAAAAGGATGAGGTGTTTTGCTTTAACATAGGCAGTACTTGGTCAAAGGATTTTTCATCCTTGAGGCAGCACAGACTCTTCTTCCCAAGGGAGGATTGTTTCTATTACCTGTATCCTCCCCTTAGAACACTTTATTATGTCTACCTGGTATCAATCTTAGCTTTTCAACTGTGCTCTGGTTTAGGTAGTGAGCTTATTTTGTACTGGCTGATTCTACAGCATGCACGTGTACTGGGTAGTTTTTTCTTATCTGTTTTGCAGCATTTAGTTTAAGACTGCCGTGCAGTATGGCCCCTTCTGCTTTTAAGCAAGCATCTGTGCCTCGGTGGGTTCCACTGAATATTGGTGCACGAAGTGCATGGTTTCCTGCAGGGCTTTGTATCTGTGCCTTGTTTTCTCTCCAGTCTTCTCTGAAGTAATGGGTTTTATGAGGCGTGCATCCTTTTGCTAGCTGCTGATTTTGTGACAATCTCCTTTTGGTTTTAGGTAAAGCTTTAGGAAAGTCAACGGTGGTTCCAGTGCCGTATGAGAAGATTCAGAGAGACCAGTCTGCTGTGGTGGTGCAGGGCCTGCCCGAGGGGCTTGCATTCATGCATCCTGAAAATTACAATGTTTCAACCCTGAAGTGGATTTTAGAAAATAAATCGGGGATCTCGTTTATCATCAAAAGGTTAATTGCTCTCTAGTTTGCGCGTTTGTCCATTTTTGGACTTCAACTTTCACTTCTTAGTTTGTTTCTGTTTCTATTAAACAGAAGTCCTGCCTTTTTAGTTTTGCACTACAAAGTAAATATTGATCTATTTTGCTAAAACTACAGTTTGGTGTTTTTTTCCCGTATTTCCATACAGGCCTTTCCTAGAGCCCAAGAAGTTAGGTAAGTTCCTACTTGTTTATAGACTTTAATTTAGGAATAAACTGGAATCTCAGTGTAAGCATCTCCTTTCTTTTAGCAGAGTTTTGGTGAAAGGTTTGCTTAGCTTTGTTTCCCAACACTTAAATTTTTATATGTGGAAAGAGAGCAGTGAAAAGCATAGTTTGGAGCAATTTTACATTGGTGTTACTTGATAGTTTAATAATCTAACTTAATTAATCTCTCTTCTTCGTATCCTTGCATGTGCATGGGTTCCATATACAAAATTTGAGTTGAAAGGTGTTACAGGAAATTCAGATGCTATCTTCTAACTTTCAGGAGCTCATGTGACAGATCCTTCACAATCAATTATACCTCCAGGTGGAAGGTGAGTTTAAAATAATGTAGGGTTTTTTGCATGTCTTTAAATATTTCATCTGCTTCTGTTGTGTGATTTGATGTCAGTGTCAACAGTGTGTTTTCATGCAATTTCTTATGGTTTATCTTAATGGGCTTTTTCTGACCAGCTGACCTCTGGGCAACTTTTTAATAGCATGGGATTATAAAAAGCGTGGTCAGTCTTTCTTTTGATCATAATTTGTGGAGAAACTATTACAGATTAAACAGCTGGTTAAGTTTCTATTCAGTTTAATTAGCCCAGTGAGTATTCTTGATTCACAGTCTGTCTATCAGTGATAAGTTTGCCATGTCTTATGCTAAAGCAGTGACTGGGAACAGATGAAATGTTCTTCCCTTCCCCTTCCTTAATTAAAAAACTTTATGTATCTGTATATTTATTTGATTCTAAACTGAGAGCTTATATTTGGAATAAATAAAATTGTTTAATGTGAAAGCAGGGAAATATCTGCTTTCTGTGCTCCTGCTGATGCATTTCTCATTAAATGGTAAACACAATTGGAACATTGTGCGCATCCATCGAGTGCAGGGCTGGGAGATCCATCCCCATTCCCTTGAGGCTGATATCACTAGACAGCTTGTAAAGCATGAGGAAGTTTCCAGAAACAGGATTTTGGGGTTTTATAATGTCACTGTGTTCATTCTGTTTGTTTCTGTAGTTGCCCTTCTGTTCAAGTGAAAACGGAACCAAGTGAGGATTCTGGTACGTTCAGAGTTTTGTCCTTATTTGCCAAACAACTGAACCATCAGTTTCTGTTCAGAAGGCTGTATTGAAATGGTGATAGGAAGATCCAATAAAAACAGCATAAATCCACCCTGCATGCGAGAAACTGCTTGTTAGTTAAAAATGGCCACTTTTCCATTGCCGCTTTTATCGAATTTTCTTACCTTAGCCAGAGATTTCCACTTCTAGATGGGGTAGGTTTGTCATGTTCTGTAGACTGAAATTATTTATTATCACTGGAAGTGGAAAGAAAGGGAAAGATCCTCAGCTCTTCTTTTCATTCTTACTCAGCACTATTTTATCCCTAATGTGGAGAGAAGAACTTATTAGCTTATGTAACAGTACTACCACAATGTTGATAGTGACATCGAAACAAATAGGAAAATGTTATTTTTTTGTTTAAAAATAAATCAGTAGAATTTTTCCGTGCAGCTGGGGCAGGATGCTACAAAGCACTGTGTTCCTTGTAGCAAAGCAGTGCTCAGGTGTATGCTTTGAGATGAACACAGTAATAATTGCAGAGGGACAGATGTGTTTGGAGATGTGTTGTGCCTTCCTGCTTCCCTGGGTTGGGCTGTGCAGTTCGGTGTTCTGTAGAAGAACTGTGTTTTGTTGTGGGGGAAGGAAGCTGTTCTTTCTAACACTTCAGATATGAGATGGTGTTTGCAGGGATGTGTGCTTCATAGGGATGAATTCAGTGCTGGATCACCTCTGGTCACCATATCGAGACATGAGAAACCTGCAGCATCAGTGTGTCACTTGGTTACTGTTGTTTTTTTTCTCCCAGCAATTGTTTAGTGCCTCAGTACTTGAAAATCAATTTGTTTTCTTTTCTGGCTTAGATACTAGCTAGAATATTAGGGGCTTGTTTGTTTGTTTTTGAGTTATTGACTTTTTTACTCTTTAAAACCTTCACAGAATGGCCTGGGTTGCAAAGGCCCACAGTGCTCATCCAGTTCCAACCCCCTGCTGTGTGCAGGTCACCAACCAGCAGCCCAGGCTGCCCAGAGCCACATCCAGCCTGGCCTTGAATGCCTGCAGGGATGGGGCACCCACAGCCTCCTTGGGCAGCCTGTGCCAGTGCCTCACCACCCTCTGGGTGAAAAACTTCCTCCTAATATCCAACCTAAACCTCCCCTGTCTCAGTTTAAAACCATTCCCCTTGCTGTATCTTGATTATCTTTAATCTACTTATTTGATTCTTTTATTGCTTCTACAGGAATTCCTTTGGAAATGTCAACAGTGACAGTGAAGGAAGAATCAGAGGATCCTGATTACTATCAGTACACTATTCAAGGTAGTGACAGCAACTTCTGCATCTGCTTATCTCCTCAGTGGGTTGGCTGCTGAAGGAGTTGCTCTCCTTCTACCTCTCCTTTTGCCTATTTGTGGTTGTCAGACATGAAATTGCTGCTGTTATGATACAGCATCTCCATGCTGGCTGCTGCTAAGTTGTACTTCAAATCTTTTGTTATTCTTTGGAGTAATATTGATATTGAATATTGATAACTATATGAGTGTGTTTGGGACTTAAAGGAGAAGCTTGTTTTTATTTTGTTTTGGTTTTTTTGCTTGTTTTTTATTTTCCTGCATGCAAACTGTTTCCAGGGATGTTTTTAAGCAGGAAGCAAACCCTGATGATGGTAATGCTCAGAGCAGTGCTTGAATCTTTTCTTTAGTTTCGAGTTTCAGTAAATTGCATACTGCATCAATCACTTTCCTTGAAGGGGAAGACCAGTGCATATCAAAACTGTCTTGAAAGTTAAGATTATATTCATATAGACAAAGCATAGCAACATCTGTGAGATCTGTGACTGTGCCTCTGAATATATTTTGAAGTATTTCTCAGTTGTGCTTCATCTGTTCATATCTAATTAAAGTACTGCATGTTAATCTTAACCAGGAATGAATAAAGAAATCAGTAAGAAAATTATGTTCTGTAGGTTAAAATGAGCAGTAAGTAAGAGGTCCTAATTACAAATGGCAATATAAAAAAAAATCCCTAAATGTATTATTTCAGCTTCTTTGCATGTGTCATTAGGATAGCAATATATAAAAAAAGAACAAAACACAAGCAAGTTGCCATGCATCTCTGAAGGACAATTATATGTTCCTTATGTTGAAGAATGGGCTGCAAAATAGCCCACCCTTGCATTTTGTAATAATATATTATTTAAGCAAGATTTTTTTGTTGATGTTTCAACAGAAAAGTTCTTGAGATTATTTTCCTGTTTTAATTGCTGAAAACATACTGATTGCTTGAAACATACCAGTAAGAGAATGTTGGTTCTGTGATGCTGTAATGTATGAATGTTGTTCAGAATGACCATAACCACATGGCATACCAAAATGTCAGTAGTCAAGTGCCAAATTTGAAAGGCGAATTACCTGGGATTATGATCATCTTTTCTTTGTGTTTGTTCACTGCTTAGCCTCTGGGGTCTGTGGGTTTACAGGCGGGATGCAATGCAGTAATAACAGCTGCTTTTTTGGAGACAATCCAATCGTTGTTACTCCCAGAGCCAAGTTTTGTCATCTTTCTTTGCTTTTCAGCCCCTTGTGGCTTTCTGTTTCATGCAAAAAAAAAAAAACCAAAAAAACCAACAATGTCAGAATTTGGCCATTAGCCTGAAGTGCAATCCGCCCCTGTTTAAAAAGAGTCTATACTGAAATACTAAGAAAGCAGTAACTTGTTGTAATGTGAGCATGTTGGAACTGAAAAAAAAATCAGTTATACAACATGCTTCCTTAGTGAAGTCTAGGCAATGTGGATTTTCTTAGGGAGTTTCTCTTGTCTTTCATTAGAGATCTGTAAATTTAAATCTTATGGATGGAGGGTAATGTACACCTTCTTCAGATAAATAGATGCTCCAGTAATAACTCTCCTTTCCCCCACTCCCAGTGTAGTAAACTTGTATTTAAGGGGAGGCTACCCTTGAGTCTGCTGGGAGAAAGGATGATGTGCTGTGAGCCGAACAGATTTTACCTGTCATATTGTTACCTTCCCCTAAAGTAAAGGAGCTTCCCCTTCATTTCTTTGAGTCACTATTACTAGGGTTCAAGCCAAAGGTTGCACAAAGTACACAAAGCTATAAATTCAACAGGAACAGGAGGAGAGCGAAGAGGAGAGCCTTAGAGAAGTACAGTTTTACCAAGGTGTGTTTTGAGAGATGAGATCAATCTACCCAGGCCTTTCCTTTTGTGTAGGCAGACTGCAGGAAAAAAAAGGAAAACAGCTAAGATCTCACTAAGAATATCCTACAGCAAAAGTTGGGTCTGTTGATTTATGAGAAGGAAATAACTTAAATGTTACAGAACAGCAACATGCCTGGGGCTTCCTGGAGAGGTGATTTACTGGTGGAATTTCACAGTTATTGTTTTTCTGAGCATTCGTTTTCTCTCGCACGTCTGTAATGCTGACCAGGAGCCTGCATGCTTTGGTGGCACACACAGCTCTCTGGTTACTTGAAGGTGGGGGAAGTTAGAACTGGAGATGGACGTTATTTTCATCCCTTATTATCTCCTAATCTGCTGTGGCATTTGGATCTTGCCATGAGTTACTCCTGAATTACTACATTTAGGAAGGTGGTGCTTGAAGTGCGTAGCAAGATGACAAGGATGTAGAACTTTTTAGCCTTTAAAAACTTCTCACAAGTGTTTTGGTGGGGCATTAGGGGCAGTTTTCCTTCAGTGGGCAGTGGCAATATAGAAGGTTATTGGTTATTTTTTCCTCTATCCTGGACAAATGTGAAGATCAGTGCAGTGTTAAATGCTTTGGCTGACGCTGGAGACAGCCAATTTGAAAGGAAGGTCCAGATTTGACTGGTGACTAAATAAGGAAAAGAACAGTAAAACTGCAGGACTAAATAAAATATATGGGAGAGTTTCAAAAATCATCTAGCTACCTAACTTTGCTGTAGGCATCTTATCTATAAGCACCACTTTTGTAAGGCTCTTAGGATAGGAAATGTTAGTTGACATGCTGTTTCTTGGTTTAGTGTCCTTGAAACAAGAACATCCTTGTGCCTGTGCCTACCTCGTGTTCAGGAGGCTGTTTACAGAACCACAGAATGGGCAGGGTTGGGAGGGACCTCAAGGATCACGAATTTCCACCCCCCTGCCACAGGCAGGGCCACCAACCTCCAGATTTAATACCAGATCAGGCTTCCATGGGCCACATCCAACCTGGCCTTGAACACCTCCAGGGTCGGGGCATCCACAGCCTCTCTGGGCAGTAGTTCCAGCACCTCACCACTCCAACTCTTTTTCTTTACATATTCTCTGGAATTTTCAAGTTGGTGCCTATGTGTCAAGTCCTACATCACCCCAGATTTATATAGCTCACGTGGAGACCAGCCTAAGAGCTGAAGAACCCATTCACTCACAGGACACGCACTGCTTGCAGCCATTCCCTGTGCTTCAAGTTCTCTGTTTAAACTTCAAGGCATCAATGGTAACTGAAGACTTGAAGCCATATTCCACTGGGCAAAACGTGCTTCTTTCAGGAAATGCTTGGTAATTAGCAAGACTCAGTTCTGTATGGGTCATGTCTCCAAAAAGCCCTGTTTCATTCTATGCTGTTAAAGAGGATGGAAGACGATATTTCTGATATTTCAAAAGCAGTTTATTAACACACAGGCATACAGAACTCAAAACCTGCTGTTCTACGTGAGTCTTTTCAGCTGTTCCATAGTCTGGGAAATGCAGGTGCCTTCCATTAGCCCCCAGTTTTGTCAAATTTTGCTCAAGTGAATGAAGAAAGGCATAGCAATGTTCGTAGTTCACAGCTGAACTCAACTTTGCAGGAAGTCTGAAGCAGTGCATAAAGTTGGGTTCTTTGTCAGCTTTCTCTGTGGAGTGGGAAGATGAGTGTGTTGTGAGACTCAGCTGAAACAATGTTCTCTTTGTTCCCAAGGGGGCCCTTCTGAAACATCAGAGATGGATGAAAGAATTGCTCTTGCCAAAAGTTACACAGGTAGGTCTGTATACGCATATGTGTTTAATTTAGCTGGGTGTGATGTGAACAGCACACACAGAACAAAGCATACAGAAGGCATATCCTTAGGGGAAGCAGTTCCTTACTGAATCTCAAGAACACCTGATGTGAATTGATTCATAAGTTGCATTTCTTTCAGCTTTTTCTTGTTTATTAAAAGTGCCATTCTCCCCATTTGCAGACATTAAGAAAAACTCATCTGCATTTCAGGCAGTGGGTTTCTTTATAAGGTCAGAGTGCTGTCATCAGGCTTCAAGATTCAGAGATTGAACCTTCATTATGGTGTTCATGTGAATGTTACCATCCTGGATTTCTGGGTTATGAAAAATCCTTGCTTTGAATATTCGATGTCCGAAAGTTATTTTTTTTGTGTTGGGAGACGTTTGTCTAAAGGCAGCCACTAGGATTCCAGTTGTAGTGAAAGAGCACGTGTGGAAATAACACAAGAAGGTGTTTTGCGTGAAAGCAAAGTAATTGGATTTTTATTTTCACAGAAATACTTGAAAAGTTGGCATCTTAATTAAAGTTGTACATTTTCTCCAAGCATTCGTTCTACCTGGTTGCCTTTTTGTTTATATTATTATAATATTATAATGTTATTATAATAATATATAATTATATTAATTATATATATATATATATATAAAATATTATTATATTATATACCCCCAAACCCTGGTGCTCAGTGGCTTACTGTAGGCAAGTTGTGATGGGAGTTGTCATGCCTCTCATTAATGAATTACAATTGCAAGGTGCCTATCACCCAACATTCTAAACTCCTGCCTCTCAAACCTAAGCTGCAAGCATTTTTTGGATATTAAGACCACGTTATGCTAGCAGCAGTATTCAGTCTTCCCAGTCTCATAATTTCATGCTTTGAAGATGCATATCACCACACTTAAAGGTGCTGTTACATGAAATTTAAAAGCATTTCTCCTGATAGGAGAATGAAGTTCTCTGCTCTCATGCTGGCTGCACAGCTAGCGCTGCTGATTTGAAAGGGAAGAGTCTAGGCACTTCATTTTCCAAAGCATAGTGCTGTGAGCCCTTGGTGCCTGATTATAGAGAGTGATAGCAAATGGCTGGGAATCTGACTCTGCTTTATTTTTGCCTATGTAGAATTTCATAGCTATAGATGCTGTGTGTTGCATTTTGTGTCAGAGTAGTTTTCTTACATTCTTTTCCATACAGTTTTCTTACATTCTTTTCCTGAATGAGGGGGAGATAAAATTTCCACGTGCATGGAATGGCCCAGGTTAGCTGTAGCTGCCAAGTGTTTGTTAGTCTTAATAATACTGAGTGAGTGTGGAGCACAGCGCTGTTGAAATTCAGTAATCAGAAAGTCAAGGTTGTTGAAAGAAATTGTTTTAAAGTGAATGGCAGTGCCAGAGAATGACAACATTAAGAACTGTAAAGGATGCTGCTGCTTAGCACCTGTGTTTATTTACCTTATTACCTGATGTAAGGAAGTACTTGAAGGTCAAAAAAAAAACCAACCTCACCATGATCATACTGTGCTGGGAAAAAAGCAACCAGAAGCCTTTAGTGTTTATGCCTGATGATATGTTTGACATAATCTGTGCCATCCAGCTAAGGTATCTCAGTATTACTGGACTTCTACCACATGTGGCAAGGAGAGAAGGGTCCCTCCAGCTTGTTCCCAAAGTGATGAGGGATGATAGAGTTTACAGAAACCTGAGCTGAGATAGTCCTCAAAGTGTGCAAACACAGTGGTGCTGTGTCAGAATAGTTAATGTTTTCCCTCATGCACAACTGTGAGTAGTTATTGAGAGGACTGACGTTGCTTTTTTTTAAATTTCCCAGGGGTTAAATTCAAATTGCTTTATGCTGCCAGGTGCTGACGGGCCTAATCCTATTTATTGCATTGGTACAGGCTGCCCCTACACAAGCATTTTCATTTTCACTGTTGGCCTTTGGAGCATCTTGTTGCACTACAATGGTTTTCCACAGCTCTGAGTCTGTGTAAACGATAAAGAAATACATCATCTGTAGGGCTGCACAGGCTTTGTTTATGTTTTTGGTAATCCTTGATAACTAAGAGAAAAATATTTATGATTCTATTAATCCTACTAAGCCAAGAGTAAGGAATTTCCTCCTGTCATTAATGCCAACTCTCCGTGCTGCTGTACATGTGATTTAGTGTGTATAATCCCTGCCTCCTTACCCCTGCCTAGAGTTGCTTAAAGGCTTATGGTAAGATAGCTTTGCTCCTTTTTTTGTTGTGTGCTGTGAATGCAAAATATTTCAGTGAGCCAGGGAGCTTCTTGACAGGTGTCAGTTAGAGCAGGAGTGGAGTGCTTGGTTAAAAATGTTTGTGTCCATCGTTCAGCAGTTGTTTTTTCTCCCCTTCAGATTCCTCCCAGCATCCTCCTTCAGAAACACGTGAGGATCCTGAGGTCGAGGTCACCCTAGAAGGTTAGTTATCCGGTTCCTGTGTTTCTGTTTGTAAGGCTTTTAGGTCAGTATGTAATACTATACTTCCTAATGTGTGATATTATACTTCCTAAAGCAACTGGGCTTGTTCAGCACGGAGAAGGCTGTGGGTAAACCTCATTGCAACCTTCCAGTACTTAAAGGAGTTTACAGACAGGAAGGAAAGCAACTCTGTATGTGGGCAGATAGTGATAGGACGAGGGAATGGCTTTAAAGTAAAAGAGCAGAGACTTAGGTTAGATGTTAGGTGGAAATTCTTTTACTCAGAGGGTGGTGAGGCCCTGGCACTGCTGCCCCTTGAAGTGTGGGTGCCCCATCCCTGGAGATGTAGGCTGATCTGGCGGGGGGGGGGCAACCAGCCTGTGGCATTGGGTGGTCCTGGGTGGGCTGTGAGGTCCCTGTCAGCCCAACCATGCTATCATTCTATGGTTCTAAGTAAACTATATGCACGTTGACCTGGGCGTATGCTATTCTATACGTGAAGTTAACTTCTCTGTCTGCACTTGTATGGATACACCTTCTGTTTAATGAATTTCACTGAAGTTCAGTTTAACACCGATTTTAAACTGGCTTTAGCATCTTTGAGGTCTTCAGTATTGAACTTAGGCATTGTTTGTCAGTGCTTATTAGTGGAAGGATACTTCTAGTTAGATACAAACACTAGTGTGCACAACTCATTTGCTGTTTCTTTTGCTGTCACATTGTCATGGTGTGATCATGAGATGACTAGCTGTTTCAGAACACAATGTTGTTTTCCTTAGGAAATGTAAAGAAGCTTTGATTTTTTTTATTACTATTTTTTCTTCCTGCGTTCTGCTCTGTGCCACTGTTCTCACACAGATTGTTCCCACACAGGCCAGCAGTTTTCTAGAGCTACTCATGTAATTTACTGCAAAATGTGAAGCCCTCATAAAGCATGGATCAGTATTTGTATTAAGGCTTGAAATTCAAACAGTTCCAACATTGCACATCAGTTCTCTGGATGATAAAGTGCTATCTTCATGTTCCTTTCAGATGATGAAGACTACTTGCCCCCTAACAAGAGATCAAAGAACACTGAGACAACAAATGAAGCTGCCAGTATTGGGAAAAGAAAAGCAAGGGAGTTCAATTTTGGTAAGAAAAAAAGTTCAAGATTTATTTCTTTCTGATCTGTTTTCTAAAAAGGTAGTAGACAGTTTCACAGTGCTGGAGTAAGGCATGCCAGTGCTTGGTCAGTTTTTTTGTCGGTTGACTTACTGTACAAGAAGATCAGACTGAATGTGCTACTGAACTGAATGATGACAAGCATTAGATCAGGAATGTGTCCAGATGGTCTTCCTTGATGTGCACTGTGAGCCGTGAAGGCAACCAGTAAATCTGTTGTGCTGAGCAGCATGCTCTCATCCTCACAGATGCACAAACCGTTGTCTCAGGACTGTCCATGTGTTCAGCATCTCTATGCAATGGAACAGGGTTTTCCCTTCAGCCCAATAAATTCTGACTTGTATCTTCCTCTTACGGTAGAGCTGCTGGTAATCCACTGTCCTGCAGTTCAACAGAAAATGCTGTTGTGTGCTTTCTGTCATAAGCAGAAAATCAGATGTTAATGTGTTGGCATTTAATCCAATTTTCCAGGGAATACACAGTTGGAATTGGATAAGTTCTGTCTTGCAACTTGCATCTTCCTTCAGAAGCAGGATTTATGAGGACATCTTGCAACATCAGGACTTGGGGAAATGTTGGATTAAGGAAGAGGAAGACATAGTGCTTCCTGATCCATGTAGTTGTATGGATTAGCACCAAAAAAAGTTCATGTACTCACTGTAAACCTTATCAAGCTGTTCAGGCCCTGGATTCAGATAACTATCAATGGCAGCTGCAAACTGACTTTTCACCTAATGGTGGTCAGAGCTGCTGACTGAGGCATCAAATAAAAGTCTGGGACTTGATTTAGCTTGGGTTTTGTCCTCTATGTTTTTTTTGTTCTTTTTTTTTTTTTAACTTGATTTAATATCTACACAAGTTTGGGAAGTAATCTTAAGCATTTTATTCTCTTTTTCTTTCTGATTTTATCCATATATTTTGAGGTTTAGTATTGCCAGAGTCTGTATGTAAATGAGCTGTAAAAGCACACAGCATGTTTCTGTTAGTGGTAACAGGCTTTACAAGAGATTCTCGTTTTTATCTGCAGTCTGACATGTCCTCTTTTCTTTGCAGATAAATGGAATGCACGAATTACAGACTTGAGAAGGCAAGTTGAAGAACTGTTTGAGAGAAAATATGGTATGTGTCACATTCCTCTTAAAACAACTGCTTCTGTTCCTTTGGCAGTGAAAATCACAGCATTTTCATATACATGTTGTTGTTGGCTCTGAAGCAGTCTAGCACCAAAGAGTAAAATGTTACTAGAGAGCTTAAAACAGTGGGCATTAGCCTTTTTGATGAGAGAAGTTTGGCATTGGAGTGCAAAACTTGATTTAAGTTTTCAATTATACTCAGTTTCTTGGAGCATAACTCCAGTATGCTCATGTTTTGGGCACCTGTATTCGAAAGACTCAGTGTTCTTTGGAAATTAAACAGAATCTTTAAGTAAGATAACCTTAGAGAATGCCTTTGGGGATTGGTTAAAATTGATTGGTACTTTCTGATCATGGTTGATTTGCAGTGAAGCGTATCCTGGGGGGAAACGAAGAAACACATGTATTAGACTTTGGAATGGCTTTGGGTGTTGTACATGGGCATCTTTTGTGTCCACATATCACCAAGTAAAACAGCAGCAGTACAAATTTCAAAATACCCAGTGGTGCTTTTGCCATCAAAAGTGGAAGTGTTCTCTGAATGGAGCTTGTGGTCTGTCAGAGGTGTTGCATGTTTCAGATGTGACCCTTAGCTGACATCTGAACAGCCCATTGGAGGCAACTCCCACTGAATGAAAACAGCTCCAGGTGTTTTGTTGTTTCTGTTTATTGTTTTTTGCTGCAGAAATCTTGTGAATTGCTTTAAATTTCATGTTGGTGTTTGCACATATGGAGTGTAAAGATCTCCCGTGGAGTCTGTTGGGAGAGCTATTCCTGACTTTCTATCTAAGGTCATAGTATTAAACCATTGCCTTTTTCCCTGTGGATGACAGTCCATTGATTCACAAACCAATTCCATACCAGATTCCATTTCCTTCTATCTACATGGACATGCGATTTTGTATTTACTTAAATGAGTTATGAATGTCCAGAATTCTCAGAATGCTTTTCAGATTTGTTGGCTTCTGGAGCTCTAAAGCATTCTAGCAATGTCAGTTGCTGTCGAGCATTACTACTGACATGTCTGAAAATGTTTTTACTCTGGTGTTTAGATGTAGGTTGAATGGAAATAGTCTTTGTAGTATAAATACAGGATAGTGTCTCACAAGTACAGGCTAAACTGAAACCTATATTCAATGGGATTTCTATGCAAAAGCTTGCAAATCCAAGAAGCCTCTCTGCAGACTGTGTCACTGATTGCATTGGTTGATTGAAGAGTATTTGCTGAAACATTTCTTGACTGAAGTGAAATAAGGACTCCTGCTTAAAAAAGACAAATAATTAAAAAGACAAAACCTCCTCAGTTGTAGCTATTTAAAGCAGCTTTTGTTACTCTGAAGGAATGATCTAGATTTTAGTGCTTTCCTTGCTTTTTTCCCCCCTGTGGAAACTGTTATTCACGAATGCTGCTTTCCAGCTGAAGCTCATCTCTGGATTCGTTATGCTTCTTACAGCTCATCACAACAGCCTCCAGGGCTGCAAGTTTTGTTTGAATTTCTTAGAAGAGGTACATATCTGCAGTAATAAGCTGCTTCAGTGAAGGGCTGGGATGATACACAGCAGTTTGTTTGGTGGCTGTCCCACGTCTCCTCTGACAGTCATGTTTAGATAGGTTTTCTTTAGTCTGTCCATCTCTTTGCAGAAATACATTCTGGCTTTAGTTTTGGCCATCTTACTATTGGCACTTGGAGCCAACTCTGGTTGAAACACAACTCTCCTCATGGTTTTTTGGAACGTACGTATTTCATGCTTATCAGAATTTAAGACAGAAATGCAGGCAGTGTTTTCAAAGCTTCCCCTCTTGTGCCATAAACACACCTGAAATCATCATTTCTAAGTGGCAGAAAGGGAACGTTATCCATATGCCTTTGGAAACTAAATTGTTTTATTGCACGTAAGAACTTCTTACTGAACTAATAGCAGAGTAGTAGAGCCACAGGCAGGTCTAATGATTTGATTCTCCTTCTCTCTTAAAGCTCAGGCCATAAAAGCAAAGGGCCCCGTGTCTGTCCCGTACACCCTCTTCCAGTTCCACGTGGAAGACCTCTATGTGGAAGGGATGCCGGAGGGCGTTCCCTTTAGAAGGCCGTCCACGTACGGCATTCCTCGTCTGGAGAGGATTCTCGTAGCGAAGGAGCGGATCCGGTTTGTGATTAAAAAGTAAGGAATCTTCTGTGTGTTGTCCTTGTTTTACACCTTTTTTTTTCTTTCTTTTCTTGGTCCACTCTGCTTCATTTCGTCTCTGCTTGTTTCCACACTGATTTCGGCTGAGGCGTTGCTGTGCGGTATTGATGAGTAGTTTTTATTTCAGGCTTGCTCAGCTGTGTAATTCAGCTTATCAGATCAGCAGAACACCGCAGCAGTGGCTGAGAACTGGATGGATCTCTTAAATCTTAGAGGCTTCTTATCATGGGCAGATCACTTTGTAATATTTTAGTCTCATCCGCTCTAAGATGCACTGAAAGCCATTGACTTAAGCATGTTTAATGCTGTCTGAAGATCCTGGCCTGAGTTTCAGGTTTCAGACAGTGCTTTTATTTTTCTCTTGCTGCTTCACTGTAAAGGTGTGTATCTGTAGATGGCATCTCCCAGGGCAGGTTTGAGGCCAAAACAGGGACTGCTTCTTAGGATTTAGGGGTGTGTGTGTGTGTGTGTGTGTGTGCACGCACATACAGTGTTCTTGATGTTATCAAGGAGTATATTTGATAGCACACATGAAGACAGTCCTTACATGTACATGGGAACTGTTTGAGGGCCCAGCTGCCTTCCCTCTACCCTGGCAGGATATCATCTGCCTTTAAGTCACACATCTTCACTCTGTGACATCTCCTGGGCTCCTTACTTTTTCTTATTTCTTGCCTCAGTGTCTTTTCTAGGAGAACCCTGGAGTGACTTGCTACAAAGGCAGGTGGGATTTTGGGGTGCCTGAAGCTAGTGTGAATTCAGGATATGCTGGGAGATACTTTGCAGTGCCACGTGTACCACTTTTTTTTCAGATTTGATAGTGCCTGGTTATTTGCCTTTTGCCACTGGTTGCTTCACTTCAGATACATAATGCCTCACGCCAGAGATGGGTATTGATATTTTACTGTGAGGCACAACTGGCATTGTACTGTTGTGCAGGGCTGCAGGGGCTAATCCAGGAGCTTTTGAAGTGGGTAGGGATGTGCTGATTGCAGTGGTCAGGATCAGAATCAGTGGAAGTGACAGCCTTTGCCTCTGTGCGTGCCACCTTTGGAAGATTTTATGTTCTGTTTCTGTCGCCACAACCTTGTAGGTAAACAGAAAAGAGGGAGAGCCACAGCTCTGCCTTTTCTCACTTAAAGTCAGCCACTATGCACAGATTTTAATATTAATGCAATACAGGAGCCAGCTCTGGTCAGATTTCTGTTAGTGGATGACAGTAACTCATTTACGCTGCTTATCAGTCTTGCAGTGTATGGTAACCAGAGCAGCTCAACAACCCTGTGAGAAATGGCATAATTAAAAAAAATGTGGTGTTCTAGTATGGATAAAACCAGCTGCGATAGTCAAACAGAAATGTCTGCTGTAAATATGGTTTTTTAAAGGTTAACTTTTCAGTTTGCTTCTTTGATGATAGTTTTGAGTGGTAACTGCATCTTAAACCTTAGAGATGATTCCAATCTCTGTTACTATGAAACATTATGGCTCAGGTGGATGTGAGTGTCAGGAATGAGAATTATTTTTGTCAGGAGAGTTTCACCCACCTCTTATCATATTTCAGTGTTAATTGGAATGTAATATTATGAATCTTAATATCTCTTTACTGTTTTTGATCCTTCAGTGGTGACTTTTATTTGCTAGACATATCTGCTAGAGAGGCTGTGACTAAGGGCTGTAACTTCTGGTTTAGCCCAGTTTGTATCACTTTTGAAGCATGGATCTTAAATCTTCTAGGCACGAGCTTTTGAATTCAACACAAGAAGATGCACCAGTGGACAAACCATCTGCAGGAGGTAGGTCTTCAGATGTGCAAGTTGAGAGCTGTATGGTTTCCTCCTTGTCTGTTGGTCTTGGTGATGCCTACCATCAGCTTTTATTGATGACACATTGCAAATAATTCTTCTTGTTCTGAATTATCTTTAGCTACAGAGTGATAGCAGTTTACCAATAAAGTCTTCAGATCCTGAAGGTAGTTTGGAAATCTAGCAACTTTTTCATCTGCATTTATTCTTTATTTATAAGCACGACACTTTTCTAAGTTAATATAATTAGATGTAGAAAGATATTTTAAAAATCATTGGTGCGCCATCCCGAAATTGGTGAATTTGAGATGCATTTTAAAAAAAACACACATTAATTAAAGCCACAAGTAAAATTGTAAACGTTTGAGTGGGAACAGACATATTGTATTTTGTCATGTGCTTTGAGATTGGCTCTTCAGGAGTGCCATGTGAAAGCTAGTTGGTTTTAGTGTTTCTCTTTAGGTTTGAATGTGAAAAGCAATACTGGATATCAGTTTCTTCTCTCAGAAATATACCAATCCCAACACCTATTTTGAATCAGCTATCCAGAATTAAAACTAATGAGTGAAGTCTGAGATACAGAAAAATGGCACTGGTTCCTTTAGATGACACTGGGAAAGGAGCTGTTTGTATCACGGAATATTGATTTACATCTGGTATTTGCCAAAATTAGATGAACTAAAATGCATTAATGAATGTACTGGTGATAGAGGCACCTGTTATTATGGTGTATGGCTGGCTTGGATGCAAGCACTACTGTTTGTAGTCTCAAGTTCAGATAGACACAAGTGTATAAATTGTACTGTCTGCACTACTACAGCACCATTATAGTGGGTTATGTGCCTGTAGTCTTCTGTTATAAGAAGTACATCAAAGACTGTACGTAAAGTGAGCACTGAAGATCTGAATTAAGAAATGATGTTGTAAGGATGCCTCTTCAAAGTTTTTGTGCAGTATGGGTTAATCTAGGGCTTTGAGTCTTAACCCACTGTTCTTTTGAGCACCAAATTTGGCTGTAAAAATAGTAGATAGGCTAATGATTGACTCTTAAACACAACTGTTCTCATATGTGGGTTTTAAAATAAGCCTTTTTCTCTACTGTTTCTGTCATATGAATATGGTGGTTATGAAGACAGAGCAGGTACGTTACATATCCTGTAAATCTCTTGTAGCTAAGAAGAATAGTGGCAATCCAGTGCCTTTTATGTTGCTTGCCTTCACAAATTTGTGATGATGCCACATCCGTGTGTGAATCCTGTGTTACTTCTCAGAAAACATTTGCTAAAGGTGATGATACCATTTCAGGGAACCCATCTCAGAACACAGCAGCTGCCTGAGCCTCCTTTCCTTCAGGTTTCTCCATGCTTGGATTCCCCTTTTCCCAGAGGGTCATCATGACCCTCATCCCAGAGGGTCAGCATCTCCTCTGCCATCTCAGGAGGGAAAGCCAGCCCTGGGCTCAGCTCTGTGTCTCTGTATTCCCACTGGTTGCCCCCTGTGGGAGTGAAGCTGTTTTTAGGACCGGCAGAAGAAAGATGATCCACATTTGTGTTCCTGTGGGAAACGGTGGTCAGGAAAGTTTAAAATAGTGTGGTGCTGAAGTCCTGAGAAGACAGATCGGGCTCAGGAAATGGCTGAAGAATTGTGAACAGGTGCCTATGAAGATAAGGCAGCCTGGTGCGATGCAGTCCTGCAGTGGCAGTTTGTCCATGCTGACTACATCCACACCATGGCAGCTCAGTGCTTGCTTGTTACAGACAAATAACAAAACAAATAACACGTGACAAAACGTGAACAAAACTGCTACCATGCCAACTACCAAACAGCACAGAGCTGGCACTGTCATTTTGCTCTTTCAGAGGACCAAATCACACTGTGCTCAGCGACAAAACTTCCTCTCATGAACTCTACAGAAAATGCGTGTGTATTGATGAGCAACCAAAGAAGCTCAAGTAATAAAATGATGAAAAACTAGATTTAAGCTTGTTTTGTTCACCTAGGATATGTTAATCTACGTGGCTGCCACTTGTGCGTTCTGTATCTCAGTTATGACTTAATTCATATCTAAGTATTGCCAAGGCAACGTTTCACAGAGTTGGAACGAAGCTGCTTGACATTTCAGATGATTTCAACTCATTGGATGCAATTTATTGGGGCTTGGAGCTGGTTGATCTTTGAGGCCCCTTCCAACCCAAGCCATTCTATGATTCTAATAGGTATTGTACACAAACAGTGGGATAAATAGGTTCAGGGAGCTCAGCATGAGTACACGGCTGGGAGCAGAATGATACCACGTCTGTTGTGAAAGCTTGCTTGTGGATGTTCAGTGCTTAAGGAAAACTCCTTGAAAACAAGCTTTGTGTGCATAGCTTTAAGGTAATATTTGAGATGATTAAAATAGGGGGGAAAAAAAAACCACAAACCAAACAAACAACTGATCCCACCTCCAAATGGGATCTATGGATTGAAGGAATATAAAAGCACTGCAGTTGAGAGTTGAATGCGTGCTGCTTCAGCTATCCAACTGAAAACGTAACTGAAGTAATTAGGGAATGTTTCTTTTGTTTTTCCTGTGTCACTCTAAAATGCAGTGAAAGAGGAGTGGTATGCCAAAATCAACAAGCTGAGAAAGACGGTAGATCAGCTCTTCTGTAAGAAGTTTGGTGAGCACAGCGCTGTTGTTTCCTGTTGTGGTTTTGTATTTCTTGAAGGTTGCTCTCAATCGTTTGTGTCAATGTCTTCATAAGTGGCACCTTTCCTGATTCATAATCCTGGCAGCTGATTGGAGGAAAAAAGTAGTAGTACCTTGTATATAACTAGTTAAATATTTAGTAAAAGAAGTCAAATGCAGTATCATTAAAATTTGAACATTTCTGGATTTTATGAATTTTATGAAGTTGACCATTTTATTTTATAAATCTGGGTTAAAATATTACGTGTTGCTCTATAGTAGGTTTAAAACTTGGGATAAAACCACTGTATTATGCCCTAGTAAGAAGCCCTTAATAATGTCTAGCAATGTGACTGCCCAATGTCAGCATAATGCAGTTTGGTAGAAGTCTGTGCTGAGACTTGGAGTCTGTTGGATTCAGATATTCTGCATTATACCAGCTTCTAAGGTCATGCATGCAGTAATGTGGAGGTTTTGTAGCTTTGAGTGAAGCTTGTTTTTAACAGAGATGGCAAACTGTCCAGTTAATGGATTTATTCTGTTCTAACAGCTGAGGCCTTGGGAAGCACTGAGCCTAAAGCTGTTCCATACCAGAAATTTGAGGTCCATTCTGCTGACCTCTATGTTGAAGGTCTACCTGAGAACATTCCTTTTAGGAGTCCATCATGGTATGGGATCCCTCGCCTTGAAAAAATAATTCAAGTGGGCAACAGAATAAAATTTGTAATCAAAAGGTAAACATTTGTTTTAATGCATTTTTTTTTTTTAAAGAGGGCAAGCAAACACCATTTATGTAATCAACCACTTCGTTTCATTCAATTGCAAAGCATTCGGTCTTCGTTTGCCAAACAGGCACATGAAATATTGTGCATTTCAAACTGACTGTTTGCAACCCAGGCAAGTTTTCCAAAATATTTTGGTAGTATGTTCACGAGGTGTGAAATGCTCAACAGAAAGAGCCCAACTTTTCACTTCATGTTATAGAAAGCATGCATTACTTACCATGTGTGAAGAATGGGTAGATGATCTGCTTTCTGTTTGCAGGCCAGAGCTGCTAACTCTCAGTTCACCTGAAGTTACTCAACCTGGGACAGACACATCAGGCAAGACAGGTGCTGTCTCTAAGGGGCATTGGTGTGGTCTCAAGGGATTGGTGTAGAAACTGATTTGGATTGTTACACCATTTTTTCAAGGAGCAATCTTTGTGATGTATGCCATGGCGTGCTTTTTGTGAGGTTTGGACAGAATACACTGATCATCATGAAAATGGATGGCTTTCTGAATTGTAGTGCAGTCCAGCTGTCTTTGAGTAGCTAAAATGGATCCTATGCACAGCCCTGGAGAGCTGGAGTTGTTATCCTGGTCTTATGCAAAGCTCTGGAGTCCCTTAGCATTTCACAGCTAATTTAGTTGGGCTTTTCTTCAAGCCTCTGTTGTTAGGCAATTTTAATGACTTCTTGAAAGCACAAGTGCTTTTGAAATAGGAAAAAAAATCCAGATTAATTTAGTGTGATGTTTTTATTCTTATTTGCCTGAGACAACAGAACGCTCTTTTCTTGCTACAGAAGTGTATAATCTAGATCTTGATTTTTTTTTTTTAAAGTGTGTATCTGCTTGTAGTAATAACACAGACTGAGATCCAGAGATTCCTAGGCTTTTTCCCACCCGTTTCTCTGCATAATAAAGCTTTGAGTTCAAGAACCAATTTTATTGAGTTCTCTGCAGGGGGAAATCAGACTTGAAGAATCATAGAATGGCTTGGGTTGGAGGGGACCTCGAGGACCATCTAGTTCCGGTCTAGTCCCCTGCTGTGGGCAGGGATGCTGACTGCTGGATCAAGCTTGGCCTTGGGCACCTCTAGGGATGGGGCATCTGTTCTCTCTGTCAAAAACTTATCCCTGACATCTAATCTAAATCTCCTCTCTTATATCTTTAAGCTGTTGCCCCTTTTCCTATCACTGTCTATCTGTAGAAAAAGTTGATTTCGCTCCTCTTTATGATCTCTCTTTAAATACTGGAATGCCACAACGAGGCCTCCTCTACTCCAGGCTCAACAAGCCCAGCTCCCTCACCCTGTCTCTGTAAGAGATTTGTTCCAGCCTGCTGATGTTCTTTGTAGTCCTCTTCTGGACTCTCTCCAAGCACTCAACAGCTTTCCTGTACTGGGACCCCCAGGCCTGGATGCATTGTTGGGACCTCATGAGGGCAGGGCAAAGCAGAGGGCGATGGTCCCCTCCCAGCCTGCTTGGCACCCTTCTCTTGATGCAGCCCAGAGTACACCTGGCCTTCCAGGCTGTGAGTACATATTCCTGCCTCATGTCAGCTTTTCCTCAAGCCCTTTTCTTCAGGGCTCCTCTTAAGGAGTTCTTCTCCCAGTCTGTGCACATATCCAGGCTTGCCCTGACCCAAGCCTGGTGTCCTCAGCAAACTTGCTGAGAGTGCACTTGATTCCATCACCTACGCTATTGGTAAAGATGTTAAAGAATGCTGGTCCTCACATGGACTGCTGGGGGACACTGCACCTGACCAGCCTCCACCTGGACATGGAGCTGTTGACAGCAGCCCTCTGGCTGCAACCATCCAGCCATTTCTTATCTACCAAATAGTCCCAGCCTTCAAATCCATCTCTCTCCAATTTAGAGATAAGGATGTGGTGTGGAACCATAACAAACACCTTACACAAGTGTAGGTAGATGGCATCTGTTGCATTTCTGTTTGTCCATTGATGCTGTCGCTGCACCGTAGGAGGCTGCTAGATGGGTCTGCTCTTAGTGAAGCCATGCTGGCTTGTTCAAGTCACTCCCTCATCTCACATGTGCCTTCGTCTCTTCTAGAAGGATCTGGCAGTGTTTGCCAGAAAAGAAAGGCATTTTCTGGCTGCTAAGAGCATCATTTGTTCATCAAAGCTACCAATAGTCAGCACTCCTGTATTGATTTCTTTGTGACAAAGAACAGGATTGAAGATGATTTTTTTTTAAGCTAATAAAAATATTCAGAAAAGCACTCTTCAAGTCTGTGTCTTCTGTTGTAAAGGGTGTTATACACTGGAATTAATTCTATCTTTGGAAACCCACTAGAATAATTCTTTCCTGCATCTGAAAGACATCCTGCTCTGAATAACAAGTTCTCCCACTTGGGACAATTTTGGTATTTGTAACTACGTTTAAAGAGAGCTTTCATTATATAAAGAGAATTCCATGTATCATTTAAGCTTCCATTAATAGTCATTATTTACTGCATGTCCTTGTCTACTCGTGTGTGTGTCTACTCATTAGGTTCAGAGAAACATGTTCAAATATATCTCTTTATCTAGAACAGAATAATGCTCTGTCTGTTTCTTGTTCTCAGCCAAAGAAGATTGGAATGTCAGGATCACAAAGCTAAGAAAGCAAGTAGAAGAGATATTTAATATGAAATTTGGTAAGTGAAGTGTTAAATTAACTCTTTTATAAAGCTGCTGTATTTTAAAACTGTTCTGTAAAAGGTGTTTTCAATTATATTGTATTTAACTTAAGACATCAGAAATGTGCTAGGATGTATGGAAGTGTTGACTTCTCTTACATGTTGTCCACTGACTCATCCCAATAAGTCGCATTAATGACTCTATGACAACATCCTAGCCCATAGTTTTTCCAACTGTATAATGGAGAGGATCAGCGTACAGAAAGCTTTTGGATGTAAGAAGTTGCCAGAAGAAAATATTAGATACAAATAGATAAGAGCTTAAATAAGAGATGTTATCTGTGGCACGATGGACAAAGGCCTCATTTGTAAATATTCTACATAAGATAATAGAAAATCAGTGTATGTATTTCCTGTGGTTAGTTGGCTGTCTTTGTTACCTCTGCCAGAACAACTTCTGGAAGCCAAGCTTCTTAGAATCACTTCCGTTAGAATACCTTCCATTCAAGTGTACAAACTATTGTTAATCTTCATTTGCAGCTTCAGCTCTGGGGCTTTCAGAGGCAGTGAAGGTTCCCTATCCTGTGTTTGAATCAAACCCTGAGTACTTGTATGTGGAAGGCTTGCCAGAAGGAATTCCGTTCCGGAGCCCCACCTGGTTTGGGATTCCACGCCTGGAAAGAATTGTCCGTGGGAGCAACAAAATCAAATTTGTTGTTAAGAAGTAAGTTTGTAATTCAGTTACTTTCCCTCCTGATTTTGAAGTTGCTTGATTTTCTTCTCAGAAAATGAAGGGCTTAAATTCTAGCTAAGTGCTGTTTTCACAAAGCAGGAGATTTTTCACCTGAATTGATTCTCAGAAAAGCATGTAACTTCCTTAGGAAGTTTAAATGCGTGTAAGTTATTAAATGTGTTTTGTGCTAGGGAAAAAAAATGGCCCAGTACCTGGAAGCTTCATTTTGTTTTTCTTTCCTCGTTTTTTTGTTTGTTTATCAGAGTAGAACGTGTAGCTTTCTTTTCTGGCTTTTTCTGCTTCTAGATGGAGAGTCACACGTGCTTCTAGCAGAGCCTTGTTGTGGAAAGGGAATGTTATGTGCATCTGGATCAGACAGAATTCCATGAAATTTGGGATATTTTGCTGTATTATTTTTCTTGCATATGGAATTGAGTTGTATTCTGTTCAATTTTTAGGCCTGAGCTTGTCGCCTCCTATTTGCCATCAAGACTGGCTAGTCAATTAAACACTAAAGGTAAACAGTTAAGTATTATTTGCTGTCGTAGATTCATAAGCATTTGCTTTCTGCTTCCTTAGCAGACAGAGGTCTTTATGGTAGGAAAACATGGTGTTGCAAACAACGTCATTATTTAAGGTGAGCTAGCAGGGTAGCCTCTGAATCTACTAGTATTAAGAAAAATTGCTCGGATATAAGTATATATATTTGTTTATTTTCCTTTACTTAAGACTGTTCCAATAGAGAATATACTATTTACCCAAGTTCTACAACTTTTGTTTTGCTGCTGTCTGGATTGCTCAGTTTTTAGAGTGTAAGCTGTACTTAGGACAGATAAGGTTGGTCTGTTAGAATGTTCAAAATGCAGTTTGGTTTTCTTGTTGGCAGTGCAAGCTATGCAGCATAGAGTGTTTGTGCATTATAGCTTATAACATCTTGATTTCTAGCAGCAAATCCAAAGAGTTCAAAAAGGTTACAAGGTCCTGCAAGCAATTTACAGGTTCCAGAGATAGAAGTTACTGTTGAAGAAGGTAAGGAAGAAATACGATAAAATATTCTTACACGTTCCTGTTCTATTCTTGTAATTGTTTTACCCTGTTCTTTTAAGGTTTCATAGCGTAGAATTGATTTCTGTCTGCACCTTGTGTAACAAACCCGGTATCATTGCAGGGCTGCAGATACATTCCAGTATAGAAGACTTTATTTTTCATTTCTGAATAATACTGGATTCTGTGCAGTGATGGTTATGTAAAATGTGTGAGTTTTAACAGTTTGTTTGAGCCTTTTATTCCAAGCAGAGATGTGGGAACTGATGTAGTCCTAAGCAGAGAAATGGCAGATGTGAGCAGTTGTGTCAAATGCTTAATTATGGTCCTAGTAGAAATTCTAAAAGCTTTTTTTTTTTTTATTCCAATCTTGATTCAGAAGTTAAGCTTTCTCTGGTGATCAGGTTGGATGTGTTGTTCTTCTGTATGATGTATGCTTCTACTCTCTGTATGTATATAAGTAACATCTTTCTTTACAGGTCCTAATAAAACAGCAGATGCTCAAACTAATTCTCAAACCAATGGGTCCAGTATGAGTTTCAAGCCAAGAGGAAGAGATTTTTCTTTTGGTAAATATTATGGGGATTGGCATGGATACGTTCCATTCGTATTGGTGTTGAAAAGTCATGTGGTTTCATATCAGAGATTTTGAATTCATTCACAGACTTCTTGTTTTCACATATACTCAGTTATCAGTAGTAATATGCATCAGAGAAACTCTGGGTGATGTTTGAAGAGTGCTCTTCAAATGCATCACAGGTCCATTAATATCTTATTAACTTTCAGAATGAAACCCTTGAGACTTGTGCTGCTCTGTCATGTTACAGTGCTGCAGACTTGATGGATTTGCTGTCTGGTGCACATTGCCATGAGAGTGCTTTAACAGAGCTGAGGGCTTATGCTGTGCATAAGCTTAATAAGCCCCCAGTGAACCTGAAGTGTTGAGCCTCTCTGTGCAGTTGTATGTGAGTGATGTGTAAGAGAAGGGCAGATCCGAACTATGGTTAGTAAGCCATGCTCTAACAGAGATGATTTTGTGAGATCTCTGTTTCGGACCCCTCCAGTGCTACCAATTCCATAAAACCAGTACAGTCGAGGCAAGCCTGGAAGTGACACTTCCACAAGTTGGGCATGTGTCACTGAATGTATAAGAGCTTGCTGCTACTATTTGACAGTTTGCTCAGATGAGTCATTTCTTGCCTGATATTGTAAATTTGGATCACTTTTGCATTAATTTCAATTTCAGTGCACTTGCTTTATGTAGTAACAGTGTTTTTCAAAGCTTTAGCAAAGTGAGGATTCTCATGGCTTTAGGTTTAAGCTGCAGCACAACGTTTCAGGGCCATTTGCAGAATGAAAGCCATTTTGTTTTTTAATGTCACACTGGATTGGTTATCAAGCATAATAATTTATTAGGTGGCTTTAAAAATATTCTTCAAGGATTAATACACTGTGTGAGTGCTGATTTAATCATTCCCATTTTCTCCTGACAGAGGCATGGAACGCCAAAATTACTGACCTAAAGCAGAAAGTTGAAAATCTCTTTAATGAAAAATGTGGTAAGTTCCTTGATTCCGTCTCACTGAGATGCCTTTCTATTGAACACAAGACGTACAACAGATATGGTCACACATTTTTTCCAGAAGTCCTACACTCCTTGCATGCTGTGAGCATTCTCTCACTTGAGTTCATTCCCACATAGGGTAACTGCAGTTCTGTGTCACATTTCCTCTCATTATTTCGGTTTGGAAATGGAGAAGTTGTGGTTTGATTACTGCTTCTTTAATGACCCAGAGAGATGGTGATTCCACATCTTGCCACTCTTGTTAAGTGTTTCTCACTCTGATTATGAATGGGAGTTGGTATGTCTGGAGCCTCTGCATGATAATGTATGTTCTAGAGAGTCATGTGCCCGATCAATTCCCACTGTTTCTTCTGAAGTCATTGGAAGAAGCTGAGTAGATATATATACATACATACATACATATTGAACCATCTCCTCCAATAGTGGGAGCGAGACAGTCATTACTCCTGCAAGTGCAGTTTTTGGAACAAGAACACCACTGTCATCTGCCATAAGTGCAAACAGAGATAAACGTGTTGTGTATAACAAAGTGAAGTACAACTAATAGCCTTGCATGCAGGCCGAGCCATTGGCATAAGCTGTCTAATGCTTTCCACTGCTAATTATAATCCGGTTCACTGCATGAAGATGCGTTAGCTTGGTGATTGTTTTCCTTCTTGCCTACTCATAGCCAGCACCAAGAAAAGCAAAGCCTGCTGCTTCCACTTAGCAAAGTGTATATGTGCCAGCTGTGCTAATCTGTTTATAACCGAGGTGTTCTCCTTTCTATGAGCACAGCAGTTGTCTAGCTGGTAGATGATTGGCTCTGTTGTGTTTCAGGGGAAGCACTGGGGCTGAGTGAGCCAGTGAAGGTACCGTTCACGTTGTTTGAATCCTTCCCGGAGTTTTTCTATGTGGAAGGCCTACCAGATGGAGTGCCGTTCCGACGACCTTCTACTTTTGGAATTCCGAGGCTAGAGAAGATTCTGAGAAACAAATCGAAGATAAAATTCATTATTAAAAAGTAAGAGTCTGACACATCTCTGGAAATGCACTCTTTTAGAAATGAATTGTATACTGAAGAATAAACTCTGTGATGCCGAGTTGCTGAATGGCTCTCTCACCTGTCTAAAATACACACTGGGATATCTTAGTAAATGAGAAAATGGTCAGAAAGCTCCTGTGGAGGTGGAGTGAGATGTAGTCGTTTTCTTCTGCTCTGGAAGACTGATGACCTGTTTAGGGCTGAGGAACAAGTCCAGGTTCCTTAGCCCATTTCAGTGCTTGTATCACTTGTTTTTTTCCTTCCAGTACCTGAAGGGGCCTACAGGAAGGCTGGGGAGGGACTTTTTATAAGGGCAGGTAGCAACAGGATAAGGACCAATGGTTTTAAACTGGAAGAGGTAGCTTCAGACTAGATATTAGGAAGAAATTCTTTACTGTGAGGGTGGTGAGGCACTGGAACAGGTTGTCCAGTGAGGTTGTGGGTGCCCCCTCCCTGGAAGCATTCAAGGCCAGGCTGAGTGGGCTATGAGCACGCTGGCCTAGAGGGGAGGTGTCCCTGCCTATAGCAGGGGGGTTGGAACAAGATGGTCTGAAAGGTCCCTTTTAACCCAAATTATTCTGTGATTCTGTGTAGTTCCTATTGCATGGGGCTCTTATGAGTTAGCCTGAGCAAAAGCTTAGTAGCAGTGTACTGAAGGCTGAAAAATGGTGTTGCCTATGTTGGGATGTTGTAAGAATTGGCTTTAGTCATCCAGCATGGATTTAGATAGCCAAGTGCCAGCGTGGAAACAAGCAGGGGAAGCGTGGAGTTCTCTGTGGCCTAGAGGATTATGGCATTTATGATACTGGGTAGTTCCTGTCTTTTAAAAAATAATCACTGGCATATGGTATTTTCTTTCATGTTGCTGAGATAAATGTGATTGCATTGTTGCACATGAAATGTTTAATCTCTTTGCAGGCCTGAGATGTTTGAGGCGGCAGTGAAGGAGAGTTCTGCTAAAAGTCCCCAGAGTGAGTTTTGCAACTGCTTAATGCCCTAAATAAGTCTGTTTCAAGGATTGACTGCAAATGAGGAATGCTGCTTGGTGTTGATGAATCCCTTTAAGATTCACTCTATGTGGTGGCTGGTAGTTTGGTCTTAAGATGTAGGGAAGTTGTTATCCAAGCTGAATTTGAGGTCCAGCCTGAAGTCCTGTGCTGCTGGCCTGCATGCATGGCAGCCCTCTCTACTTTCCAGACTATTTGGAATATAGCTTTAGCAAGGGTGTGTTAACACTCTGTGTTATCCACAATAAATAGTTCATGTCTGATAGAGTTTTATTGCCTTTCATCAAAATACAAGTGATGTACAATCCACAGAAGCAATTCAGATCTTAGGTTAATTGCTGCTGATGAGTAGCTCATTTTAAATGGGAAGTTCTTCACGGACGGTGTGCAGATAGCTGGTAGAAAATTATGTCAGCTGAGGCAGATCATGGATTGAATGTTTTGAGTCATTGTTAACTTTTATTCTGAGTCTGGACTGTGTGGCTCAAAATACAACTGCAGGGCAATTATTCTGTGAATGCAATTTGGAAACGAGATTGAGTATGCTTTGAAAGCTTTGCAAATATCTGCTGTTTTGCCAGATTTTCTTTCTATCTGACATTCAAGATGTGTGTTTCTCCACAGCTGTTTTTTAAATGAACTCTCTTACTTTCAGGAAAGAATAATCCATCTAATACAGCCAATACAGCAAGCACTACAGCAAATACAGCAGTAAGCACAGCAGCAGGAGTTGAAGATCTTAACATCATTCAAGTAACTTTGCTAGGTGTGCATAATCTGATTTCATTTTGTACTCCTTGTATTGCAGTCTTCATAGTATTTGTTTCATCTGATATTTTCCTACAACCTGGACAGCTGAAAGAAACACAAGTACAGTCAAGAAAAAGCAACATTTAGCATCTTGTTTTCCCAAGATGTTTAATGTTTTCTAACTGTTAGGAATATGAGTATCTGCTTGGTGGTGAGTCTGGAATATTCTTGATCCAGACCTCAAGTTGAGAAGTATCCTTATTTTTCCTTTTTTTTTTTTTTTTTCTTTTTTTTAAACTCTTTAAATAAATTAAATACTGGTTGCCAGCTTTCTTGACAACTTCAAGAGATCTGATCTTGGACTTAACTGATCAGCCATGCAGGCTGAACTGTTTTCTCTTAAACAACACTGACTGCTTTCTCAAGCATGCATTACATTCATTAGAAAGGAGCTCCCTTGCATGCTATGGCTACTGATTGAATCTCACTTTGCTTTTACATTTCCCCCACCATATATGTACTGTAAGCAAATGAATACAGTTTGTTTTTTTCAGATGAAGCTTACAAAGCCACCTCTAGGAAGTAGATCTTATGTTGTTTGTGTAAATACAATTCTGTGGTACTGTCAGAAGTAGGAATAAAGACAAAGTGTGTTTTCAAACTTCAGGGGAAAAAAAGCCTGCTTAATTCTCATGCTTTTCTAACAATTTATTTCAGATGATGAAAGTGAAAGACTTTCAAAGGTAGAGAAGGCCAGACAACTGAGAGAGCAAGTGAATGATCTCTTCAGCAGGAAATTTGGTAAGTGCTTCTTACTTCCCCTTCTGACATAGGTGTGAATGGAACTAATGCTCATGTGGATGTTACTGAATCATCATTTCTGGTGTATATCATCACTGAAACGGAATGAACAAATTTGAGAGTTGTATATGAAAGTTGTGCTCTGACATCCAGAAAAATCTTTGATAATGCAAGTAGGTTGTTGGGTATTTTGAACTAAGTCGTCTCAGCAGCACACGTAGCTTTATGTTCTCCCACATCCTATTTCTTTCTGTGTATATATGGACAGAATGCAAACCATGATTCATCTTACAGCTCCATAGTCTCAAGCAATTTATACTTAAAATTAGAGTGATTTTCAAAATACAACTTCCAGTTTTCCTTATTTTACTGTGTAATTGCACTGTACAACAGTAATCACTCCAGTTTCTTTATCTGAAATTCCTTTGCTAATGCTGTGTTGAAATGTTTTTTTTGTGGGTGCTGGGGGAAATGCTTTATTTTCCTTCACTTTGATATTTCCTTAGATAGCCTATTCTTTAGAAGAAAGGGAATCTGGGTTCTTTATGTGGGAGCTGTCAGAGCGGGGTTTTAAATTAATGATCTTGCAGCAACGTTCATGAGTGCAATCCAGAACACCCACTTCTAACACTAATGATTTAATCATCAAGTAGATTTTCGTTTACAGATGTGATAGAAAGCTTGTATTTGCATTTAGTTTCTTAATTAACGGTGTTTTCTTTCTTCAGTGTGATCATAAATACGTGAACTTGAAAACAAACATAACCTTTCTCATTTAGGTGAAGCCATCGGTATGAATTTTCCTGTGAAAGTCCCATACAGAAAAATCACAATCAACCCTGGCTGCGTGGTGGTGGATGGGATGCCTCCTGGGGTGTCATTTAAAGCTCCCAGTTATCTGGAGATCAGCTCCATGAGGAAGATTTTGGAATCATCAGAATTCATCAAATTTACTGTCATCCGGTATGGAGCTGCCGTGGATTAGATTGTATGAATGTGAGGACAGCCCTGTAGCATGTATAAATTCACACTGCAAGAAGAGAAGTTGCAGTGCCTCTTTCAGTAGTGGAAGATATGGCTCTTTGGGTTAGCAGTGTGTCAGATCAAATGAAGCCCAGATGTTGGTAGCAGTATGACAAAGGATGTATTATTAATATTAAGGCAACCTGTCTGCTGAGATGCTGTCTTACTCATTTTATGTACTGCAGTGCTGAATTGCTGTGGGCTCTGCTGTCCTGTTTATAAGATCAAGCCTGGAGGCAGTTCAGACAGTTCCCTGCTCCAAAACTTGTTGATAGTAGATAGTATGTTTGTGCTTGTATTATTCCTAATGATTTTGAAATTTGTGTCAAAAGTCTTGTGTGGAGGTAAAGCTTTGGTCTCTATGGAGAGAGAGAGAGAGACACACTATTTAAATATGACTTCACTGAAAGGTGTCTAAATTCTCAACCCTTGACCATTAAGCACCCAGGAGGTGCTATGATGGTACCTCCTGTTTTGTTCCACTTTCTGCTAGCAGTTGGTAGCAGAGCTCACAGCTTTTAGGTGAGGATGCCTCAAGAGGGAGATCCCACAGTGTGCTTCAGAATCAGCATGGTGTTTTCTTTCTGATTTTGTTTTTTTTTTTTTTTAACAGGCCATTTCCAGGACTTGTGATGAACAACCGTAAGTAAATTCTGTGACACTGATAGCAAATGTAATTTTGTAACTTACCAGGATCAGTTTTCTCCATGTTGACTTTGTGGAATGTGAAATGAACACGAGAGCAGTGGGATCAGTGCCTAAAATTAGCATTAACTTTGATAAGAAAATGCAAGACACTCGTTTTGTGTTTTTCAGCTGCAGAGTCCCAAAGAGATTTAGGACCCTGTGCAACAGACTTTCATGGCAGTGTCTATATTTTCGGTTTGAATCCATCATAGTAGCAGTTAATTAGCAGGAATTAAGTTAATAAACAACTTTAGAGCAGCTGCAGAACCGTGTCCCAATAAGAAGTCCTGCATTCTGCTGAAGCTCTAACAGTTGAGAGAGGCAGAATGCAATCACAGTGTGTCGCATTGCACGTTACTCAAATTTGGTTCAAAAAACCAAGTCTTAGTATTTCCAGTTGCTTATAATTATTATGACATTATTTTTTAACATCTTATTTAAAGAAAAAGCAAGCAGCAAAACACTGTTGCCACAAGCAGGTTGTATTCTTTCAGAACCAGTGTGGCCAAATAACCTGCTGTCAGTAGTTTGGCCCAGTCTCAGCCTTAGCATCCCAGTACTCATTCATTTGCATCAAGCCACAGGTATAGTATTCTGTACTGAGGTCTGTGAATGGCAAGGACAGAGTGTTCTTAGGAAGGTGTTGTAATTGGGAACTGATGCTGAGCTGCTTACCAATCCTGGGCACACCTCCTTAGGTGGGCAGGAGATCCCTTTGTAGGAGGGAACGCTTCAGGCAGATGAGCACTGATGACGTTGCCAGAGGATTTAATTAGAAATGAAAGGATCTATTAAACTGTTGTCTCTCCAGCATAGTTTTCAGTGTTTGTTGGGACTGATGCTAGCAAATTAACTGAGGAAGAACAGCAGATATAGGATCATCTGCCATTACCAGAGCAGGAAATTGGTCACTGAATGTGCGGCTTTCGTACAGTATCTGTGTCAGTTAATGTTCAGAAAGAGCTGATATTGATATTGGACTGAATTATTGTTAGCCTACTTGTAGATATGGAACATTCCTGCTCTGGGGAACATATGAGAAATTGCTAGGAAACTGTAGGTACTTGCAGGCAAGATGGGGAATGCTTTTTTCTGAAACAAAAAATAGTGAGCTGTGGCTCAAATAGTGACCTTGTAATGCAACAAGTTTCAGGATTTGCAGATACCAGAGGTAAAACTGCCCTTGTGTTACACGTGGGACTGTTTCTGTTGTAAAGTTAATGATGATCATGTCTGATCTTAGAGCTAATGGAGAAAACTGAAGCAGAAGCACCACCAACAGCACCAGCAGCAGCAGCACCCACACTACCAGGTGATGCAGTGTGACACGTGTGCTTGCAGAAGGGGTGGGATGTGGAGTTCTAGATTGACAAGATGATATCAGTAGTCGTGCCCTGGGTATGCACTGCTCATGATGAGCTGTTTTATTTTGACAGATGGTATGCAATGATGATGTTTATAGCCATTAAAAATTAACTCGTTAATAGAAAGAAGCATTGCTTCCTTCAAGCTATGTCATTGGCATGTTCCTTAATTTGATTTTTGCAGATGATGAGTGAGCTGAAAGGAAGGATCAGTAGAGGCAATATATAAAGGCAATTCCGTGTCTGTTTAATGATGTCTGCTTAACTCAGGGTGTGTGTCTGTGCCAGATCGATGTTCAGCCAAGTTAAGCTTGCCTGCAAAATGTGTAAGAAATCATGAAAAGGGTCTGGATGGTATTTCTATCCACTGAACAGCACTGCAAGCCCTGTTAGATTGTATCTGGGCTGCACTCACATGACCCTTCTTAATCTGAATGGAGAAATTTGTTCTGTGCTGGGAGTTGCTGAAGTAAATGTAGTTGAACAAGTTCCTTTTGACCCAGTATTTCATAAATTCTCACAGGCCTTTCAGAAATCTATATCTCAAGTTGCCAGGAGCCTTCTGCTGCTGGCTGAACAGAATGTCACTCAGAGAAACAGAGAGAAAACATTTAATAAACATGAGATTTTCTTTTCTTCTTATTTCAGAGAAAACTTAATTTTCCTAACTTTTGCTAAGACACTCATCAGTTTCATACCCTGGAAATAACACACATATTCATTTGACTTTTTCTTTTTTTTTCTCATTTAAGAGCCAGCTGAACCAAGGCAAACAGAGGTATCTTCAGGAGGTGAGTGTTTGTCTTCAGCTGTATCAACAAATATTTTAAAGCTATAAAATCTTAGAGTGGCCTGGGTTGCAAAGGCCCACAGTGCTCATCCAGTTCCAACCCCCTGCTGTGTGCAGGTCACCAACCAGCAGCCCAGGCTGCCCAGAGCCACATCCAGCCTGGCCTTGAATGCCTGCAGGGATGGGGCATCCACAGCCTCCTTGGGCAGCCTGTGCCAGTGCCTTACCACCCTGTGAGTGAAAAACTTCCTCCTAAAGTCATTTTGAACAAAGCTGCATCTTTCTTTTTAAAGAAGACACGTCAATCTAAGCAACAAAAAGAGGCATTTATTTGTTCCCAGGACATCTGTTTTAATATTGTGCTGCATCACATGGAAGGTACTCTGCAGCAAAAGTTATTATTCAGATAATTGTACAAAAGAGTTTTATGAATTGCTGTTTTTGGTGGGTGAGTCATGACTATATATAGGCTTTGAGGGATTGCTCATATCCTGCGTGAGCATCTAGTTATTCCATGCAGTCATTTTGACAATTTATGCAAGTGAACGATTGCCGTCATCAGGAAATTTGAATGCTGTGTTGGTCTGAGTTTACTCTCAGGGTTTGTTGTGGGAAGTTGTGAAGCTCTGGAAGAGAAAGAAGTGTGGAGAGCTGTGCTGCCACATGGCCAACAGCACTGGGATGGATGTGGCTGTGCACCACTGCTTTGCATCTTAGAGCTCACAACTTGAGTTTGTTCTCTAATCCTGCTTGGACTCTCTGAAAGAGAGAGCTGCAAACTGCAGCACTTCCGTTCTTCTGTGTCCTTTCCTGGGGAGATTTCCTTTCTAATTTCCATTGCTCATGGTTTCTGAAAGCTGGAACATCAAATGTCTTTGTGCTGCCAATATGGGACCACTGAAACTGTTAGGTGGAGTGGGACAGTTCCTGAATCTTTAAAAGGGAGTCTTTTAAAGTGATTCTTTTGAAGAAATAGACAAATGTGTTTTTTGATTTTGTCATCCAAAGCTGCAGTCGGGTCCAGCTATCAGAGAAATGATGTTGAGAAAAGGTGTGTTGCTGCTGAAGTGCACACGGTTCCATCAGAACTAGGCTGGGAGGGATCAAGCATCATGTGCTGAGAAAGCTTAGCTTTGCTGTGATAAATTACTCTAGCCCTGAACCTTGCAAACAGCTTCAGTAAAAAACCAATTTCCTTTCAACATCATACTCTCTGTTTATAAAAAGAACAAAATCAGGCTCCAGGACATACAGACAGTGCTATAAAGACATGAGATTGCTTTGATTTACCTCCCAGCATCCCTATGAACAAGAAGAGCAAAGATTTTCTAATGAGGTCTCTTGGAAATGAAAAATATTGTATGAAAGGTTGATGAATGTTTTAGTCAACAAGATCAAATTTCTCTTCTTTTTCTCTTCAGCATCTAATAATGCCTTTCTGTGTGATACTGTGCAGTGGAGAAGAAAAATAAGCTAACGTCAAAATTTATTCTGCATGGATTGAAATATAATGATGCAGAAATGGTCTGTATGTGGTTGGGGAGAGCAGTGGTCTTACAGATGAAAATAAAATCTGAGAAATGGCCAGTGCTGTGAAAACAAGCTTATGCAATGAATGTTAATTTGTTAACCAGAAGGCGTGGCTTGAGCACAAGGGTGTGTGCTCAGATGTTGCTTGCTGGCTTTGGAAGACATTCAGTTCATTCATTTGTTCATCGCATTTGTCCTTTTTCAACAGATGTTACAGAAACAGAAGAAAGTTGTCAAATAAAGCAAGAACCAGACCCGACGTGGTAGAGCTCATCCCGACTGCGGTAATAGAATTTTGTGGTTCTTGGAGTTGGGACATGTCAAGGAGTAAACACTGGTCAAGGAATAATGCTTTTACAGTGTAGGGTGGGGAGAAGAGGGCTAAGATTGAATGCCAGAAGGTGTCAGTCCTTCACTCAACTTTGGAATTATTTTGTCTTAGTTCTCTTCTATGTAGAATGTTTTCATGACCTTACGAGAATACAACGTAAAGTGCGCTGTGTTCAGATTTGTGAGGGAGTTGTTCCAAGGGAGATCTGGGCTGTATCAAAGCCTATGAATAAAAATAGGTGATGGTGGTTACGTACCTCAGAGGTAATTCATGTTTGTGAAGAGCTCTGACGTGGTTGGTGAAAGAGCATGTTTTTTCTTGGTAAGGTTTGTACTGTTTCCAAATTGTACTTGGGCAGAAGAGCTCTTCACTAAGATTGAAGTATTCCCTAAGCCTGAGACACTGGCCAAAAACGTAGCTACATTTTGATGACAGACTGACTTTTTTCAGAACAGCTGTGTTCATCACAGAGGAGAAGGAAGCCTTGCTCCAGAGCTGCAGTGCTCCTTGTGTTCTTTGTAAAGGAGTAGCTAAAGAATGTGTATTAAAGGAAGTATTCCATCTAAATTGATATAGGAAGCACTCAAGCACACAAGTAACCCCACTGACGAAGAGTAGTGTTCACCTTCCATGTGGTCTTTAATTCTAGGCCTGAAGAACTCAAAGTAGTGCAGCCTACAAGTATTTGCAGTACATCATAGATCAGCAATGAAATTAACTCACTTCTGTTTTACTTCTGTCCAGCCAGAAGCACCCAGAGCTGAGAAGAGCTTGCCGGGACTGTGCTGAGCTGTGTAATATAACTGTACAAGAGAAGTACCTTCTATACAAACCCTTTTGTACTTTGAGATAGAAATGTCTACTTTTTCAACAGTTCTGTGAATTGACTTAACGTGATGAATGACTGCAGATTTGGAATGGCTGGTTTTGCTCTGGAATGTATTGTAAGGACTAAATTTGTTGCAGCAATACTGGGGAGATGATAAGGATTCAAACAAGCGGGGACTTAACAGAGGCCATTTATGTTTCCCAACAAAGCTGAATTCCACTGTGCCTGCATATATCTCAGCTTCTGCAATGAAGAAACAGTGCAAGTAGTTCAGTTTGTTAGTTTTACTTTGGAGAAAACAGATCACTGATTTTTTTGGTTCTTACTCCTTTCATAGCTGATTGGTCAATGGTATGTGTATATTTACACTAATTTTTCCTACATCTGCCACAACTCGTGTTTTTCATAAATAAAAGGTAAACTGATTCACTTGACTGTTAGTATGTGTTAATGAGATGGACAGTATATCAGTCTGTGGACTTGTAGGCTATTGAAATTTAACCCTTTTATAGTTTGCTCCATTAATTGAAAGTAATAAGTGCATGTTTTATCAGAGTATCACGTGGGATTTGTATGATGGGTCTGCTCTGGCAGCCCTAATTTAGGCAAAACTCAATGGACCTGAGTGAGTTTTTCTCCTGCGGGCTGTGGGCAATGCTCTGCTGTTCATCCAGACCTACAGAATCCTGCACCACAAGCTGCTGTAAGCTCTAATGTGTCAAAACTTAAATCTCCCTTAGTCCAGTTTATGCCCCACATCATGTGAGAGTCTCATGTATTCGTTTCTTGAAGTTTCACAGCCCGTGAGAGTTGTAAAATTCTGGCTACATGAGGTTGGGATGACTGCATTATGCACAGATGCTCAACCTTATTCCCTCATTAAGAAATAAAGATTTTTCTGATGTTTTTTGTGACTGTCCATATATGTTCATATAGCAGTAACTTTGTAGGCAGGTAGAATACGCTACAGCATAAATACTACAGTGAAGAACTGAGTTCCTGAGTCACACCCTTTGGACAGGGAAAGCAGCGCTGAGTGGTGCATCTTCAGGGACAATTTTGAAGACTTGTGTGCAGTTGGATGTAGTGTCTGTCCCAAGGAACATCAACAGGAGGAACTCTCTGCAGTCAGGTTCAGAGCAGCACATGCTCTCGGTGTAAGGCAGGGAGGGGGCTGTAGCTCATGTGCTGGCATGATTGTTCCATATAAGTCTAAGTGCTCCTGCTTTAAGATGTTAGGAGGCATTGTAAGTATCTGGTTGTTACTGTGGTGGCAGTAGGGGCAGGGGTAGCTCTGTGCTGAACCATTTTGAAAGTGCTGACAGCAGGTGATGGCTGCAGTGCTGCCTTGTGTCAGCCCCACGTCAGTGAGCCCAATGGATTTCTTTACCTGGTGATTCTCACTTATGTGGACACTCCCAGCTCATAGCCACTGACATATTTCACTTCAATGGACCTCTACAAATAAGTTGTTACAGAATGACGGTCAGTTTCACAATTGCTGCCAGAAGTTTTTAGGGTGGGGAAATGAGTTAACACAGCTTTTCATGGGTTTTCAGCTTCCCTTTCTGAGAAAGCAGAAGGGGAGGGGCATCCCTCCTTCACTATCATTGCCTTTAGGGCAGCACTCCTTGCACGTCTGCCCAGCAGGGCTCTGTGTTGCTCATATGGAGTTGGTGCTAACATAGATTGAGTGGGGCATTATAATGAAGGAACTGTAAAAATAGTTCAGGCTGCTGCCTGGCGTGGATGTCCTGTAAATGTATCACACTGGACAAATGAGAGCTTGAAAAAATGAAGTGAAAACTGATGACAGTGGTTTTACTGGAAATGCTGAATGCTGGGATTGGGTCCATCCCTATGGCAGATCTCATTAGTGTTGGGGTGCACGTCAGCAGTCAGCACTGATGGCTCTTTTGATGGTCTCGGACATTTTGAGTTATAAGCAGTAGGGATAAATTAAACTGACAAAATAATTGCACTGATATTTATACCTTCCGAATACCAATTTTATATTGAAAATGATCTCTGTATATAGTAGACAGCAGACTTTTAAGGTGTTGACCATGTATGAAAATCTGATTCATTTCTGAACTAGTAATACATAAGGTGTTCCGCTCTTTGGGCACTGGGTGATAGTGCCCTAAAAAGCCTTGGCTGTACTGATAAATGAGGAAATAAATACAATTGTAACACCTTACCAGAGCTTTGAATGTTTTCTTTCTTCTAGCAGAGAACCCTGGGGGTGATGAAGTGCCAGAGGAGCACCTGTCAGAACACAGCCTGTCCTGCTCTATGAGCTGGTTCTGCTCTCCTTAAGAGCAGTTTGGTTGCAGGCAGTGTAGGACACCCTCAGGTAGGCACCCTGATCTCACTGCAGCAATGACTGGGTGTCAGGTGAGGTCCAGCACGATCCTTTGGTGCTGGCTGTGGGTGCAGTGCCATAGAGAAGTAGACAGTCCATTCTCCCAAGGAGCTTCAGGCATCCAGTGCTTCCTCTGTGGTGCCCTTCTTGACCATACAAACCCCATCAGCTGAGGTCGTGCATCCCCTAGAAGAGGTGTGTAGTGCTGAGGAGCACTGCTGCTCCTGGCATTTGAGGCCTCTCAGGCATCAGGTGCTGCCTTCAGGTGCCAACCTTGTTTTCCATAAACATGAATCCTCTGACGATCTCCATAAATCAGCTTTATGTCTCAGCTGGTCGTTACTCTTCCGAGAATTTTCTTCTGAAATGACTTTTCTTCCTATCTAGGAATTGGGCAATTAGTGGGAGCATTAATCAGTGCATCATACCAAGCAGCACGCTGAGTTATGCCTTGCACTGCATTATAGACTAACCCGGTGCCAACAGACCTAAAACCTCCATTTCACTTCTCACATTACAAGAAGAAAAATGAGGAAATAGAAAGAAACATGTGCACTATTTCCAGCAATGCACTGTCTGTAACTCAGTTTTAAATTTAGTACAACCCTAATTAAGAAATGAACTTTCATAAAAATGTTACTGCATATATGACAGCAATCTGACTATTAGCAGAATGCAAACAGCTCTACATATATATATATATTTTTTTAAATATATGATTTGTTGCTTTATGTTGACTGATTTATAGGGAAATCCCCACCTTAAAGTCAAGAAGAAACGTTTGTTTGACCTATATGTGTTACCTCAACAGCTGCAGCACCCCATGCCTGGGGTTGGGGGTAAAGCTGCTGGGTTTCATCTCTTCGATGCAGTTGGAGCAAACCTTGCCTGGCCCAGGGCCACTGGTGGAGGTGGTCAGATCCTTGGTGGCAGCTTTTTGGGGATGCTGCGGGTGATGGGAAGAAAATGATGATGCAAAGGCAGGGCCCAGCATGTTTGCAACCTGTCCCACCTGCTTCCGCAGGGGGATGGTGCTGCTGTCCCTGGTCTCAGGGAGTGCACTGGGCACTTCCAGAAGGAGTGAGTACTGACTCCTGCTCCCGTTGCCTTTGTCAAGGCGCTTGTCCTGCCTGCAGTGCTGCAAAATGGGCATTGCAGCTCCTGCGCCATCCCAGAGCAGTGTCACCTGGCTGCTGGGGCTGGATGCTGTGCTGTCTCCAGCGAGGGGTGGACTAGGGCTGGGCTGCAGCAGGAAATACTGGTTCAATACAAGCTACAGCAGTTGAACAGTTACAGATGTGATTGCAGCACAGCTTCCGTTTTCCTGGGGCTTTAAACAGTGAAACAGTGCAAGGCGAAGGCAGAAGGGAGCAGAGCACAGGGAGGCAGCAGCACAGAACCGAGTGGGAGCAGCAATGGGGGACGCCTTCATCCGGCACATCGAGCTGCTGGGCTATGAGAAGAGGTTCTTCCCCAGCCAACACTATGTAAGTGCACAGTGAGCAGTGGAGGGCAAAAGCCTGACCAATGTATTTCTTGAGATAGCTGTGATTAAGGGTTTAAGAGCACCCCTTTGTGGAGCTGGGGGTCATGGGAATGACACGGGCTGGAAGCAGCCAGAGGATGACACCCCGTTTGGGGTCCCAGCCACGTGCTGAGCTGCAGCATTCTGCTCTGCCCCGCAGGTCTACATGTTCCTGGTGAAGTGGAACGACCTCTCTGAAAAGCTCATCTACCGCCGGTTCACCGAGATTTACGAGTTCCATGTGAGCAGACCCAGGGAGACACCACCCCCCATCCAGGGTCGGGGCAGGGAGGCAAAAGCAGACAGCAAACAGCAGATTGGAGCTGGAACAGCCCCTAAACAAATCTGGCTCAAAGGAGGCTCTTGGGTCCCCGTGTTTACATCTCCTTTGCCCCAGGAATGGGGAGCCCGGTGTCCCCAGGGAGGTTTCTCCTGGTGTTGGGTTGCAGACTGCAGCTGGGAGGGGTGAGCTGTGGGTGTTGTGGAGGGGTCACCGTGCCATACTCACAGCCCTGCTTGGCCCTGCTCCATAGAAAGCACTGAAGGAGATGTTCCCCATCGAGTCTGGAGACATCAATGCGGAGAACCGGATCATCCCACATTTACCAGGTAAGAGGTAGAGGCCTGGGGGCTGGACCAGAAATCACAGCCGCTTGGGAAATCGCCCCAAGCTGCTCTGTCCCTGTGCAGATACTGGCTGCCATCTCTGTTCCTGCTTTTGGGGCTGGAAATCAAAAGCCCAGCAGGGTCTGTCTCGTGCTGGGTGCCCTGGGGATGCATCCCAGAGCATGAGCTCCAGTCCTGGGTGGATGTAAAGGGAGAGGTGCTGAGCAGCTGCAGCTGAACACAGTCCTCCTTTGGTGACGCCATCCACATCCACTGTTTTTGGTGCTTTTCTGATGATAGAGAAAGGTGTAAGGGGAAGCAATGCAATATATGTTCAAGGAGATGGTATAAACTGATGGAAAGAGCTGACACTTAGTACCTAACTAAGCAAGGTGTGGCTCAGGAAAAATCCCCCTTTTATTTAATTTCCTTCTTAAAACAAGGCAGGGAGGGAGAAGTAGCTGTGGGCTCTGATTCCTCAAGGAAGGTCCTTGCAGCGCACAGCAGGATGGGTGTTTTTTTGCTTCCTGCTATTCCAAGCTGCCAGGAGCGTCCTCTTCTGAGCACGGGGCTGCCCAGCACAGCACGCTGCTGTGTTTGGAGAACTGAAAGCACCAGGAGTGGGACACCCACGGGGGTGTCATTCATGTGTGCACCTGATGTGGGGTTCAGTGCTGTGCCATGGGTTGGAGCTGCAAGTGGGGTTTGCTGGGAAGGAGGGATGTCCGTGTGTCCGCATGGTCCTTTGAGCCATTCCTGGTGTCCTGGAGGCAGCGAGCATTGTTACAGCTGGGCACGGCCTGAGCACATGTATGGGAGTTATCCTGTAACCAAAATAGGGTTCAATGGGGTTTTCCTAGGGCTTGTGCAAGGGTTGTGGGCTGCAGGGATGAGCTCAGCTGTGCAAGCTCTACACTTGCTCACTGGCACCAAAGCCACTCGTTTTCAGGTGCAGAGCAGCCTGATGTAAGTCTGTGGCTTTCTGTCTGCTTTTTCTGTCTCCCTTCCCCTCTCCACCAGCCCCAAAGTGGTTTGATGGGCAGCGCTCGACGCAGAACAGGCAGGGCACGCTGGCTGAGTACTGCTACACGCTGGTCAACCTGCCCCACAAGATCTCCCGCTGCCTGCACGTGGTCAGCTTCTTTGAGGTCCGGCCCGATGACATGAACCCCGTCACAGACAGCCAGTGAGTGCAGCAGGGCCAGTTCTTCACCTCTGCAGTGCAACACCAGTTAATCATGCAATAATTAGCTCCTGGGATCTAGCTAATGCACCGCTTTGCTCCATGTAGGATCAGGAAGCCCGAGGTGTTCCTCCTGCCCAAGGATGCAAAGAAAAATGCCAGCGGTGAGAGGCCTGGGGGGGGCTGCATAGGGCTGCCTCTGCCACAGCAAAATGCACAGGGAGAGGGGCAGTGTGGGTGGATGGGGCTGAGCAGAGGCAGGCTGCCCCACGGCAGGGGCTGTGGCTGACAGCAGGGGGCAAGAGCAGCCTTGCTGCTGTGTGAAAACCACATCCCGTGGGAAAAAGAGTCGGGGATGTAGCTGTTGAGCCCTAGAAGGTGCTGAGGTTTTGCATTTGGCTGTCCTGGAGTTGCTTTTAGTGTGGCTGAAATAGGGTATTTCTGTGAGAGGAGGGAATGTCTCTCTTCTCTCCCACAGACATCACAGGCCCCATCGTCCTGCAGACGTACCGAGCCATCGCCGACTACGAGAAGAGCTCCAAGTCTGAGATGGCTCTAAAAGCTGGGGATGCAGTGGACGTCGTGGAGAAGAGTGAGACTGGTAGGTGTCCATGTTACTGCGGGCCAGCCCCATTCCTGGCCACCATCTCAGCAGGGGTGGGGACAGCCGTTGTGTCTTACACCCAAACACTGTGTCCCTATGGTGTCAGTTACAACAACAAAGGTTGTGTGAGGGGCTGCTGATGGAAAGGCCCAGCGCCAAACTTCTCAGTGCTTCCCGGTTCACATTCACATGGAGCCCCGTGACGGTTTGTTCTGGTTGGGGTGTGGGGTTGTGAGGCAATCCTAGAAAACCCTGCAGCCTCCTCACATGCCTCAGCCTGGGATGGTTCCTGCCCAAGAGGAAGCAGCATGAAGTGGCTGGGCTCCTCAGTTACACCACCACAAAAACAAAACAGCTCCAGTGCCCTTCCGGATGTGTCATGGGGACTCCTGAGCACGGGATGGGGAACACGGCTGCTGCTGGCCGTTCCTGCAGCCTCCACGCTGTCCCTGCTCTTGCCCACCCTGCTCTCCTTGCAGGTTGGTGGTTTTGCCAGTTAAAGAACAAGCGGGGCTGGGTGCCAGCTGCCTATCTGGAGCCGATGGATGGTCCTGATGAATCAGAGGAGCAGGAGCCCAACTATGCAGGTAAAACACTCAGAAAACCACATCGTTCCCAAGAGCATCACCCGTCTGCAGCACAATTCATTGCAAGGCAGGACCTTGGGGCACAGGGATAATACTGTAAGAGCAGCACGGGCTTTCTGCTGCACACATGTCCCTGTTGTGCCAGGTGGGAGGGGTCCTGCAGCTTCCTGATCATTGCTATCAGGGCTTCATCTTTGTGGTTTTCAAAACACTGCAGCAGACTCTATTAGCACAGCACTTCCTTGTTCCTCATTTAATCACCCAAATCGCAAACATGCTTTTCAGCCTAGATAGATGTCCTTTCACTACTTGCACTTGACAGCCTTCTCCTGCAGGAGTGCTGGGTGGACCTGGAGGAACTATTGCAGCAGCAGAGCTCAGTCCAGGCTTGCAGACCTTGGGTTTGCCTAAAATTGCAGGTTGATGCTCTGGTGCTTCATCTGCTCAGTGAAGGAGAGGCTGAGCCCCATTGCTGGGGGTGATGTCCCAACTGTGTGTGTGCAGGTGAGCTGTACGTGGTGCAGAAAAGCTACACGGCTGTGGAGGAGGACGAGCTGACACTCAAGGAGGGTGACACCATCGAGGTGATCCACAAGCTACTTGATGGCTGGTGGGTCATCAGGTGAGAAACACCACAAAAGCAGGAAATGGGATGGGATGGACCTGAAGTTCTCCAGACCAGGGTTGTGACATCTGTGGACCTTTTGGTGCTGCTGCTTTCTTTTGCAGGACTTCTAGTAGCCTTGTGGCTTTGCTAAGTGCAACCACCAAGAAGGCAGCAGATGGAAAAATTGCATCTGTTATTTTTCCAGCCTCTAAGTATTCTGGCATAGTTTGTTTGCTGAAACTTCAGCTTTCATCCCAGCCTTAGCTTATTCTGTAGTTTTGGACTTTCCCAGGGAAACCCCAGCTGCATTTGTGCTCTGGAGAACAAGCAGTGTTGCTTTGTGTTGCAGGAAGGACGAAACCACAGGTTATTACCCCTCCATGTACCTGCAGAAATCTGGGGAGGTGAACACTCCCGAGAAAAGAGGGCTGAGGAACCACAACATTCCCCCCCGGAGGTAGGAAATGAGCTGAGGGAGGGAGGGAGGGAAGAAGGGAGGAGGACAAAAGCTCTTCTTCGAGAGGGTGAAATGAATCTTTTGGGTGTGTGGTGTTTCCTGTTCACCCTGGCAATGCAAAGAGAGGAGAGAGGTGAGCAGAGCACAGAGAACAGGGGCAGATCCTGCAGGACTGCAGCAGAGCCAGCCGAGATCAGGCAGGATCAGGCAGGCACATTTCTCCTTGTCCTTCTGCAGAGTTTCTTTTCTGGGCTAATCTCGTTTAATTTTAAAATTAGATTTTTTTTTTTTTCCCCTAAGTGCATCCACTGAATCTTTGAGAAGCAGGGAGAGATTTGACTAATCAGGGCTGCCAAATGGCCTAATCTGATGGGAGGATTTGAGCTAATGGAAGGGATTTTATTTTGATTAAAAAGATAAAAAGCAATAATAGCTCATTAATTCTGATGCAACGACAACGGCTAAGAAGGGCAGAGCTTGCCTGGATCTTTTCTTCCCCCACAAGCAAACAAGGCAGCCTTCTATAAAATCTCTCAAAATCCGGCTCTGCTGGAGCATGGGTTGATGGTGAGGCAGTGTAAAATGGTACAAATCCGCTTATTTGAGTGCACTGATGCTTACTGATACCCTCGGGGAGGTGATGTGGTGAGGACAGCGACCTGTCCCTGTGGCACTGCTGATGGCAGCGCATAGCAGAAGCAGGTGGGAACTGGGTAAGCAGGCATGCTGCTTACCAGGGAATGGCCACAGCATGAATTTGGGCTCGGAGCATTCTCATTGCAGTGGGGAAGAGCTTGGCTCTACAAAACAGGGCACACACTGAAACGAGGCAGGGGCTGAAGGCAGAGGGCTGCAGGTGCCTCCAGCAGAGCAGGATGGTGCTGTGGGTGGTGAAAGCCGCCACTCTCATCCTGGTAATGACAACGAAGCAATGACTCTGTCTGCCTGCCTGGGGATTGCCCTGCATGATGGGGCTTTCCCACAGCAGAGCCCAGGGCTCTGCATAGCCCAGAGCTCAGCCTTTCACTTCTCTCTGTGGTGTCTGCTGCAGCACAGCACTGGGCAGACAGCTGCACAGGCACCTGCCCCAGGCTCTGCCCCCAGATCCCATACAGTGAAGCTCAGTGCTGCAGCCAGCACAGATACCATATCCATCCATCCTCTCATCTGCAAGCAACGTTACATCTCTTCCAGGAGTCCCTTGAATTCTGGGGAAGACCTCATGCCTCTCTTGCCCTTTTCAGCATTGTGCCTGATCTACCTTGCCATCCCCGCCTTCACTTTCCAGGCTTCAGGTTTCACCCATCAGCACATGCTTCCAAAGCATTGCTCTAGCTGCCTCCTAACAGCAGTTCACCCCCAAGCTGGCAGGCACCTGCTGCCTTCTGTCAAGTAGAAATGAAAAGCAGGTAGGGGTGTTCAGGCAGGGCAGAGTAGGAAGCACAGCGTACAGAAGCAGGGCTGGGGATTCTCAGAGAGAAACTGTGTGAGTGAGAGCTACGGTTGTGGAAACGGAACATTTAATTTCTGACTTGCTGCAGATCCACCATCCGCAATGCGAAGAGTATCCACAACAAGGGACGGAAGCAGATCAGCCAGGAAACCTACAGGAGGAACAGCAAGAAGTATATGCAGAACCGGAGGAACATGAGGGGCAATTTGCAGAACAAGGACATCATCCGTAAGTCTCAGCGGGGTCCTTGACCTAGACATGGACTGAAGTCCTGCAGGACTGCTATTCTATGATTTTATGACATGGTTCATGCGCTCCAATGCTGGTTGCTGGCAGTGTGGCATAAACAAATAAACTTGAGAATCTCTGTGCCACACTGAAAGATGTAGGGAGAGAGGAGGAAGCAAGTCCTCTTTTCTCTCAAACCCTTTGCACTTTGTGGCCCCAGGCTTGCGCTGTCCTTACAGGGCAGCATGGCCTCCAGCTCTGCCCCTTCACTGGAGGACCTGGAGGAGCACATAGAGGTGTGGGGTTGTGCAGAGCTCTGACCAATCTCTGCATCTGCTTCACCCACAGCTGAGAAAAATGAGCAAGAGGAGAACAAGTCGAAGGCTCAGCCTGCGGTTCCTCCCCGGCCCAGCAAAGACCTCATCATGAACCGCTGCACAGAGAGTACCAGGAGGAAGATCATGTGAGGCTCTCAGCCCCCAAACCCTGCGAGCAGATGCTTTGTCTCTTATGCAGAGGGGGCACCGAGCCAGGCTGGGGGTCTGTGTATCTCCCAGAGCAGCTGTGAGCCCAGGCTCTGTGTTGACCCCACCAAGGTGCCCCAAGGAGCAGTGTGAGCACTTCCATCAGCACCTCTGGGCTCAGCCTTCCCACAGCCCAGGTTCCTCATCACTAGCAGGTTCACTTTTATCCCTTATTTTTATTCTGAGTGATTTTTTTTTTTCCTGGTTTTTAACAGTTACCAGCATTGCTCTGATAGCATAGCCGGGGCTTCAACCACTGTGAGAAAGCCGTAACATGTAAATAACCTGTACAAAAAGCAGTGTAGCATAAACACTTCATACTTGTATTTCAACGCTTTCACGCTGTGTGGACAACCAATCAATAAACAAGATATCGGCGTTGAACCAATTCGGTTAAATAGTGAAAGCTCTCTGGTGAAAGCTTTCTTCTCTGCTCCCTCTAGTGGGATGCTGGGGCCAAGGTGTGAAGAGCCAGCTGAGCCTCAGGGGCGTCCATGAGCTGAAGGGGCCATGAGGTGAAGTTGCTTGAGGGGAGGCGGCCATGAGGGGAGGAGGCCATGAGGGGAGGCGGCCATGAGGCTAAGCTGCCCCAGATGGCGGTGGGGTGGGAGATGGGTGTGGGGCTGAACCCCAAAGGGCTGAAGGGCTCCGCATGGCTGCTCCTGCCCCTTCGCAGCCTGAGTGGGCAGAGGGGCCCAGCACGGTGGGGGATAGCACCGCCACACAGCAGGGAGCAGAACAGAGGGCTGTGTGAGGTGACAGCCAGCCCTGTTGCGGCGACGCCAACACAGTTTGGATTCAGGTTGGGGTCTCAGTTTGAGCTGGGCCCACCCTCTGAGGTGGCCTGCATTGCCGCTTTAAGACGAGGGGAGCGGAAGGCACGCTCCGTGCGGCGCATGCGCACAGCGCCCGGCGGCGCGGGTGAGAGGTCGCCAAGATGGCGGCGGCGGTGAGGCGGGCGCTGAGGGCAGCCGCGCTTCCGCCGGTCCCGTGCCGCTGCCTGGCCAAATCCGCGGGGCCACCGAGCGCCAGGCAGCTGCAGGAGGCCGATGAGGCCGCCCCGATCTTCCAGTACGCGGGGAAGGCCGCTAAGCGGAAGGATCGGGTTTTCGTTTGGGGTTTCTCCTACTCGGGCGCTCTGGGCGTGCCCAGCTTCGTCAAGCCGGACGCGGGCTGGAAGAAGCCGCGGCGGATCCAAGCGACGCCGTACCGGCTGGAAACGGACGGGAAGGTGGGCGGGGAGCCGGGCTGCTGGAGCTGCGGGCTGGGGAGCGCCGACTGAACGCGTCGTTCGCCGTGAGGGATTCGGAGCCTGAGAGGCTTTGGGTCCTCCGGAGGGATTTAGAACCACACAGGCGCCGCCCTGCGCCTCCTGCTGTAGGAGCCGCTGTATCCGTGCGTTGGGTTTGGGTGGCGAGGGGGGGAGCGGCAGAGCTGTGAGGGGTCTGGAGCGCAGTGCTGTGGGGTTGTGGCACTGAGGGATGTGGGGTTGGGTTGGTGGTTGGGCTCGATGATCACGCTGGTCTTTTCCGGCCTTAACGATTCTGTGATTCATTTTTCGAAGCTTATTGCTGAAGGCTATTTTGTGTTTGTCTTCAAAGATATCCTCTGCTGCCTGTGGTTATGGATTCACGTTGCTGTCTTCTAACACCGCTGACATCACCAAAGTGTGGGGCATGGGCCTGAACAAGGACTCCCAGCTTGGATTTCAGAGAAGCATAAGAGACAGAAGTAAGGATTGAGGTGTTATAAGACCTTACAGGGCAGCACTGTGGGCTGCACACAGTGAGTGAAACTTCAGATGAGAAGGTGTAGAAAATTTGCTGGAGGTTTTGATGCAGATCATAGGGGCCATACAAACATGCTTCCATGTCTGTTTGGTTTTTGAACTTAGCTGTTTGGGTTTTTTTCTTTCATGGTTTGTAAGTAGGTGTTCAAGCCCTCCATCTTTTCTAGGCACTCTTCCTGTATTCTTGCCTAAAAGATAACTAAAATGGAAGCACCTTTTTGTTGAGTCTATAGGCAATATGATGGACCAGTTATTAAAATGATTTTGGCAAGGTAGTTTGCTCCCTTCTGTTGCCTTTGCATCTATAAAGTATTTTCCTTCCACATGGAGATTTTTTGACAAGGTCAGTTCTGGCTTTTTGTGAAACTGTTGATTTATTTTATTTTAATGTAAAATTGAATTTTGAAAGGAAAACAGATTATTCAAACATTTGGTCTTATACCAAACTCTCAGACACATAAAATAGATTATCTCTATGCAGAAAGCTGTCACTTTCCACTTAACCCAGATATCAAAAACCATGAGCTTCCCTTCCTTAAAAGATTTTTGTTTGAAAATATTCTTTAAACAATTAGGAAAAAAAACACATTATAACCAGTTTTTCCTCTTTATACCCTGTAAGAGCATAATTAATCATGGTATAATGTGTCTGTTGTGGGCAAGAATTTAAACTTAATGGTAAACCAATAGAAAATTGCTGCTGTTGTGGAGAATGCTGAAGTATATGCACTTAAATAGCAGCAGGAAAATGACAGCAGCCTCCACTCACTTTTGCTTTTTAAGGTTTCAGCTCTTACTCTGCCTTAGTTCTGTAATTGTTCAACTCTCAGATGTGTCCTCTCGTCTTCTAGTTTTTTGTGTGGCATGCTGATTTTTCTTTTTGTTAAAGAGTCCAGAAAAAGGTTAAATAGTTCTGCAGTTCAAGCCCTTCTAAGTAAGGGAGTGTACATTGTTTTGTGGGGGCTTTTGAAAGGGATGTACAGATCAGTGAGGTTGCTTCTGCTCCACATTTAACTTTCCACAGACAGGTTTTCTGTTGGCTAAGCTGCTTGTTCCTTGGTTTTGCAACCTTGCTTTGATACCTGCTAGTTCTAATGCTGTGTCCCCACAGAGCTGTTTTGCAGGGAACCTAAACCTTCTGATTTCCAGATGGCTGTATGTCATGCTGTAGAATCAGCTGTTTCTAAGCCAAACTTACATTTTATCTTCATCCTATCCTGCTTTAGCCACCTTGTTTATTTGCCTCTCATGACCTTCAGATACCATCAGTGACAACAGTGAGTTCATTACCACAGATCCCAGTAGCTGGTGTGGCTGAACTGGAAGGAACAGAGAGAAAAAGGGGTTTTGTTTTGTGATGTCCATGTCTCCCTAGATAGATACTAGCTTTGCTGATGGTAGCATCTGTCTTAGAGTAGGTGTAGGTGTTCTTTTTCTAACTGAGGCAGTGAGAGCTAGTTAAAATGCTACTACATGTGAGCAAAATACTGTGTTGAGTCTTCTGGGATTTGCTTTCACCTGTTATAGTCTTTGATATCACAGCTTTTTTTATCTCCCCTTAACCTTTTGCCTAGCACTTGCTATGTTCTGCTGTTCGCTTTTTTTCCCGGTTGACTGTAACTGGTTACGTATTCTTTAAGTTACTAAATCTTTTTTTTAATACAGGCTGTCACTTTCTTTCTTGAACCTTAGATCTCTTATCCCTTACGGAGCCGTGCTTGCTATTGTTTTTTGCATGCCATTTTCTGAAAGGGTCTTTAATCTACTGTTCTTTAAATATGAAGCCCTAAGATTTTACGTTTGCCTTTCATGCTGTCTTTTTGTGGTTCTGCTATTGTACCTTGTTTGCAGTATCCCCACTAGTATAGAGAGCTTTAGTTTGAGCTTAGAGTTAGGCTTTCTAGTAATCCAGACGTATTCAACAAAATGATTGAGCATGTAGCTGAAAGCCTCAGTTTCCCAGTTCTGGCCTCCTGGTGCTTTATTAACGTTCACTGTCCATGTATGGTGGATTTTTGGTTAGGCAGTGATTCTTAGCTTCAGCCATCCCTATTTCTTTTAATCTTTTCCTCCCAGTGATGAATATCACTCACCTTTTTACTTTAACATCCTAGTTTTCAAAAATAAGTTTGCTTTTGTAACAACTAGGAATCTGTTTGTGTCTGTACAATATAATCAACAAATATGCAACGAATTTGCTTTTTATAGAATCAACTGACTTATTTATTTCTCTCTATTCCTTAAGCTAAAGGCTATGAATATGTCTTAGAACCATCTCCAATTCCATTACCGCTGGAGAAGCCACAGAAGACTCGAGTCTTGCAGGTGTCCTGTGGCAGAGCTCATTCCCTGATCCTGACAGACAGCGAAGGAGGTACAGTATTGCTCAGGCTGGTAACAAGGGACTGACTGTGCTTTCATTAAAAGACTTGAGAAAGATTGCCTGATGTCCTCTAAAACTAGACCCCAGAAGGACTGCATGTACTATCAGTGTGATGCAGGTCTTTGTGGGATTGCTCCCAGGAGGCAGAGGACTGAGCTGATAATCGTGCTGTGCTCTGCGTTCTGTTTGGCTGAAGTTGTAAACACGTTGGATGCTTTTTGCCTGCAAGTATTGCAAAATATGGTTTGTTTATCTAGCCTCAGGCTTCCTTTAAGTGCAGGCTATTTGTCTTGTTTGGGCAGATATGTTTTTGAATTCATTTTTGGGTGGCTATGCCAATAGTTCTGTGTTACTTTCCCTGTGGAGCCCGAGTGCTGCATTTATTAAAAGCAGTGAATGAGTCGGCCCCTGTACAGAAGGTCTGATGTGTGAATTGGCATTCTGCCTCTCTGGTAATTCTCTGTAGCAGTGGCTTCAGCGGTGCTTATCGCTGGGTGAGCTGCGTGGTGGATGTAACACTCCTCTGGGAGCACTGATCTATTCCTGAGTCTCCTTGGCAACGGCAGGATGGGCTGTGCAGTTACTGAAGGACAGCCAATGGGCTCCAGGTACTGCTGCAACAATGCTCCTGGTTATTGTTGACTGAAATGGATTCAGTCACTTGACTTTAAGTGGATTTGATTTGGAGAAAGCTTCTGCCTGTTTTTCAAGTGCTGTGTATAAACTTTCATACTGAGGACTTTATGAATATATCTCATGTACCTACAGAGAAGCTTTTGTGAGGTTGGACAGCAACAAAAGTAGTGTGTTTTGTCATTGTTTTTCAGTCTTCACCATGGGAAACAATTCTTATGGACAGTGTGGTCGGAAAGTTGTTGAAGATGAAGTTTACAGGTGAGAATCCAAATGAGTGGAACTTTGTTTACTTTAAAAGCATTGTTGCATGAGAAGAACCTTTCAGTGAAGCTTATAGGTGGTATAAGGATACTGTTCTTAATCTTGAGCAGGCTTTTATACTGCGGGCATCATGTAAAGAGCCTGAGTGTAAAGCCAGATTGGACATGGGCATTCTTCTTGCCATGTTCATAAAACAGGAAAAAAAAAAAGCCAATATCTGACAGATTTCACAGGACACAGTGAGGAAAAGCAGCCTTCAAAATAGCCTGAGGTAATCTGTATCAGTAGTCCTTCCTTCTTCCTTCAGCCTTTCAGAGGGGGCATGCAAGTGCCTTTTCTGGGTGTCTTAGAAATGCCATTTCATCATGAAAGAGTCATCCTTTTGTTGGACCTCTGTGCTGTGTCTGCCTTCCAATCTGGACTGATTTCCTTTATGTGTGTTTATGGGCCACAAAGTGCATTCTCAAAATATTTACAAGAGGGTAGTCATCTAAGTGAGAATATGTTGGAAGTTACTGACTCCATCACTGGGCTTGGAAGAGGTCTTGCAGGTTGCTGAGTGATCCACAAGACTTGGCCTGTGGAGTTTTAAGAAAATAGCTGTTATTTAGCTAGCTCTTCTTCACCTTGGGACTGGAAGCATTGTTCAGAGGTATTTCAATATAATCAAGGTACTGCTCAGAATTCCTGTTTTTATGAAAGAGTGAAATAAATGCCAACACTGCTGTGTTTGTGCTCTGGGATCTAATTTCAATTAGTCTGTAGTTAAGCATAGTGTTTATGCAGGTGCTGCAGTATTACCTATTGTCAGTGTTTTTTCCAGGCTAGGGAATGTGTTCGAGGACTTCCACCCCCAACTCCCATTAAAGGTTATATTTTAAAAGCATCTGTTCTTCTTTAGGAGAAGAGAATGCAAAATCAGTTCCCTTTTTTGTTCAGTGGAACTGTGCTTTCAGATTCTGTAAGAGCACGAAAGACTCTCTTCTTCAAACAGCAAAGTGACTTTTGGTAAAGGGAGGTCTACCTTCACATATTTCAGTTGCAGTCTTCTGAAATGCTCTCTTTGTCTTTTATCTTCTTGGTTGCTATTTGATGGTGTCCAGTGAAAGCCATTTAATTCATCAACTGAATGATTTTGACAGCAGAGTTGTCCAGGTAAGAGGATCTTCTGAATCTAAATCTGAAGATGGGTTGAAAACTGGCTGAGTGACTAAGCCCAGAGCAAGGAGATCAGTGGTACAAAGTCTGATTGGAGGCCATTATCTGGTGGTCTATCCTGGGGATCAGCGCTGGGTCCAGTCCTATGAAACACCGTCCCTTGGAGTTCTGGTCACAGGGGAGCTGCTTTATTTTGAATTTTGTCTTTTCCATTTCAGAGGTGAACTGTGAGGCCTGCTGAAGGTTTGCAGAATGCTGTTTGTAATTCTCATTCCTCACACAGCTGCAGCATTTCCAGGCACAGGAGCAGTTCAGCATTAGTAGGCTGTGCTGCCATAGTAGTACTTTGTGTATAGGTGTTGCTTCTGGCTTGTGCAGCATCCTCAAAGGCAAGGATAATGCGTTTGTCAGCAGTTAGAGAGAACATTGCACATCCTAATTGTGTTTAGAGTTAGGCTTTTCAAAGGTTTTTTTCTCAGGGGAATTGAGTATCTGTGTCTGTGACCTGAGTCATTGGTACCTGTTTGTACTTTTGCAGCATCTGCTTGCTTAAAATTTCTGGTACTCAATCTCTTAAATTGTGAATTGATGTTTGGCAAATTTTTAGGTTCTATTTTTGAAGATCTTGACTTTAATTTGTGACAAACCTGTGGTAGACATGATTGCTGGTTCAGTGTAAACCTAAATTTGAGAACAGATGTGTTCTGGGAGCATCTGCATGGCAAGGGATCAGTAGCAGTTTGTAACTGGCATTGAGAGCTGTGTGGTAGCATTCTGAGAAGGGAGATCTCTTATTTATTCTTTACTGTTATTATGTTGCACTGCTGAATCTGGCTTTCCCTTAACTAAGCCTTGTTCTGGATCTCAAAACAACTGCAGCGTGACTTTCCACAAAGAAAGCTCTGCTATTTCTTGTGTTGTATCATGCTGTTTGTAGCCTTCCCTGCCTGTAGAGCATTTTCATTTGCAGAGAAAGGTCAAAATCTGAGCTGCTGGGCACTGTAGAGGTTCATTGCTCAATTTGTCTGCCAATAATGCTTCATTAAATCAATTCTGAACACATGACCTTTGCTGACCAGGTCTGGCTTTCTGTTTGTGTGCAGGTTGTGTGTGGGCAGGACCACAGTCTGTTTAGAACCAAGAAAGGTGCTGTCTTTGCGTGTGGTTGGGGAGCTGATGGACAAACAGGTAGGAGCTCAGCTCAGCTTGCTATATTCATCCATTCACTAAAATGCAAGCTCTTAATTCAGAGCTAAATTTGTCTTGCAAGTATGGATGGAAAGGGGCTGGTGCGTTTCCAGCTGTGTGCAGATGTTCTCAGTACTCTTGTGTAACCACGGAGAGACAGAGCAGTTCAGTTCATTTCCCAGATACCGTGCTGTCAATCCCAGCATGCAGTCTGAGGAGGATGTGTTTGCTGTTTGAAGTTCGAGGGGAGGTTATCTGGAAGTGGCATGTGAAAGTTAGCTCCCTGCTTCCATGCAGACTTTGCTTCGTGATTCTCATTTTGGGGTCTTTTGCTTCCTGTTTTGGACTAACAGAGATCTTTGGCTGCAGCTGCTGTCTTAGCATGGGATCCTTGGTCAGGCCCTTGTTCTGGTGGCTCTTGCTGGCAGAGGACTTTGAGCCTTTCCTGCTGTTTAGTCCTTCTGCTGCTCCTGAAGCCAGGTTCTTTCTGCGGTTCTGTCATGGAGGCATGCTGTGGTTTGTCTGCATTCTGGTCTCCTGTCCAAGCAGCTGTCACATCATGTGCTGGCTTCCCAGCATCTTTTGCCACTTCTCCTGCTGTTGTCTAAAATGATTGCAGAGTGTGCTGTCACTCGTGGCTGTCTTTGCAGAAGACACAGTGCTGCTGGTTTGGGACTTTGCCTCCATCAGGGTATCTGCTTGGCTTGTTTAGTGCTCTCAAACTCTTCAGTCCACGCAGACAAGAGAGATCAGGGCCTAGGCTGTTTCCTGTGTATGGCTGTATAAAGTTTGTATTTCAGAGAGAGGTAGCTTTGCCTAGTAGAGCTGGTGTTTGTGGCTGCTTGTCCATTGAAGTGGGTTCTGTGTAGGAATTAAAGTATGGCTGGAAGAATATTCTTAATCATCTTGCTCTCTTTTTTCCCTTTCAGGTCTTGGACACTACAATATCACGAATGTTCCAACTAAGCTAGGTGGTGACATTGCTGGAGTAAACATTATCCAAGTCTCTTCCTATGGGGACAGTTGTCTGGCTGTTTCAGATGAGGGAGACCTCTTTGGTTGGGGAAATTCAGAATACTTGCAGTTGGCGTCTGTCACAGAAACCACACAGGTCAGTTGGCCTGGGGGCCTTGTTTTCACGTGTTTCTGTTAGGCTGCAGTTAAAAATTAAGTGCTTCTCCCAGCTCTTTTTTTGACAGCAGTATAAATCAATATAAACTAACACCACTAGCAAGCTGATTTTCCCAATGTTTACGAAACCAGTGTGTCTGAAATGGTTGTACAGCTTTAGGGCAGCATGTTTCCCAGCTACTGATGGGCAGAAGTTTGGGTTACATCATCCCAGTTTGTCTGTTATGGGGGGAGAGCACACTGTATTCTTTTCCTTAGCCCATTGCTATTGCACCCAATGAGATGCAGCTTAGTGTTTGTGCTGGATGCATTAATGAGGCAATCTTAGGATCTGTAGAAAGAAATAAAGATGGGGGGAAGTATATTACAGAGGAATAGTTTGAATAACTTTTAAAGTCGAGGTTTTGTCAATACATATGTATTATACAACAGGGAAATTACATTCTATAATTGTGCACTTCATAATGTTGAACTCTGTGCCATGGGCCTGGATTTTTACACCAGCTCCCTTAGCAGGTTTAGAGTTGGCCCTAAACAAGTCCCAGTTTTTCGCACGTAGAAGTTTTTTGGAGCAAACTTCTGTGGGTTAGTGCTGACTTGACACTAAGTGTTGTAGTACTGATGTAATTAGACAGATGGTCTCCTCTTAGAGTTAGTGTAGAAAATGGAGTCAGGGAATTCATTCATACTCAGCTATTCCTGGCAGAAAGCTAAGAGCAAGCAGTCACATTAGCATGGCCCTAGTAAAATCTGTAACTTTGTTTCCTATGCTACTCCTTGTCTATCCTTAATGTAGGGCTAATTAATGAGGCTTCGGAGGCCTGAAGACAATGACTGTTATAAGTAGTGTAGTGGTTGCCTGACTGGGTGCTTATGGCTGAAGTTGGAGGGGTCTGGAATAGCTGAATGGCACCTGTGCTAAAGCTGGAGTTTTACATATCACAAAGGTAACGTGCAAATTACAGAAGAGCAAGTACTGCCTGTAACTAAAACTATAGAAAACATTAAAAACGTAGGTGTAGTTTCCAGTTCATTACCTTGTCTGAAACAACTCTTGCAACCTCATACAGGTGAATGTTCCCAGACATTTGCCATTCAAGATTGGGAAGATAAAGGAGGCTGCGTGTGGAGGTACTGGCAATATTGTGCTAACAGGTGAGTTGATTTTTAGTCATCCTCTTTAATGCAAGGCCATGCAGTGGATGGATTATAACATACTGAAGCCAGCTTCTTGTTCACTAGAAGCAGGGAGTTGCAGTCAGCATGAGAAAAGCTTGTATGGTGAGAATACTATGATTTAAGAATGAACTAGAGATCCTTTTTGGTCCCTTGCTTTCTGATCACATGGGTGGCCTATAATGAAGGTGAATATAGGGAAGAAGTAAGGCAGTGCTTGGGAGGAGGAGCAGGCCTTTGTAAGTCAGACTTATGTAAGATTGACTTATAAATAAATCTTGATAAAGCAGATTAGAAAGAAGAGAGTTCTGAGAATTCTTGCTGAATGTTCTTGGGATTGCCAGCAGTGTGAGGAGCACAGCTTGAAGAAAGATTCTGAATAAAGGAGCAAGGGTTGTAGTGCTTTGAGGAAGGATTTTCTTGATGAAGAGATTTCCACTTACAGTGCAGTTACTGTGAAGGCGTTTGAGCTTCTAGAGTGAAGGAAGCAAAGCTGGCAGTCATAGCATCTTATTCTGTCTTATGCTGTCCAGCTGCTTCCTTTTCAGGCACACAGTTTAAGAGAGAATGGCAGGCAGGGCACCTAGCCTGCCTCAAAGGTTTGGCTGTGCCTCAAAGGGGTAAGCAGTGATAATAAAATATTCAGTCTCTAGCTGAAGCATTTTATCCAGCCTGCACTATGTTGCGTTTTTCCCCCCTAAAAGTTCTGCCTGTGAAGCTTGAGTCTACACAGCTTAGGGGAAAAAAATAAAGGCATTTGAATGGGAATGCATTGTTTATTACTTTTGAATATTCAAAAGGTGTTAGAACTCTCTGGGAGAAAGGAGAATATCCCTTTGGATCTGGTTAACTCTTGGTCATGGCATGAATTTCACAAGCACAGGCTTTATTACAGAGTGTCTTCTTACTGTAATGCAGAAGAAGGAAGTGTTTTTGTCTGGGGATATGGAATTCTTGGGAAAGGACCAAACCTAACTGAAACAGCAGTGCCAGAGATGATCCCCCCCAGCCTTTTTGGCTGGTCAGACTTCAGTCCGGATGTCCGTGTTGTTCGTGTTCGCTGTGGGCTCAGCCACTTTGCAGCACTTACAAGTAAGTTTCTAGTCCTGCTGTCATGAAGAAGTCGTATGGCTGTGCTATTCTCAGCTTAACTAACAGACCACACCATCTTTCTTTAAACTTAAACCACACTGGAATGCAGCAGCAGGGGCAACATGTTTGCAGGAGTCAGCATGGTCTCTAGTCGTAGGTACTGTTATGATAAAGCCTGTTTCAGTGTGAATGTGTCTGTTACTTACTTGTCACTTCTAAAATGAGCTATAAGTTCTAGAAGGTGTTATTATTCTAGTAAAAAAAGATAAATCAATCTCAAACAGAAAAGCCAGGCAGGTTTTTTTTCTCATACAGAATAAATCAATCAATTACACTTCAGAAGCGAAAAGAATTCTTATGATAGATGGACAAGTTAAAACTGAGAGTTTAAATGTCAGGCTTTCTTGCCTCTTCTGACCAACTCCATTAGCAGTCTGAGGTGGGAAGACCTGTACAGTTAGTATGCCAGGGTGTGATACCATCGTATGTATGCATGTGTTTGACACCAGCATTAAAAGGAAGCTTTGGATGTGAAGGTCACTTAAAAATGATCAGCAGAGGGCAGCAGCACAGAAAACCCATGTGCTTTGCTTAGCAAAAACAGTACTTTGGTAATGAGAAGTGCTTAGTCCTGACGTGCTTGGTCAGTGTTGGGGAAGTGATGTGCCTGTAACTGGTCTCCCCTGTTATCCAGGAGGCATTACAAACTGCAGCCTGACTAAACTGTAGTTGTTTTAGATGGTTTTGGTTGTCTCTTCTGTGGAGGTGATCTGCATACTTCAGAGCTCAGTACGTTGGGAGGATTGAAAAATGATTGCTTCCTGACACAGCTGAATATAATTTTGTTTTTCCTCAGTTACCAGTAGAAGGTCACTTCTGTTGGGCAGTTAGCACTGTCCAGGTATTGGGTTGGGATGGGTTTCACTGCCTTGCTTACCCCAGAAGGGTTGCTACCTGGACTTGTGCAAGGCCTGTGACATGGTCTCACTCCACATCCTTATCTCTAAATTGGAGAGAGACGTACTGGAAGGCTGAACTATTCAGTGGATAAATAATTGGTTGGAGGGTTGTGGTCCACAGCTCTGTGTCCAGGTGGAGACAGACACGGGTGGTGTCCCCCAGGGGTCTGTTTTGGGACCAGTGCTCTTCAGCATCTCTATCAATGTCGTAGAGGGCTTTCATGCTCCATGTGTAACTCTTCTTAGACTCCCAGCTGCACCATAGCCACAGCTGCCAACATCACAAATTGAGTTTTTTTTTAAATGGCTGCACCTGATTATTTTTTTTTATTCTTCTTTCTTTGCATAGACAGAGGAGAACTCTTTGTATGGGGCAAGAATCTAAGAGGGTGCCTGGGAATTGGAAGAATGGAAGACCAGTATTTCCCATGGAGGGTAAGGACAGTAATGTTAAGACCAAGAGTGTATTTTTTACCTCATCTTTATTATCATGAGGGCAAGAAACGTTATTTATTGCATAGTTTGGTTAAGTAATTTAGGCAGAAGTAGAAATCTAAGATGACTGCAGGACTGCTTTCTTTTCCAAAGATCCTTTTCTACCCCAGGGTGGAGGTATTTTTTGAGTCTGCTTTGAGGGTTTTGTTCCCTCCCAGCAACTAGCTCCTGCAGGATGTTACTACATCACTGTACCAAAGCGAGAGCAGTTACCATTCTCTTTGTAATGTCCTGCTCTAGAGCTAGCCATCTCTGCATTCCTTTAGCTCCAAGGAAAAGCTTGCATCTTGCCATCTGTAGCCTCTGCTTTCCATGAGCTTTAAATCTACCACAAGTGAAAGAGGCACAGCTATACCAGCAGGTGGGCTGAGTCTGCTTAACATCAGAGCAAAAATTGCCGTAGGCAAAGCTGAGTTTTTGCATCTCTCCTGTCCTTGCTGATGAGAGAAGAGACTAATCCTTGTGGTGCCTGGGCAGATCCTCTTCCTGGGTTGCGTTCAGTTTGGGGATGTTTTTGTGCTGCTGTGCAGATGGGGTGAGGATGCAGTCTCCTTGCTGTCTGCTAGTGAGGCCTCCCTCTCTGCCTTTCCAAAACTTTATGTGCTTCTGTGAGGGGAGAAGAAGGATGTTTCACTGCTCAATGCACAAGCATCTCTGGTGCTCAGTCATGCTTTCTCTGGGTTTTCCAGATGATACTTTCATAGGTGTAAGTTCCTGCAAAAGCTTAACAGGTATGTTAAACAGAAGGGAGAATGAGAAATGGGAAATACCATGTACAAAATCTCATCTTGAGAAACAATCTGCTCTTGTATGTCTGATCCAGGTGACTATACCCGGTGAAGTGGTGGATGTTGCATGTGGAGTTGATCATATGGTAAGCATGGTCAAATCTTTCATGTAATATTGCTGAGCCTTGGCACTGTGCTTTGAAGATGAGGGTCGTGGTGAAGAGCTTCTTGGAAAGGAAAGCTCACTCCAGAGAGCCAGGCAAGAAGTGACTGTGAGCAGAGACAGCCATAACAGTGCCTGGGTGTGCTGTCATCTCTGCATTCTGTCTTCCTCCAGCCTGGCTGCAGGAAGGAATTACATTTCCCAAAGAGAGTGGAAATGCAGGGAGTGCTCTGGCAGCTTTGTGGCAAACTCCCAAAGAGTCTGACACCCAGCCCACAGCTGCTGAGTCCCTCTGGGTGTAAGGATGAAGAGCATCTATCTCCCTCAGGGAAGACTGGCAGGAGATGAAATCTGTAGCTCAGGACATTCATTTATGGATGCTTTCTCTGGCACATCAGTGTTGGACTGAGCCAAGCTATTTCTCAAGAGAAAACTTTTTTTGTTACTATGTTTATATGTGGAAGAAAACTCATTCTGGCTGTTGGAGTCCAGCACAGCTGTCCCCTGCATCCAGCACCAGCTGTGGACTCTGAAAACTGCATCCAAGGAGCACATTTCATTAAACTGGGAGTGAGAACTTGTCTGCAGGGGGAAGGTACTGCTAAATAAGACAAAGTGGAAAGATAAATCATATGCTGCCTACATTACCACTGCTATGGAAGCACAGATTGATGGACAGTGGAAGTAGGCTGCAAACAAAGCTCCCTTCTAACTACGTACAGTGGCAATGAGCAGCACGTACTGTTTGTCAGTACTTTGTCTTCATACTGCTGCCTTTTAGATGTTCCAGCAGTCGTTCTTGTCTGTGGTGTTAGGATTGTTCTCAGTTGCAGAGAACCTTCTTGAATTAGCCTGGCAGTTCTGCAGTGCATGTCAGAGGAGGGAGTCTTGAGCAAGAAGCAGAGTTACTGCAAAGCTTTGGTTTCTTGCTACCTTCTCAGCAGAGAAGTTTTTGCACTAAGCACATGAGATCCAGTAGGCTGAAGGAGATGGGATGCAGAACTTGTAGGCGCTGAACTGGAAAACTGCTGTGAAATACTCCAAACCTCAGGCAGAGCTGTCGTATGTCTCTCTAGGAGATACCTCTACTTTGCAAACTATATTTTTCAGAATTCAAGCAAATGATTTTAATAAAGCAATTATAAAGTCTTTGTGTTGGTAGTAATGGAAATTTTCTTGAGCTTGACTTCCCACGAGAACTGTTCTGTCTTGCACCTCTTCATTTAAACTTAAGCTTGGTGGAGCTCAGGGCTGTGGCAAGAAGCATCTTTTGTCAGCTGAGGCACCTCCACACTGGCATGAAAGCAGAAAGTGAATGTTCAGTTGTGAAGGACCTTTACTGCTGTGAATTCTTGTTAAGTTGGCTTTAATTTAAACCTTCTACCTGGGGCTTGAGCTGCCCAAGCATATCTTCTTGACCTCATGGGAGTAGCTATGCCCTTTTATCACGTGGAAGTGTATTAAAGCACTGAAAATAAATGCAAAACCTACTGCCAGAAGGGTGTTTGTAGCAACCTCCTTCGTGCCTGTTGCTGTTAAATGAAATTACAGGATTGCTGGTTGGTGAATGGGATCACTGCTGGCTGTTAGCTGCTCTTTCACAAGTGTTTCCTGTTGCCCTTTGGGGTTGGGCCTTTTGGAGAACGGGGATGGGAACTGATTCCAAGTCCTACCTGGCTGTGTTTCAGTCTTGCTGTGCAATAAATTGCAAAGTCTGTATGTTAATTAAATGCCAGCAAGGTCTTTAACCTGAAATAGAAGTGTTATACAGTAGTGGGAGTGTTTGCACTTCCATTACAGTGGCTGCGGATGCTTTCTGCCATGCTGTGATGGTTAGTGGCCATGGGATTAGTGGTGGAACCTGAGGTCTGACAAATGCTGCTGTCCTTTGTTTTGGTTATGGTGGGCACTGCTGCTGTGATTACATCCAGACAATCAGGCTAGAACTTTTCCAGTGCTGTTAGAATGAATGAGGCACCTGTCACTTCATTATTTACATCATGCAAGTTATTCACTTGCTTGGAAGATCAAAGATGAGCTGGGAGTCCCAAGACCAACACCAGTTGCCTCTGTATTTGTTATTTATTGAAATTGCCTTGGAAGTGACTGATTTTTCTGGTGCCTGATGGCAATGGGGAGCTGCACTGTGGCCAGCCCTGGTGTGAAGTGCAGTCTCTGCAAATGGTGCAAGGTAAACACCGATGGCTTCTGACATTCACAGGAAAGCTTCTGCTCCACCAAAGGGCTTACAGCTACAGATTCACCACTCTAAGGTGAGAAGCCAGCAGCAGCATGGAGCTGGGCAGCAGTGTGCTGGGAGGTGGTGTTCAGCACTTTGTCCTTCAGAGCGAGCCCTGGAGGTCCTTGCAGTGAGGTGGGTGCAGGCTGGGAGCAGCTCCAATGAATGCCAACAAAACCTCCTTGATTTTGCATTGATTAGCAAGAGTAATTTGCCCTCCAAAACCCCACTGTGTTGTCAGCTGGGGCTTAAAATAGCCCACAGGCACTGTGGGACAAGGCCTGGAGCAGGGCTGTGCCCATGCAGCTGGGCACAGGGTGCCTCAGATCCCCCAAAACACTGATATTTTGGGCACCTGTGAGCTCTTTTCCCTCCAGGAGCCTTCAAAAACAAATGACACAGAGGACAAATAATCAGAGCTTTCAGAAGACTGCTGGGATAACATTACTCATGATTCCAGTTCTTGCCTTTTCAAAAGGCTTGGAGCCCCCTTCCCCCCAGCACCTCCTGCAGCGTTTGTGCCTTTGGGTGAAGGACAAAAGCCACTGATGTGGGGCAGTGTGGGGCAAGGAGCACTTTTGGGTGAACCCCTCTGGATGGGAACGTGGCTCACTGCGTCTTATAAAGGCAGTGCCAAGCTCTGCTTTATTGCCATCGGTTTGATCAGTACAAAAGCAGACAGCATTTCACCTTTTTTCTTTTCCTTCCTTTTTCATTTTAATTAACACTTTTACAAAGTACAAAATATACTGTCATTTGTTTTGGAACATTAGGATCTTTTTTTCTTTTTTTTTTCTTTTTTTTTTCTTTTTTTTTTCTTTCTTGTGTGTGTTCCGTGTTTGATTTTCTTTTTCCCCATACAGTACATAAACCTCAGCTTTGCAGCAGCAGACCGGTGAAGGAAAGCAGCGCGCTGGGAACGCAAAGCGGCCACTCTCAGCTGCACAGCCAGTGCTGGTCTGGGTGAGCCCCACAATAGTTTGCATTAGGCTGGGAGTTAAAGGGGAAAAATATAATGCATCATTTGCATCTCCCAAGGAAAGGCTCGTGGGAAGGGTTTGTGAGGGTCCAGAGGGCTGTGTGCTCCCTGCAGCAGCCTCTGCTCTCTTGACAGCTCACTGGAAATTTATGGGGGGCAACATTGTGAGCATCCTTGGGGAAATGCAGGCTTCCGCAGGGCAGAGAAGGGTGGTGCTTTGGCCAGGTGCGACCCCAACATGGCATTAGGGCAGGGCTGCACCCTTCCCAGGTGCTGCCAAGCCAGGACACTGCAGCCCTGCAACCATACTACAGCCTCAAGTGAGGGGGATGGTGGGGCTCTCTGTACAAAGTCCCCCCACACTGACCTTTGTGGTGCCCAGCGAGCAGCAGGCAGGGAGCAGGACCATCACACCCCTCATCTTAGTGACAAACCCGAGGCCAACAAGCCAGCTGTGTTAGTGGGGAAGTGGGAGATGGGCTCTCTTGAAGCACTCCAGCTTCATGAGAAGGTCCTGCTGCATGTCACCCCAGGACACCTCATGCCCCCCAGCATCCCCACAAAGCCATGGTGCTCAGAAAACAGCGTTCTTTCAAGTTACAAAAGAGCTGGTGGGAGTTCTTTGGGAAGAAGGCTGATTTCTGCTACTGCAGAAAGCTGATTCAGTGCCTCAGCACAGGGACGGTAGGGGGCTGGGGGAACCCCATGCTGCCAACAGCATCTGCCAGATGTGCCATGCAGGGGACAGTTTGCCACACACACAGGAAAAATCCAACCATGCCACAAAGTGAAGGAGACAAAACAGAGCTGTGCTTGTGCCACCATCTCCCAGGCACCGCTGGTACCAGCAGCACGCTGCAGTGCACCATGAGCTTTGGGACCCAACCACATCATGTCTCCCCAGGCCACGCCAAACCTACATGCACCTCATCCACCAGAAATGAGTGTGGGCAGTGGGGCCATGTGCTCTGCATGGCAGCATTCAGCCCCAGCCCTGCATTCCATCATTTTCCTAACCAGCAGCAGGGGCTGGTGCTGGCTGGAGACGGAGAGGGACTTCTTGGCTATTCAGTTCCCAAGAGGTATGTTTCTCTGCACATTCACACCTAAAACTGTCATACACATGGATTGCAATACTTCATTCATTCCCCTGTCAGAATCTCCTGCCAGGATCAAGGGCTGTGTGTTGCTTCTGCAGGGGCAGCTGCTGCTACAGAATCTGCTGAGCAGCCCTAGGAGCAAGCTCTGCTGCGCTGCAGGACGTGGCCTTTCCCTTGTGCTGCTGACTGCTGGCGTTACACCATATTGTGCTTCATGGGGGCTGAGTGCTGGAGGAGCAGGGGATGGGGAAAAGGGCTGAGATGGGCTCAGTCCCACAACACAGTGCCCTGACTGCTGCCCATGGGATGCACACAGCCCAGGATGGATGGAGGGACTCATGGGAGGAGGCAGCTGAAGCTGCCAGGCAGAGCTGCACACCTCAGCCAATGTAAACATGCCCCAGCACACACCACACAGTGTAAATACTGTTTGGCAAAAGGATTACAGGGTTTTGCTCTCTAGCAGGTAATAAAAGTTTAATCCAGCCTGGCATCTGCAGTCAGGATGGGGACAGTAAGTGAGATGCCTTAAGCTGCTGCTGGAGATGCGCACATGAGCGGCAGTGACAGAAAGGGTGGACTCCTCATCACCAAATGACATCCATCACTGATGGCTGCAACACCTCACTGCTGGGGGCTGAACCCAAAGCAAGAAAGCAGCAATCACTCAGCAGCCAGGTGGGACCACTGGCTCTCTTTTTTTTTTGGCACTGCACCAACACAGGACCTGATGCTTTGTGCACAGCGTCACTGATCTTTCATGGAGGGATTTTGGATGCTTGATTCCAAGTGGCTCCACCACGATGTCAGCACAGCAAAGGACGAGAAGAAAAGGAGCAGCTTTTATCTCGTCACTGTGCACGAGGCACCCAGCTGCAGAGGGAGCAGGACCACGTACTCCTATTGCTGATAGACTTGAATTAAAAATCTACAGTGAGTAGATGTGTGCAGACAGCATTTACTACATCTGTACGTGCCCATGTACTCACACAGCATCCGTGAGTCTCTATTGCTCAGGTGTATGTGCTGTGTGCAGGCACACCAACACAAACCACCACGGGCATTTTCTGTTTGTGCACACATTTGCACAGGAGAAAGGAATTTGCAGCTGAAATCCAACCAGGCAGAAAAAGACCAAAAAGAAAAAAGAAAAAAAAAAAGAGAAAAAGGCAAGGAGGGGGAAAACAGCCCCAATTGTGGAGAAATGGAAGGCTTTGAGGAGGTGAAGCTGAGGGTGATGGGGGGCACAAAGAGCCCTTGTGGGGTTGTGCACCTTGTGGCATTTTTGGGCTCATGTCTGCAGGGTGAGACAGCCCTGTGTGATGCTTTGCAGCCACAGATTTCGGGAATTTAAGGCCACTTCCCTCCAGGAAAGAAGTGGAACATCTGGAACAACCAAAACAACCTCTAAATCATCCTGAGTGCAAAATTAAAGTAAAAACAAAATAAACCCCTATTTTTTCACTATTTCTTAAGGCTCGGTAGAATTGTTGCTTGTTTCAATTACTTCTCCTCTTGCTGCTCCTTAGGAAGCAACACCAATGAGTGCACATCCTGCACCACCACACCTGCAGCATCACCTCCTGCCTGTGCACCCCCTGCAGATTGCTGCAATTCCCTGCCTCGGAGCTGCAGGATGCAGCCTCACGACCACCACACCAGAGGCTCTTCATTCAGCAAGGCTGGGAAGTGCTCACGGAATCTGTGCAACATGCCATTTCTCCATGTCCATCATGGGAAGAGTAGGAACACAAGAAATGTTTGGGCTCCTGACTGTGAGGGCAGACCCTATGCAGGTGGTTTTTCCTTCTCCCTGTCCTGGGTGACATCAGCTCCAGGCACTGGGCTGTGTTGTATGGTTTTTGGGGGGGGAGTTTTCAGCACAGTTCAGCTTTCATAGATCTGAAGCCAATGGAAAACCCCCATGAGTTAAGTCCCCAACCTGGGGAGGAAGAAGCTGATAAAGCTACAGGAGGGACCCAACAGGTTTTGGGGACCTCCTGCTCCTGGTGGGGACAGCCTGAGGTCTGAGGTGGCCCAGGATGTGGGGTAGGAGAGGAGCAGCAATCAGGATGCTGCACAACACTTTGTGCTCCACAAATGTCTAAAATTGGGATGGGAAGGGAGGAATCTCTCTTCTGCTGGTCCTGGTAGGTGGGGACAGCAGCTGTCCTGGAGCAGGGACGCAGGGGGAGGACACTGGGGGTGGGGAGAGGGAAAACAGGCCTCAACCAGACTCAAAGCAGACAGAAGTGGTGGTGTGATCTGCAGGGCCACAGCAATGCCCCCCCCAACAGACTTCCTGCAGGCAGCCAGGCTGTGACTGCAGGGATAGAGACCAACAGGACAGTTCAGACAACAGGGTATCTTCCCCTTTTCCAGCACCAAAGAGGGGAAACAGAACCCCAACCCCATCCTAACCCAACATACACAACAACAGCCAGTCCTCAGACAGCCTGATGGGAGCAGACAAGCCAGCACCATGCGACGTCTTTTCTGTTTAATTCCACATTTCATTTGTAGGGTTCTCAGGGCTCTCTGGCAGCCAGCAGCCCACCCACTCTGGTCGTGCTACTGGGCTCAGGGCGCAGTGCCCACATCCATCCATCCATCCATCCGTGTCCTTCTGTCCATCCATGCCCCGTGCTGGGGAACAACAGGAGTTCCCAGGCAGCTCCATCTCACCCCGAGCTAAGCCTCAGGAAAAATCCTGACCTCCCTCCTCCTGCCCCTCATTCATAAAGAAATTTAATAAAATAATAATAATAATAATAATAATTAAAACAAAGGCTATTTGGAGCTGTTTCTGCTCAACTTTCCACAGTCTCTTTTCATGTCACTCTCTGGAATCAGATTTTTCAAGAAATACTGTGAGAAAAAAAAGAATAATAATAATAATAATTATAATAATAATAAAAAGCATCTGGAACCAGCTCAGAAGATTTCTAATGCTTTTCAGCTTGACTGACTTGGAGTGCATTGACCACACCGTTTATATTTTCTTCAGGTACCTGCAAGGAAACAAAAAAGAAAAGTCAGGTTCTAACAAGCCTTGGGTTGGATGACAAAAGGCTGAAGGAGGAGATGAGCAGAGCAGCCCCAAGGAACCAGGAATGCTGTTGGACACCTGAACTCACGTGAGATAAGGCTCCAGCTACAGGACCCTCCATTTCAGAAGAGCTAATGCAGGGATGTGATGGTGCTTTCCTTCTACCTCTCCCTCCTCTAGTTCCTGCTGTTGGCAAAGCCCTGTGCACCTCTGCTCTTGCACTTCCCAATACAGCTTTTGACAGGAGGAAAGCATGGCACTGAGTGACAGGGTGATGATGGGTGGGTGGTTGGACTTCATGATCTCAGTGGTCTTTGCAAGTTTAATTATTCTATGAAAGGGGACATTCAGGTAAAGCTCCCAGAGTCCTTGAAGCTCCTTGATTTTGGAGACTTGAGTTATGCATCCAAATGCCAGATTCCCACCCCTCTGGGGGTCGCTCGCCAGATTTTGGATCCATGGCTGTGGGTGGGGAGCACATCAGGTGATGGGGAGCTGAGGGTCAGCACTGGTGGTGGAGCACAGCACCTGAACTTTCTATTCCAGCCCTGTGATGGAACCTCACCACAGAAGTCCACCTAGACAACTACCAGTGGGTGTCTTGTAACAGAAGGCACGGAAGATCCTGGAATGACTGTCATTGGCATAAAGGAAAATAATGACACATAGAGGCCCATCAGCAGCAGAGAGACACTGACCACATTCAGTGATGGCACTCAGAGGACGGGCAGCCAACAGCTCTTGGAAAGTGAGAAGAGGACAGAGGGAAAATAAATGATCTGTGAGTAGCTGCAGGAAGCCAACATAACTCGTGGTAGGGAAGATGAAGGGACTGCTTCCTCTGCGAGGTATTTGACTCCTTGGCCAGGAGCACAATACCTGGATTCATTGGAGACCCTCTGAGCTGAGTGGAAATATGGCTGCGCTGTGATTTTCTGAGAGCTTTTAACAAAACTGAGAGAGGAAAAAAAAGAAAGAAAGAAAAAAAAGAACAACCCATGAGAAATAACAAGAAAAACATTCAATTTTCCAGCAGGAAGATGGAACAGGAGCTGCTAACTCTGATGATGTGTGAACAAAGGTCTGCTGGGAAAGGAAGAAAATAACCTTAAAAGAACCACAGAGACAATTCTTCTGGGTTTGGAAGAAAACTCCAGCAAACATCCATCACATAAAATAGGACCATGAAGCTCCACCGCCTCTTTCATTGTTTTTCCCTGTATGTTGAATGCTGCCTGGCTCCCTCAATGCCAAGGCACCATCCATCACACAGTGAAGGGCTTTGTTTTCTCCAGGACAGATGTGCAAAGTTTTGATTTGTGGACAAATCCTAGTCGTGCAAGACACCTTTGAGATCCCTAAAGAGGGCAACTGGTGCAACATGCTCTCTTGGCAGCCAGAGGGCAGATCACACATCCACAAGGAGAGCAAAAGCAAAGCTCCAAACTGCTTCCCAACCGCAGCTCCAGCCTCAGTAGGTGCAAAATGCAGGGGAAGATGAGCAAGGAACCTCCAAATACGAGGCAAAGGGAGAAGAGCACCTGGAAAAGCTCGCTGGCTCTCTCCAGCCCAGCCCCACCTCATCCATCCATGGAGAGCTGAAGGTTCCCATCTTGGCAATGCCTCCCTGAGGGAATGACTTCCAGAGCACTCCTTCAGGGAGAGCTGAGGGAAAACTAAGCAACAAAAAACACCGTAAGATGCACAGGAACAAAAAGAAGGGGGCAAGGGGAATGAGTTTTCATAAAGAACTTTGAGTTGTTGGCAGCAAACACTGAACAACCTTAAACAAAGAGAGAGTGGAGAGAAGAGGTTCAAGATACTCTTAGACCTTGAGAAAGTTGGACCTTTCTGCTGGAATACCTGCTGGAAGTAAAGGTATTTGGGAAGTAAAGAGCCTAGGTGAGGGTCCTGGCCAACAAAGCAAAGGAGGGCTCGCAATGCACCAGCAGTCAGCACGCCTTGGTGCCAGAACAGCACCACCCAGGTGTGTAGAAGCACACAGAAAAAAAAACAAAAAGTAACAAGGAAAGTGACAAAATGACGACTTATCCACAGGAAATCAAAGGAAGATCCACAGAAATCAATGTGTGGCCCAAACAAGAGCCTGCCAGCTGCTTGGAGGCTGTAGGGTCGTATGCAGCCACTTGTAAAAGGCGGAGCTGCTGCAGAGTCATCACAATTGCACGGCACGAGTTTTTAAGTGAAGTATCTATTTTAAGCTCTCCAGATACTGCCTGACAATTAGCAGCACTCTGCACCCCGTGCCCTGTGCACACAGCACGCTCTGGGGCCACGGCAGCAGGTAGGAATGCGAGGCAAAGCTAACAGTATTGATTTTTAAATGGTGTTTTATTAGCTTATCTTATCAGCACAGTTAATATTCAAGAAAATAAGACAAACACATACGCCACTCTGACCTTTGCTATCTAGAATAATATTTACTCTTACTCTTTACACACATGACCTATGGGCTGCAAATGGTTTGTGCCAGCTGTGAAAAACCCAAGAAACGAGGTGAAAAAGCCCAGTGCAAAAAACCCCCTGGACTCTTTGGAGCTTCTGAAGGTCACAAGTAGGATTGGACAGCGAGTGTGCAGAGATGAAAGGAGAAGTAATGTGGTGAAGGGCACTTTGAGGGAAACAAAACGAAGAGCACAAACCAGCTGAGCTCTGTCCGCTGTTAGCGCATGGCTACTGCTGTTCTCATCACTGTTTGCCTCCCAGGAAGCCCTCCCCTGCCTCAAAGAAGCAGTCTGGATACTCACCAATGCGTGATCAAACTTAAAAGTACTGATGTAGTAGGCTGGGATGTCGGCCGCGGCCAAAGGCTCAGAAATCTGAGCGACAATTCCACATTCATCTATTGGGGAGATAAAAAAAAATGAGTCACTGCCCGCTCCCCCAACTGGAATCCAACTGGATTCCAAATACATTTAACACAATGTTGCATATTTAGGGGACTGGCAGGTGTCCTGATGCCCCGTCAATGAAACACTCCATGTCACTCCTACATATTTTGCCTCCGAAATGCACTGAAAGAAGGTACATGAAAACGGGGCTCTTCAAACTTTTGTTCATCTGACATATGACCAAAAATGAAAAATATTTAAAACTTTTCCGAAATGTTCTTGAAATCCGTATTTTTAACTGTTTTAGAAAGCATGGAAGGAGCCCCTGTGTTTTGTTAGCATCAGATCTTGGCTGCAGAGTTCAAGTTAAACTCCTTAAAATTGCAGGGGTCATAAAAAAAAGAGGGATACTTCTGCAGAAGTGAATATTTGCTCTGTGCTCTTATGTCCGATATTCTTTTGAGCAGAGAAAACATTTGCAGCACTGAACATAAAACAGTTCTCTCATTTGGACTTCTATAGATCTACACTCAATATACCAAAGCCCCAGAGGTGTCCAAAGGCTGTGCTGCCACACCACCGCTTTCAGCAATCTGCAGTGCATCCTGTGTCACCTCTTTGTCCATTTTTGCTCTTTAAATACAAACCCAATTGCATCTGCCTTTGGAGTCCTGCAGACCGATGTAATTTAGGCGGAGCTGTCAAGCATGCAGCACTTCCAAAAGTATATTTAGAAGCCTGACTTACGAGTAGGAGTCACCTATTGGGAAACCTCAGCCTGCAAAGTCGTGTTGAGCTGCTGGCACTTAGAAAGTCTCAGATACAAATGGATTTTTCCATCCCCTTTGAAGGCCCTGAGGCAACTGACTCCCCAAGCACCAACTGAGGGCCCAAATGTTTACCTACCGAAGCCAAGGGGCTGCCCACCAATCCGCACCATCTTCCAGAGTTCACCAGATGCACTTGTAAACAACAAATTATTAGGAAATCTGCAAAAGAAAGGGAAAATGCCAAACACAGCAATTAAAACACAGCGGTGTGTCGGATGCTGCCCGCGGGGATGCTGCTGTTCCTGCATCCTTGCTTGTAGCCAACAACAGTGGCAGGTGTTCAAGAGCCATGGAGGTTCAAGCAATGCAGCACTGAGGGTCAGTGGGCACGGTGGGACGGGGTGATGGTTGGGCTTAGCAAGGTCTTTCCAGCTTTACTGATTCTATGCTCCCCTGCCTACTTTCTTTGATATGCAGTGGTGCCTACTGTCCCTGCACCCAAGCACCATCAGTGCTTTTTCCCATACCATCCCTAGGAGGACCTTGGGCTCCCTGTAGATCCCCTGTTTGTATCAGAGAAGGAAGATCAGTGGCCAAGTGACTTGCTGAGGCCAACAGCAGCGAGTGGCTGCCCAGATTCCCCAAGCACTGGCTGCTGCTCCAAGCCTCAGGCCTCTCTTGAAGGTAGACAGAGTTTTACTCCAATTAAGGTTGAAGACATTTCCAAGAGAGCAATTAATAGTTTGCAGAACAAGTCCTTAGGGCAGGCAAGAATCAAACCAAACACTGCACTGCGTGTCAAAAGCAAATCTATGCCTGGCATCTTCGAGCATCATACTGTCTGTGCTGTCTGGTACCTGGACCTCAGAGACTGCTGTGATGTGGAGATGCAGAAGCACACACACAAACCTGATGTTTGTTCCCTCACTGACTTTTTGCCTTGCCTGACTAATGAGCCCTCAGAGCAGCTGAGCTCTGGCTGCATGGGGATCACTGTATTATCATCACAAGGAGCCTGCACCGAGCCCAGCTACGTGTGAAGGCAAAGTGGGAGGACAATGGCACTGAAGTCCCCGCTCTGTTTTTTTTGGCAGTAAAGTTTCAACCAGGTTTTTGAGGGTTTTTGCTTTTAAAAGTTGTGAAAAATGGAATGAAAATGTCAAAATCAATTTGCTCCAATGTTCAACAGTGAGACAGCTCTCAGATCCGTGTGATGCTGTTATTTCATTCTGGCCTGGACCAACACGCTGGACACGCTCAGTAAGGTAACAAGGTGTACAGGCATGTAAAGGGCACACAGTGAAGCTCCCCAGAATTATCATGTGGGAGCTTAAGCTGCTTCTTGCTCTTCTGTGAACACCCTAGGTTTTTTCCACCGTTTGGGAGACCCTAAGACCAAAGCTCACCTCTGCTGTGTCTGGACATCCATGACCAAGGAGATGTAACCCTCGATGAGAGAAAAGGAGAAAAAGCGAATGTGTCCCGAGTCTTCATTGCCCACCACCGAGTCCTTTACTCTGAGGAAACAGAAGAGAACAGCATTAACTGTGTCCAGAAGAGGGCATTTAAAGAAGATACAACCACTGACATCAGAGGTGCTCGAACACTGATTTAGGGCAGTATCACTGAGCACTATCGCATCCCATTACAGCAGCACGCTGGCCGTGCATCTTTGGGTCACATATGGATTTGCAGCACACAGATCACACTGCCAGCTTTCAGCTTAAGTCTGAAAAGGCTCAGCTTTGCAAAGCCAGCAGAGGTCTACTTGGCTCCCACCTCTTGGGACAGCCCTCTTGATCCTCCATCTCTAATTACAAGGCACCACAGTGCGAGGCTGCGGCAGGTCCCCTCTGGTATGGCAGTGTGAATTTATGCCCCCCCAGAGCCTGGATCCCTGCCATGACCTACCCATTGGAGTAAAACATGACATCCATGAGGAGTGTAGCAACAGTGGGAAGGGTATCTGGGTCCAGGCTGGTGACGCAGAACATATTACTCGGACTGGAAAGGGGGTGAATGACAGGCCTCTGAACTGCAAGAGACACAGACACACAGCCATGAAACCACGTCCCACCAGATGTGACAGCCACACGGCAGCCACAGACAAAACCAACAGTGCTGCCATGGTAAAAGCAGGAAGTTTCTCCTTACTGAAACCCTGCTGGCTATCAGGCTGAAATAAACTCAGGCTCCCATCATTTAAGGGCATTCCTCTGGCTGCTGGCAGTATGCCTTCTTATCCTTCCTTTCTGAAAGCCTATTTTATTTTACAACCCTGCTTTTTCTATAAGGCTCGTTTTTTTAAGTAGGAGACCTACAGCTACTGAGCGATGAGGATGAGTGGCACTTCACAAAGGATCCCTGCTTTGTTTGGCTGTGGGCACACAGCTGCACCTGGATGTGGAGGAACAGACGTATTTAAGTAGTTGCTTTTCCTGATTACATCCTTTGCTTGATGCTTGTTCCTGCAGACTGGAAACATCCTAAGGTTTTGTATGGCTGCAGGTTCACTGTGGCCTTGATCCTGATTGGTACTGAAGTGTGAAAGGTGAACACCACCACTTGTGTGCATCAATTGCTGCAGTGCTTAACCAAGCCTCTGTAGAAGCCATTTTCTTTTGCACTGTTAAAATACATTGTGGGCCACAATGTTTTCTTTCTGCAGCTGAAATGAGTTGCATTTTAACCTTCCGTCCTACAGAAAGGCATGTCTGCTCTAGAGGCATTAAGCCAGCATTAAAAGGCTCAAATTCCACAGAGCTCATCAGCATTGCTCAGAAAGTTAAGCACCTACTGCAGTCCCTGGTGAACGGGGACATATTTGAGCACGTCTTAAACAAACTCGTCTTCCTCCACGCAGCATGAAGACCAGCACCCAAAGGGGTTGAATCAAGGCTGCTCCTTACCCAATTTTGGTTTGACAAATCCATTTGTTATCCCAAGGTCATCGGCGGCCACCGTCTCCCCGTTCACTACTCTGAGGATGGTGAACTCTGCAGCCAGCGTGTGCATGACGAAGGGCAGGTCTCGCTCACGTACCTGGGGGGGATGACAGGGTGAGCTGGTGATGGCATGCACCAAAAAGGATGAAAATGCTGCAGTGGAGGTTAAGGGCACAGGGAAGCGGACACACCATTCCCACGTGAAGCAGCAGGTGCACAAGATGTGCATCTAGAGAAGCACTTTCAGTGCTATTACTGCAAACATCAGTAAGGTTATCTACCGTAAGTAGGGTATAAATATGCGTATCTGCCACATAACCCAGACCAACAAGTGCCTTGCTCCACAAGAAAGCTCCTGAGATGTCAGAGAGCATAACGGCAAGGCACAGAGCTCTGGGGAAAGCAAACCTTGGTGATCCTGCTGCTCCTCAAGCAACTGGATCTCCCAAGTGTCACTGAAGTGTCATTAAGTGCCATCTGCTGGCAGGTGACCCTGCCTGGTCATCTGATGTCTCTTACCAAGATGAAGTCTGTCTGATAGGTGGAGAGCATGAACACTGAGATGTTTTGGTCAGCTAGTGGTGCTATGACTGACTTGGCAATTTTGGTCACGCCGATGGGCTGGGAGCCAGAGAAGCCGCCTCCGCCGGACACCACGTTGAGGGCAAGCCATGTGGCATCAGCCACGCTCAGGTGCTCCGAGGAAGGGAGCTCTGCAGAGACACAAGGGGAGCACAGAGGTTTGTTAGAGGAGAGTAACGGAGAGCCAGCTCCATCACCTGGTCCACATGTGGCCAATGCAAGGCAAGAGATGAGCCCAAGCAGCCTGCCTGGCATCCCACACTGCCTCACAGCTTGGCTTTTCTCATCTAGTTTTACTTTCCTTCTCTAAATCCATCTGATGTGGAGGCTGGCAGAGGGGCCTGGGCACCAGCCTGAGACCTGGAGATGCACAGCAGGTTCCTGCTGCCTGCAGCCCCAGAGCAGAAGAGCCCACAGCAGAATCCCTATTCATTGCAGGGGAGTTGGACCAGATGACCTTTGAGGTCCCTTCCAACTTGAATGAGACTACAAGGCGATCACACACTGAGATAAAGGAAACCTTTTTAAGAATAACACCAGTGCCATTACGTCTTCTTCTAGTCCAATGGTAGCAAGTAGTTCAAAATCTGTACTTAAACCACCTCATACAGATCTTTCACCATTTTAAAACAACCTTTGTGTATTAACAGCCTGTAAAACCAGGCACGTACTCTGGAATGATGGCATAACCTTCTCTAAGATTGTCTGGACTTTGGATTTTGGTTTGGCAAATTACAGAAGGAAAGAGCTCAGAGCCAGATCCAGCCTCACAAATGCATAATCCCTGTTAAACCTCCTTGGCTTCAGGAACCTGACCTCAGCTGCAAACTCAGCCAGCACAGACACAGCAGAGCTCCCAGCAGAAACCTACGCTTTGCTTTGAGGTTCGACACAGCCCAGCAGTATGGAAACACAAACCCAAGGATTGCTGCTCTTGCACCAGCTGCTCCACATCTCCATATCCACATTCCCTACCCCACGGCATCTCCCACCCCTGTATCCTTTCCTTCTCCTTCAGGGAGGCCTTTGGGAGCTGTTTCTGTCCGGCTCCACACTCAGTGCAATAAATTCATTCCCTCACCCCCCAGTCCCCAGGCACTGCTGCTACAAGACGACGACGGCACTGAAAACCCAAAATGAACTGAATAACAAACACTGTTCGTTTTGCTCTCCTCAATAACCTCAATTGTGTGTGGCATGAAAATAACCCTGAGCAAATACACTGCAAACAGTGGGGACGCTGAGGGTTCTGCTTTTGCATTTTGATGTTCAGCTTCATAGGCCAATGTTACTTTTTTTATTTTTTATACTGAATAATCAGAGCTTGCACGGAACGAAAACTCTGCACCAGAGAGAGGGGTAAGTTTGTGCATTAATCACCAGCATGTCACCTCGGAGAGACTGCTGTGAGTTGCTCGTGGGAAATCATTGCAGCCAAATGCCATTTGGCGATCGGTTTGCCCTTTGCATCAGCCAAGCACCCCAGAAATCCAGCTCACTCCGCCAACCGGCGTGGAGGAGCTCAGAGCAGCTGCTGATCTACCAGGCGGCTGACATCTTTCTCCCTTTTATTGCCACCTCTGCTCCTTGCCTGAGAGATAAATAAGAAGGGGAAAAAATGGATGCGTTTCTTCATCAGACGCCTATTTGCTCCCTGGCAGCACGTCATTGGTATTTACACCTCTACCTCCTGCATCCCAAAGCCATTAAGGCAGACAGGCACCTAAATCACAGAAAGGTCAAAAGACTGCTCCTCCCCCCAGAACTGTCCCCAGAGCCACAGCAGTGCCATCCATCCCAGCACACCCTGGGCTGTGGTGATGCTGCAGAGGACGTCACAGCTCATCTCCCTCCCTGCAAGCGGAGCGGATGGCATTGCTGCCTTACACGGGTGACCTGGCTGCAGTTCAGTGCATCCCATCAGCTATTTCAGGGCAGGGATGCGATGGCAGATGTGGCATTTTGCAGTGGATGGAGGCAATCCATGCTGGCAAACCTCACTGACCTCTTCCCCGGGGGCATCTGCAGCTCCTGGGCATTTCTGGTTGTGTTACTGCAGGTCTAACAGGCCCAACCAAGTGTCACAAGGCCACTCCGTTTGCTTAAATAATCTGCTCCTCATAATTCAATTAACCTTGTAAAAGTGACTGAAAACATCACTTCTGGAATCTGTTTCCAGCAGGCAGCCAGATGGAAAAGTACAGCCCGAATTCTGATGGAACAAACCCAGTCTAGAAGCTCAACAAATTCATCTAAATAGCATCAAATAAGCCACATGGGAAGGTGCTGTGTGCAGGAAGCTTGTAAAAGCAGCAAGGAGAGCTGAAAACACCAGACACGATGTTAACGTGGTCTTGTTAAGGCAGAGGAAGGTAACAGATTAAAGCAAAGATTTGTCCAAGGAGCAGCACAGCCCAACAATAAGGCTTAGTGCAAAGTTAGATTCGTTTTTCACACCTGGAGTGACTGAAAAGAATCATATCATAGAATCACAGAACGGCCTGGGTTGCAAAGGCCCACAGTGCTCATCCAGTTCCAACCCCCTGCTGTGTGCAGGTCACCAACCAGCAGCCCAGGCTGCCCAGAGCCACATCCAGCCTGGCCTCGAGTGCCTGCAGGGATGGGGCATCCACAGCCTCCTTGGGCAGCCTGTGCCAGTGCCTCACCGCCCTCGGAGTAAAAAGCAAGAGGACTGCCCCAGAACTCTTCATCCCAATTAGCTGCTGTGGTTGAACAGTTGTATGATAGAATCATCACTCCAGGATGTGTAGTGGAGAGCATCAGATCAGCCTTAAGTGGCTCCTGAGCTCAACAGTGTTTCCACCAGGACAACAAATTCTGGCCAACACCCAAGCAGAGCTGAGCTGCTGTCACCAACACACCAGGACGTAACCAATTCAGGCCCCATCAGGCACTCAAAAATCCCTTTAGAATGACACAAATACGTTCAGATCTCAAAAAAAGAAAGAAAGAAAAAAAAAGCTAAAATTAGGGGGCCAAACCAGTGGCTGGGAAAGGAACGGTTCCATCCTGGAAAGCCATCCCACCATTCTCTGCAGAGTTCATTCCAACTTGACGGCGATCAGCTACGCACTCGAGGACATCCATTAGCGCTCAAATGAAACGGCGGATATGGGAAGGATTTATTGTGCTTGGAGGGAAACGAAGATGCTAAGCTGGCTTGTTTCTCTGGTGTGATATGCTGGATCATCTCCTAAGCACTTACCTTCACTCAGCACAGAAGTTTTCGCGTTCCAGCAGAGCGCTCCGGGTGATGTGCTGCTCATTGATTTGTTCTGGTGCTCTGAATGAACCAATTGCTCATCAGTTCATCATCACAGGGCTAACAACGTTTGCAGCCACGGCTAACTCTGAATGTTGAAAGATAATGCAATTAAAAATAACAGCCTTTAGCAGCCTTTTGGCTTCAGATCCCTAACACTTCACCTTTTATAGCCTCCCTCTGCAAAAAATGACAGCTGGAGTCTTGCTTATATTAAAAAGATAGAGGAAAAAGCTCCTGCAATTGTAGGGCTCCAACGGTCAGGCATTAAAAATAAAAGTGCTGCCAGCTGCAAAATTCATGACAAATGGGGGGAGCGGTTGCCCGTCTCTCTGCGTGGCAGCAGAGTTTATGGCCATATCTTTTTAATTTGATTTTTTACCTTTATTAAAGGGTTTCCTCCCCACTGCCCTGCAGAAGGTGCTCATCGCTGTGCGTGTTCTCAAATCCCATCTTATTACAAAGCAGAGGATTAAGTCAGGTGGCAAAGGCTGATCCAAAGCCCAGGCATCTCCCTGACTTCTGCATCACTGTGGTCAGCAAAGAGGGCTGGGGGTGCTGCTGAGAAGGGCAATGCAATGGACAGAGAACCAGCAGGGTCACACAGAGCCAGGATGGGCTTCCAGCACCACCAGTCTGCTTTCTTGACGTCTGAGATGCTGTATGGGTTTGAATTGGAGATCCCTGCTCAGAAAGCTTTTTGGGAAGCTTTTATTCTGGAGAACACCCTGAACGCGCAAAACAGAGGCACAAAATAGAGGTTTATATCCTGTGCCCCCTCCATAGGGAAGCTGTGAAACCTGCCAACTCGTTTTCCTATTTAGGTATTATCCCACTCACAAAACTGTCAGCAGAACATTGTTATGTTCACAAACTCCAACACTGCAGCAAGGAAATGACAGCTTGACATTGGATGTATTTAACCTCGGCATTTCTGTGCCTCAGTTTCCTATCTAGAAAGTGGGTACAGAAAACAACATTTCTTCTTAGAAAAGAACTTGGAAAGCTCATTCCTGGGGAAGAGCTAAATAACACCGTAACCAAGAAGGAGCAACCATGCCGGAGATGCAGCTTGGCCAACTGCTCACCCAGGCAGGAGCTCCCCATATCTGTCTCCAGGTATTTTCCTCCCATTCAGTTTCCCAAAGCCACCTGCGACTACAGTGTCATGGCATTAGGAGGTGAGGGTTCTCTAGGCCTCTCCTTTCACCCCAAGCACGAAAAAAAACCAGTAACAGCTGCAGCAACCCAATCAGTTGCTCCCCCCCCCTCCATGAGGCTCCAGCCTACAACCACGATGAATGCTCCTTCAGTCTGCATCTGGAGTGCAGCTGGATCACCTCGCACTAATGAAAGGCCAGGATTGCCCAGGGGGAAAGAATGTGTTTTGCAATGCAAGTCCCTCTTGCCAGAGGGATCTTCAGCCATGTGAAGCAAGATCTCTCTGCTCTCAAACCTGCAAATATTCCTCCCAGTCTCAGCTTCCCCACGCTCCAGCAGAGAATTAACATCTCCATGTCGATGTGATGGAGAGCTGAGCTCTGCACTTTGCAGTGCTGCAGGCAGAGCCAGGAATTCTGCCTGGAGTCTCCACGTGTCCCACCAACCACTGACATTCCTTCCAATCTGAGCTGTTCTATGGGTCTGTGACAATCCTTACGTACACACAGCACCTGGACATGAGACCACCTGCAGAATGGGACACAGGGTTTGTTCTGCTGGGAAGGCATTGGAGGGTACAAGATGCAGCTCCCCCCGGCCTGATCCCATGCTCCCCTTTATCCCTTATGCTCCCTTCCCAACAAAGCCAACACCAGTTTTATTGGAAAGGTACAAGAGCAAACGCTACAGATAAACCAAACCTGTGCTTGCACACAGAAACAGCTGCGGACGAGTTTATTTCTGCACAGCCTCCTGCATCCCGAGCACTGGGAGCTGTGTGCATGACATCACCGCACGCCCCAATCCCTGCGTGGATCAAACCATCAGCTCCTGCAGGCACAGCACATCGCACAGCACATTGCTGCTGGAGGAGGATTTCACCTTTCCATGCCCACCCCCGTAATACAGCTACCCAAGAAGTGGACACTCTGAGAGCTGTTTCCCCCTGACACCCACGTGGCACTGCCAATAGAGGCGCAGGCATCTTGTAGAGAGCGACACAAAAGCTTTTTCTTTGCTGGAAATTAAAAACAAGGAAACAAACACCAACACTCGTGTAAGCCCCAGACTGGCTCAGACAGAAAATTACTTGGAGACTGTTTGCATTCCAGATGAATGGATCAGCTGCAGTGCAGGCCAATTAGCACCTTGAAATTATTCAGTAGGCCAAGGGTGGGGGTTCTGGGAGGGGGTGAGAGCAGATCTTTCTTGATGCAGAACTCAGTGCTGGGCTCCAGCTGAGCAAGGTCAGCCAGCTGATGCTTCTGCAAGGCAACAGAGGAGCTGCCAACACTGCTCCTGTTTAACCATCACCAAAACTCTTCCTTGTTTGGGATGTTCCACAGATCCCTGTCTCATTTCTCTTGCTGCTATTATGAACAGCACAACCTCTCTGCTTCATATGCACTGACCCAGGTGCACACAGTGTGCTCTGCTATTGCTGTCAGAGGAAGAGGGAGGAATGCTCCAGTGTAATCCTGCCCATGGTCCTTCTTTAAACAAATCCTACCTCCGAACTCACCCAGAAGCCATGAAGTGCTCTCAGAACAGCTCCCAGCCTGCAGGGATCCACAGGGATCTGGCCCTTGCTGTGGGATGCAGGGTCCCTCCAGCACTCCTCAATGAGAGCCCACAGAATGACAAGTACCAAAGACAGGTACTAAGGATTAAAGCAGCTACTTGAGAAGCCCCGTTCCTTGCTAACAGGTCTCCATGCTTCTATTATTAATCCAGGAAGAATGGAAAAACCACCTCTGTCTAAATGTGTTTCAAATGCATTTCCATCTCTCCTGAACATAGGCAAGCGGAGTGCAAAACTCTTTCGGGCACCGATTCTCTTAACACTTCGAAGTCATGCTAATCTGATAAGGCACCGAAGGAATTACGCCAGTAAATAAAGCCAGCCCTGATAAGGAGCCTTCCAGATAGGGCACAGCGCCACTGAGCACCCGCAGGCAGCTGTGCTTTGCCTGTCCCTGCAACATGGGGCAGAAGCACAGCCAACCTGCCCCAACCCACAGCAAGGAAAAGCAAACAGCAGCAAGCATGGTTTTCCTGAGATGTTTTGCTGTTTTCCACTCATTTGCAGCACTGGACTGTGGCCAGTTTGGCTGAAAGCAGCAAAGCACAGAGGCTCGTCGTCACACGTGAGCATATCTCACTTTCTTACAGTGTTCCTGAGACAGCCAGGCTTTGGGGTAATCCAGCATGAAGTGCCACCAAAACAGCAGCACGAGGAATAATTAGCAGAGAGATGTTTTCCAGGGCTGCGTGCTTTGGAGGCAGGCAGTTCACCCAAATAGGATTAGGATAGCTCAGGATTTTACTTCTTTATTTCCACTCCCTTAACCATGAGATCAGTGCAGCCAGCTTTAGAAGAAACAGGCGCAGAATTCACTTATGCTGAGATGGGTCTGAAGCTAAAACATCATTTTCCTCTGTTTCTCCAGAACATTCAAGACAGCTACAAATATGGAACGGGACTGACACTGGAAAGCAAACAGCATTTAGTCACCCACACAGACCTCTAACAAGCACTTTACTACACAAGTGAAAATCCTCTGCAAAAGCAGTTTAATTCAGGGGAAGGAAACCTTCAGGAGAGCAGCAGGAGAACTCCCTGACTGCCCATTTGTGGGAAATTAGAGGTAAAACCAAAACATCCGAGGGAAACCAGAATGGTTGAAGTGGGAAACCTCCGAGCTGAGGAAGCAGTGGGGCTGTGGTGGCCTGCTAGCACGTAAACACATAAAGAGTTTGTGTGCATGCATATAAATATGCCTACCAGTGCCTCCAAAGGCAGGACAAAGTCTCTGCGGAGCTCAGCAGAGCTAAAAACCATCCTCTGGATTTCCTTCTCCATCCAGGGTCTACAAAAGATGTTTGGTAATGCAGACACTACTGCCAGGTGCTGGTGAACGTCAAGGTGGTTTCTAGCATTGTTGTGTTCAAGGATTCAATATCCAATTCAGGTTGGATAATAGGAACAATTTCTTCTCAGAAAGAACAGTGCTGCGGTGGCACAGCTGCCCAGGGAGGTGGTGGGATCACCGTCCCCGGAGGTGTTCAAGAGCCATGGGGATGTGGCACTGAGGGATGTGGTTGGAGGTATGGTGGGGGCAGGTTGGGGAAGGACTGTATGATCTTAGAGGCCTTTTCCAATCTTAATGATTTGATGATTCTATGAACAACAGAGACCAAGGTGTGTGCCAATGAGGACAGCAGGTTGGGCCAGGAGAAACTTTGGTCCTGAGCTCCTTGTTGCTCAGTGAAGAAGAGGAGACAGCTCTGTCAAGAGAGAGGCATGAACATTAACAGCAGGGAGAAAACCAGGCCAGGCTGAAGCTACCAAATGCAATCGTTCTCTTCATGAGCTACTAAGCAAAGCTGTGCGCACGTGTTCAGAGTCCTACAAGAAGAGATCCAACAGGAAAAAGAAAAAAAAATACATCTACATGGCTGGCTTTTCAAATGATACAAGAGCACTTCAGAGTGTCTGGCAGCCCTATTTCTAAGTGCCCTATTCCCACATCTGATGTCTAGAAAAGAAGGTGGACACAGGCCAGACATGTTCCCCTGCACAGGGCATGTATCCAAGGAGGTGAAAGCAGGGAATAGTTGGGTTATACTTTCTCCCCTGGAGACAGACCACAGCATCCTGTTTTTCAATGCTCAGCTTTAGAAAAAGTCCCCCAAACGTGACTGTTTGTGCCCACTGGTCCCACAGCGCAGCACCAGGGGACATCATTAACACAGATGCTCCATACTCCCCGCAGCTGTGCATCCCACGGGTTGGTACAGCCTTTCCTAAGAGGGGACAGTCCCCACAGGATGAGAGCACTTTGTGGGCTCAGCACACATTCCCACAGCTTCTAAAACCACAGTTTTAATTTAACAGGCAGAAGGAATCCACAGAATGGTTTTTCCTTGGGCATCTTTCCCTCTCCAGACCCCAAGCTCAGAGCTGCACTGCTGGAAACATCAAACAGGTGCCCCCAGCCATGCAGGGACCCTATTGGTGTTCTGGCACAGAAATGTTCTGTTTAACAAACTTACTTTCTTGTAACTGGCAGCAGTAGTCATGGTGACAAGACTGGGGTCCTTGGCAACGCACCAATGATGCTGCAAACCTAAGATGACTAATCCTAAAAGCCTAATTTGTAGCACTCATTCAAATGCTTAAAGATTCACAGGTCACCACAGGGGTCGATTTCCATTTGCCAGTGAGGGACGGGAGACAAAGTCAGTAATTGCTGGAACCACCCTCGGTCCCACTGGCTCTTTCTTCCACATCTTTCATGTTTCACCTTTCCACTGCTGGCATATCACTCACAGAGGCACAAGGAAACTGAGTGGCCTCTGCTAACACAGCAAAACCTGCTTTGCATGGCTCTATATCCCTGTCCATACCAGTAAAGCAATAAGCTACACACTGCAGACAGTATCTTATCCCACAGAAAGCAAATCATGTTGGCCTGAGGCACAGAGTCCTAAATCTTTATCCCGTAGTGCTAAATAATTATCACTCATCTAATTGATTGTGGTTTTGAGTAAGCATTCACATCACTCCCGCTAGCAGCTGCCAGAAACAGGCCAGGTTACACCATCCCATCGCATGGCAATGGGATTTTCACATCTCCATCCATTGCCTTAACCCTTTCCCACATGGGGATCTACCTGCAGCAAGACTTCTTCCAGCTGGGACACAAGAACACCCACATGGCTGAAGGCAGGCAGCTTTAGTCAAAAACAAGCAGATAAAAGTAGTTCATAGAGCCATAGAATCGTTTGAGTTGGAAGAAACCCTTAAAGGTCATCTAGTCCAAGCCCTCTGCAATGAACAGGGACAGCTACAGCTCCATCACAGCTCAGAGCCCCATCCAGCCTGACCTTGAACATCCCCATCCTTGAACATCCCCAGGGATGGAGCACCACCTCCTCTCTGGGCAACCTGTGCCACTGCCTCACTGCCCTTATTGTAAGAAAATTCTTCCATATATCCAATCTAAATCTCCCCTTTTTATTGAAACCATTCCTCCTTGTCCTATCACAACAGACCCTACTAAAGAGTCTGTCCCCTTCTTTCCTGTAGCTCCCCTGTAGATACTGACAGGCTGCTATCAGTTCTCCCTGCAGCCTTCTCTTTTCCAGGCAGAAGAGCCCCAGCTCTTTCAGCCTGTCCTCATAGCAGAGGTGTTCCACCCCTTGGATGATTTATGGTTGGTAAAATTCTAGTTCCACTGACTAAGATTTTCCCCCTCCTTGAAACTGGACAAACCTAAGTGCACTCACTGCGACTGACACAGGGCCAAGTCAAGTGCAAAGCACTGTTGGTTCCCTTCATTAGTTTCTCAACATTTCTGTTCCTACAGAGGAAATTAAGTTTAACCAGGAGTTATCTCCACACATACTTCATTATATTGCTGCATTAAAGCAACAGCAACACTAGTTATTATAACTTCTGTTGCACCTTCAAGAGCAGAACGTGCCACACAAAGTATATAACCCTTGTTTCAATCCAATTGTGGTTAATTCTTACAATCACACAACCGTTAAGGTCATAAAAGACTTCTGAGATCATCTAGTCCAACCACTCACCTACCACCAATATTGTCCACTAAGCCACATCCCATGTCTTGGACATCAGAGGCTCTGTAAGCCTTGAAGACAGACAGACTCAAACCTTTGCGCATTTGAAAAACAAAAACCTTTACTGACATTCATGGAGACGAAGCCAGCAAGCTCGGGGTGCTTGGACAGTTAGATGGGACCTGCAGGTGCTCAGCAGAGCACCTCCAGCTCCTACAATGGAACCCCTGGTCCCACTGACTACAGAGGTGCCATAGTTCCTTAACAGGTTGGTCTACTACAGCAAAAAACCCGAATACAGATTTATTCCTTATTATCAGAGGTGATATTCTGGTGCTACTGGCTTGGGTACACAATCACAGAATCATTAAGGTTTGAAAACACCAGTAGGATCACCAACCACCAAGCCGGTCCCACCATGTCCACTAATCACATCCCTGCCCTCTCCCAGTACTACAGCTTTAACTAGAGCACTCAAAACGTTCTGAGATCTGCAGTGTTACTTACAGTGCAATAAATCTCTGTGCAGACTGAAATCCTGAATATGTGGAGGGCTTTCGCTCACACCTTTCTCAACCAGGATTACTTGAACTTCTCCTGTCAATACAACAAACCCTGCAAGGTCCCCACCAGCAGTACAGCTCATGTTGCTGCCCACATCACCTCCTGTGGTCCAGCATGTGATGCCAAACCAGTGCCAAGGCACTGCCACCCTGCAGCACTGGGATCTGTTCTCCAGTGGCACAGCATCATTCTGCTGGGTAGGAACTGCTTGGAGATTTTGCTCTATTTCTGTACTTGCAGCCTAGGCTGGGCATCTAGGCACTGGTAGCTCAATGGAGGCCTGGATGGAAAAGACAGTGAGTGCACCTTTAGCTGCAGGTCAAATGCAGGAGAAGAGCTCCTTGTAACACAACCCATGAAGCTGTTGCATGTCTGATGGCTGCTGGATAAGCAATCGCAAAATCTGTTCTCTGCTCCACTGTCCTCTCACCTTTTTCTGAAAATGCAGTGTCCCCAAAGACATCATACAATCACAGTGTGCTGGGGCTGGATGGGACCTCAAAGACCACCCAGTTCCAACCACCACACCATGGGTTGCCAACCACCAGATCAGGTCACCCATCTAAAGCTCAGCTGAACAAAGCATCAGAAAGGGGCTGCACGGTCAGTGGGATGGGCAAACCAAAAAGGTGATGGATAAGGCATTAAGCATTGCTAGAACACTGCATGGAAGGGAAAAACAAGACTGAAGAAAGAGGGACAAGAGGCAGAACAGGTTGCTGTGAGGTCGAGGGGAACTGTGAGCTCTACTTAACATCTGCAGGAGGTCTGAATCCGGCACAAGAAACCCTGGGATGATGCTTGTTAAATGCTTCAATGAATTGGAAGTTATCTTCCAGTGTATTTTTAGTTGGCACCAACAGGCATTACATAATGGCTATTATATAACAGCACTACAAATACTCTCGTTTGGGCTTTTTGTTTGTTTTTCTCTCTCCCTTTTCTTTTTTTTTTTTCTTTTTTTTTCTCATCTTCCCCTTAGTGGGAAACTGATCAATAACTGCACTTTCCATCAAATGAGGGAGGCAAATCCTTCAGAGAAAAATCAAATGGAGTAACAATATTGTTACAGAGCCTGTGTGCGCTTCGCTCTTGCCCAACCTCAAACAGAATTAACTATTCCCAGAATAGAAATTCCACTAAGGCTTATCTGTAGTTTAAAGGGACAGGCTGTGATTCTGTGCAGACACTGAATTTCTCAATACTGAAGGATTTTTTTTTTTCACTTTATCTCTTACCGATGACAAAAATAAAGGGGGAGAGCACCACACGAAAGATGCTGAGAAGCTGAAGGAGATTTTCTTTATCTTCCAATGAGATCAGCACTGCTTGGTGCTCCTTTAAAATCCTGGCATAGAGATGCTGTGTTTTTTTTTTACATCTTTTCTTCTGCACAGCCGTGCTGGCAGAGCAGCAGAGGCTTCTGCTTCCCAACCAGGTGCTACGTGGGGGAAAAAAAAAAAAAAGGAGAAACTTTCCAAAAGCAAGGACTATTTCTTTGCCTTTATTTCCTATCTCTGGACCTAAACGGAGCTGAGACGGGTGTTCAGCTTCTGAGTGCAAAAATAAAAATCAGATCAGTGGCACAACACGAGCTCCCACATCACGCTGCCCTGAGGGCTCAGGAGAGGGCTTGCTTTGTTTTTGTCATCCCAGCACAGAGCCTCTCTAACAAACACTGCGCTCCGTAATGCTGCCTTTTGCAGGCTGGTCTTCTTTGAAACAAATGAGGCGATTCCAGAAAGAGCAAAGACATCATCTGACACAGTCCCTTGCTAGCAAACTGCTCCCCTCTGCTGTCTCACTATTCCGACTCCCCAGACCCAGCAACACCACTGATAGGAGCTTTATAAATAACCCACAGCAGCGTTGCCTCGCTGGGAAGGCACTGTGCTGAGCACATCGCTGGGTGTCACACAGGAACAAAAACCCTGAGAGAGATGAGAGGGGAAAAAAAAAAACCAAATGCAGCTGCTTGCAGAATGCTAAATCTCTCTGGAGAGAAGTTCTTTCGGCTCTAAAAGCTGCCGTGGCACACAGCAGACCCCAGTGCTGAGCGCAGATCTGAAGGCAGCAATCACAGCCCCACGCAAAAGGAAAGCCTGGCAGGGCTGCTCGTGTAAACAGGAGCAAAAAACCAACAGGAAAACAGGACAAAGAGGGAGCAGAAGGGAGGAAAATGAATTAGCTGGCATGCCAGCACTTGGTTTGGGCTAACATATTACAGTTTGGAGAAGATGGAATAGCTGACGAAAACTTACCCAACGCATCAAGATACATTATTACATGAGGGATGCTGCCTTGCTCTGGTTGGCAGGCTTTTGACGCCTAGGTATGAGGATCCTGAATAATCAAGTTGAGAAAAAGGTAATTTGCTGGAAGAGCTGCCTCTGGAAGATGCTGGGGCTCTGCAGATATGAATGCATGGGAGTTGTGCTCTGTGGTGCTTTACAAGTAGTCCATGCTAAATACAAAGAACACAGCCATTTGTCATTCAGGACTGAAAATATTAGAGAAACAAGCATCAAAACAAGCAAAAGCTGTAAGTTTGCTTGCATTTGTCATGGTTTTCTTCACCTCTGTAAAAGCCATTAAGGGACTACACAATAACCAATCACTTGCAGCACTGGGAAACAGCAAAAACAAGCTCAAAAGAAACAAGCATTCATGGCTCTCGGGAGAAATGCTCCTGACTCATTTCAAAGCCACCCAGCCCTGCTGATCCTCCACCACAGGTGCTTGGGATGAGGGCATTTGATACAGCTCTGGGCGCAGTGCTGTTTCTGCTATTGAGTGCCCTTCTCAGAATCAAAGCATTGCAGGCAAAGATGGCCCAGCAGTGAGATCCCTGGTTACTGAGTGCTGCCACATGGCTGCACCATACATATGGATCAGCAGCTTGTTCGTGCACGTATGCAAATGAGGGAGAATCATAGAATCATTAAGGATGTAAATGTCCACTTATATCACCGAGTTCAACTGTCAGCCCACCCCCACCACACTCACTGAATTGTGTCTCTCAGTGCCACGCAGCAGCACAGAGCCCTGGATGTCACCACCCCTGGAGGGTTTCAGGTTGGATATTAGGAAAAATTTCTCCTCTGAAAGAGTGGTCAGGCACTGGAATGGGCTGCCCAGGGAGGTGGTGGAGTCACTAACTCTGGAGGTGTTCAAGAAACATTCAGATGTTGCACTGAGGGACGTGGCACAGGGGGGAAATACTGGTGCTAGAAGGACGGTTGGACAAGGTGATCTTGGAGGTCACATCCAGCCTTGGTGATTCTGTGATTCCAGGGCAGCAGTTACCTCTTGGAACCTCGAGGCACAGAGGTTCAGATCTCCGTGCAGACCTAAACTGTGTTTAGAGCTCCCTGGTTTCTTTTAGGGAACGTGCATACAGCAGGAGGGCAAGGAATGCCAACTCCCCAGCTGCACGCCCAAGCACAAGTCCCTGCACATGTGCTGCTGCCAGGTGGAGGAACTGTCTCACCCTATTTAAGTCAGAATTAAAATATATTTATCTCTTATCAGTGAGACGTTGTACCTTTAAGAATACAATAAAAAGCTTCAGATCTGCAAAACAGGAACCATTAATCAAGCAGACACTCTGAAAGACCTCCCTGTGAAATGCCCAGTGATCAGCTGTGGGCACCCAGCCACTCAGTGGCCTGTGAGCTCTTCTCCACTGACATGTATTTTTAAACCAGCTCTCCCAGAGCAAGTCATTCAGGGCCCAGAACACCAGTCCCAAGTTCTGGGACCTGACCCTATAGACTCCCTTGCAGAGCATCTCTCTGTATCTCAGCTCTCCCCTCTAAGATCAGGATATTATGCCATCTCCTAATGCTTACCTTGTTTATAAGTCCAGAAGTGCAGAGCGTGGGCCACCTCTTCCTACATTTATGTCACATAAAATGCTACTCTGCCCATATTTGGTGATGAGAGTGCATGCATCTGCAATAAGCACAACAGAAAAGCAAGAGGGCCCAGGCAGGTGGTGGATGTGGCACTGAGTGACATGGCCTACAGCAGTCACAGTCATGGGCTGATGGCTGGACTGCTTGAACTTATTGGTCCTCCCAGCCTCAATGATTCTATGATCTTCAGGCATAATGCAGCCAGTCTGTGGCAATACCTTTTACTTTCACACTATTCCCAGTGGAATTATTTCAAGGTAATGCATTCTTTGAAACCAACCAGTGATATTCTGTAGGGTCTTTAATAGTGCATAGTGAACTGAAGCTGTTCTAGTCTGTCCTTACCTCCTTCCTCTCCTAACATTGCCGCTCGCACTGTGCTCAGCACCCATCTGCAGGCCTCTTGCACCCTTTAAGTGCTTACTGCTCTCATGGAGTTCAGATGAGCACTGTTTACCCATTTCCTTTCATGCAGACCAATCTGAAAACCCCTTAACTGGCACAGCACTGATACAAACCACTGGGAGCATCTCTCAGACACAATGATATCCCCCGAACTCCAGATGTGCCAAAACCTGCCTGGGCTGGGCCAGGAGAGCCTGGAATGCTCCAGCAACAAGAACAACATAGCAACAAACTAAAATTAAGCTTTAAAGTTTTAAAAGATTCGTGATATGTTGCTTTCTATTCAAATTAGGAAAAAAAGAGATTACTTACAAAAAAACCAGCTCCCTCCACAAAGTGTTTACTCTCTCCTGAGATGCTACGAGAGATTATTTGCATTACTGCAGATCATCATCAACAGAAAAGCAAATGTTTAACAAGGGGGAGAAAAATAGGAGGCTCTGGAAAATAATGCCAGTTAAGGGGTTTTCAGATTGGTCTGCATGAAAGGAAATGGGTAAACAGTGCTCATCTGAACTCCATGAGAGCAATAAGCACTTAGAGGGTGCAAGAGGCCTGCAGATGGGTGCTGAGCATGGAGCGAGCAGCAATGTTAGGAGAGGAAGGAGGTAAGGACAGACTAGAACAGCTTCAGTTCATTTCTACAGATGTACTCGGAGAGCTGCAAAGTGGAACGTTTCCGTGCACTGCAAGGAATCAAAAGCTAAAGAAAGCCCCATGATAGGACTTAGCAGAAGCTCAGCACAAAGAAATGAAACAGGCATCCTTGTGTAAATACAGAACTGCCTGACTCCCAGATACGGGCTTTACAAGCACTGCAGTCTGAACACTTGGTTCCATGGCTGAGCTCGGTACGTCAATGGCTGGAGATGGGCACACGGCTACCATCATGCTACCCTGCTCTGTGTCATCATCAATCTTAGCTTGTAAAAACATAACACAAATCAAAAGACAAGCTAACTTTTCCAGCTCTTTGCATCCCGTTGTTGTTGTGGGACGCCATGGATAGCAGGGTATGAAAGAGGGCATAGAAGCAAAGCGCCCTGTGGAACAAAGCTGTTGTGTCTGCGCTGGACTCACATGACCTCTTCCTTAGGGTAAACAACCCCCAACTCCTGAAGCAGACCTGGTCACAGATGGTTCTCCAGTCCCAAGAAACCCAACCGATCACAAAGATGAAAGAAAACCCTAAATGCTGAGCGGCCACAGCAGGGAAAGCCCTTTGTGCAGGGTAAAAGCAATGTCTAGACATGCTGACCATACTGCATTCATCATCACTTGTATACTTATTTATTCACATTTACAAAGTTCCTTGTGAATGTGTCCTCAATGAAAAGGATGATCCCTTTTCTTGCCGGTCATCACCTGTCTGTATGGACAGTTTACTCCAGAATGACATGACAGCCTAGGATCTGGCAGGCTCTGCTCATCCACAAACCCAACGCCACCAGCCTGCTCCTCTTCTCTCCCCTCTTCCCACTCCGTTCCCCCTCCAGGACTGCTCTTCCTCCTCCCATTCTGCTTGCAGACACAGTTTTGCTTCCTTTTGCCTCCTTTGCCCTCCCCAACAGCCCCAGGCATAGACAGGTCCCCTCACATGGACAGGTCACCAAATATAGGAGAGAAATCAGGCCCAAGGCTGAGGGCATTTCCGTGGGAGGCACTGAGCACAGTTAACACGAAGCAGTACTACCAGCTCCACCTAGAACAAGTTTTCAACTTTTGCTGACACAGTTCATTATCTTACAAAACAAATTGCTCCAAGTGAACTGTGACATTAGTGTCTGTGATCCTCCAGTCGCTCAGGCTATTAATGTTTAAGATGTAATTAGAAGTAAGGGTAGAAAATAGCCTTTGCAGAATATTTTTCAGACCATTAGTTGAAAGAATTTTCCACGCAATTTCTCTCTGGCATTTCTGAGTACAAGGGCCTTCTCTTCATCAACTTCTCCCCACTCCTGCAACTCCTGCGCTGCTTCATCTCAATGCAAAAAGGCCAAATCTATCTTACTCTCTGATCCATGAGTTCCTCTTGGGAGCCCGGCTGTTAAAGAATTGAAGAAGGAAGATGGGGGAAAGAAAAATACACTGGGTTATGGAATTGCTGTCTCCTGTAAAATTAAATGTATTGATGCCATCCAGCAACAGAGATGGTTTGCTCATTAACACAGAATCGTTTGAGTTAGAAGGGACCCTTAAGGGCTGTCTAGGCCAAGTCCCCTGCAACCAACAGGGTCACCCACAGCTCCACTGTGAACATTTTGCCCATTTTACCACAACTTTTCTGCATGGGACATTCCTCACATTAATCCCCTTTGCTGAGTGCTCATCTTGGAAACCGGGCATCTCATGCTTCCTTGCCACCTGGAATATTCTAGCTGCAACGGCTGCCTGGAAAAGACTTCCAGCTTTTTGCTTCCTGGACCACATTACTATTATTATTTGTGCTGTAGGAGAGGCTAAGGAGACTCAGTCCAGTAGGAAAAAAATATATATCAGAAAAATTCAAAAACAGGAAGAGCAGGGGATGCAATGCAGTGTCTCATTCTTCTTCTCCCAATTTTCCACCAAGTGCTTTTTAAGCATCATCTTTCCATTTTCAAATGAGGAAGCTGCACCCCATGTCAGCAGCTCAACTAATCAAAACTGACAACAGCAGCATCCCCACCTAGAATAACTCATCAAAAACATGCCAAACTCAACCACAGGAATCTCGATAGAATAGGATCCTTTTTTTTCTTTTTTTTTTTCATACTAGATTTCCCTCCAGAAACATCTGAATTTTTAAAGCAGCTGGGGAAGGACTGAGGCTGCCAACAAGCACATCCTGAGCTGTCAGAGCCCTGCAAGCACTCCAGCACCAGTACTGCAGTAGTAATGCGCCTTGCTCAAAATCCGGTTGTGCCAACAGACCGTCAGCTCCCCTGGTCATGTAACCCAAGCTGGACAGAGGGAATGAGGCTTTCACATGAGTAAAACCCTTGCTGCTGCCTCCTCATTCTCACTGTGAAGAGGCAGTCTGCTGCAGCTCCCCCCCTCCCTCCAAAGCTGTACATTTCTATGGACTGTACACGGCTTAGTGGGCACTGTGGTTACGGGTTGAGGGTTGGACTAAATGATCTCAGCAGTCTTTTCCAGCCTTAATGATTCTGTGAGGGGTCCTGATGTTTCGGATACTTAAGTCAAACTCAGCTTCAGCACATGAATGAGCCCCTGAGCCCCAGTGGCAGAACATGCCTAGAATTAAGCAGGTGCACATGTCTTAAAGATGCAGCCGCTGCTGCACAAAGAGCGCCGCTATCGAATCTCTGGTTCTCAACAGCGTTTTCTGTTGGGGCTGGAGAAGCATGCTCTGCAGCTGCTTTGAACTTCATGTTTACGAGACACAGGTTGTACTTCTGACAGCAGACTGGTTTCAGTTAGTGGTTTCCTTTCATCCAACTGGGAGGCAATCTGAGAAGCTGGCATGGATTGTCCTCGGTCCTTGGACACACATACATTTCCTTGTAAAGGTACATGGAAGCTGCTAAACCAGGCACATTGTGGCATGCTGGAATATTCATCTAGGTCAAGGATTTGTTTACACAAATTCTAAAAATGAATTTGTCTGGGGGGAAAATGATCTCTGTTTAGAGCATAAAGAAACATGGTAAACATCCTCCAGAGCAGGCACTGCTGCCTGCTGCAAACAGCAGAGAGCTTGTTTGAGAGGCTGCTTTTTTGCTGGTTGAAATGCCAACATAGAAATCCACCAGGGGGTGATCCATACCATAACCCACAGAAATACTCATCCCACATCTCCCAAGGCTCAGGACTGACTTTAAAAACAAGTAAATAAACAACACCTGCAATTCACCCAGCTTATGCCTGCTATCCGAGGCCAGGACACAAACCATCACCAAGCTCCTGGATACCCTGCTCCATTGGACTGTTCTTAGCTACAAATGTTGGTGCCTCACGTGAGCCATCCAATTCACCAACACAGGAAAAACTTAGGCTTGATCTTGGATTGCTAAATCCTGGCAGATACTCTCAGTACATCGATCAAAGTTTGAAATTCCAATACACTTTGCAGTTTTAAGCTGCAGTTTAAGGAGAGATTGCTGGAGAACAGCTTAAAATGCTTTCACTTAGTTCCCTTCTTCATCCCTGAAGAAATATACACGTGTAAATACACAAATATAGCTATGCTCATATACATACATACAGCCATAATAGAAATTGGCAACTCTTCGTTACACAAGTTCAGCACAAAGGGATTCAGTAAATATATACCTTTCCCAAGCCCAGAGAAGCAGAAGAGAAAAACAAGTGTGAAATGAATACCTTGCATACACAGCTACTCCAGCATGACTCTGGAGAATGCCACTTATTTAGTGCTTACAATCTGCTCAGCAACATGCAAGGAAGAAATCAGGTTGCTGGGGACCCTTCAAGGGAGTAGGAGCCATACAGTCAAACATCACCTCTTGTGTCATGGAATTCTCCAATTTCACGTACTCCAAACCAACTGAAAGTAAATGCAGACCGCGAGTGTGGAATAGGGTTTGTTCCAGCTTCAGAAATGCAATAGATATGGAAGTAGAACTGAAAAAGGGAGCAGTAAGTCTTGCAAAATAAAGAGGAAAACATTTTGGTAGAATACAGTGATGGAGATCCCAGCATGAGCAACTGAACAAAATTCATTCAAAGAAAACTGGGGATGTCTACTCCTTTTTGCCTACATGATATGAAAGGAGCTAGGAGAGGGATTATGATAGAAAAGGGAAAACAACCTATTTCTTATGATGCTCTGGAGGAAGTGGGCTGCTGTCAATCACCTCTTAAACCTAAATGAGGTTGGTGGAGTCAGGTTTGGATCTAAAAAATGCTGCAATTCTGACTGACACATCTACCTGTACATACTACAATGAATCCGGCTATATTGTGATTCATACTTTAGGATTTTTTTTTCTGCTAATAAAAAAATACTACCAGGTCCCAATTTTCTCAGATACACCAATGCCTCAGCAGAACTGGATAAATCCAGATTAACACAGACAAGAAATTTTCACTGGTATTATCTACTGTGGTTGATGCAGCAATGTTTCCTTCATCGCATTACGGTGCCTGAGCAGGACCTCAGTCACCTACAAGGAAATGGACGTACAGAATCCACACCAGAAACCTTCAGCAGAGCCCTCCAGTCCGTGGTAGAGGACGTGCATGTAAGAGTGCTCAACTGAACACTCTGACTGCAGATTAGCAATCAGCTGATTAGGGCTGCATAACTTTTAATAGGTACCCAATACATCAGGAAATGCAATTTTGTGTCAAGGTTATTTAAATGGCACTTAAAGTAAATAACTGCAGTGGTGAGGACCTGGTATGGGAATTTGTCTGAACCGTGAGTTCTGGCAGTGGATTAAAATAGAGAGTAAAGTAGAAAAAAAATATATATATGTATTTATAAATATATCCATTTTCTTTTGGATTCAAGACTTCAAGAGAAGCTTAAGAGCTAGAAGAGGGGAAAGATTTCCGAACAATCACTGTCACAGGAGGGAACTCAGAAATCATCGATTCCTACAGCTCAGCGCATAAAGCATCTGTAAGCACACATCATGAGTCAAGATCTAATTAACATAACCTGACACTAACACCTTTTCCAAATGGAAGAAAAGATCTGGAAGAACAGTTGACTTACATGCTTATTTCACTGCCTGATGGTGTGCCAAGCGCATCAGCCATAAAAGCAACATGTGGGCACCTCTGCTGTAATATAACCCCCAAGAAGCAACACCCTTCAACTGCAGGTAGATGCCACATACTTTCTTGCTGCCTGCTTGCCTCTAAAATGCTCTGCATCCTCAGCTGTGCAAGTCCTGATGATAAAACATATTTCTGGAAGGTGGTTACAGCTGAAAGACAGATTTACTGATGACGCAGTCCAAAAAGATGAGAAGTGTTTTAACCGCAGGGGCAGAAGAAGAGCGGGCATGCCTTTAGCATTATGCACTGAGTATCACAAGATAGAAATGCTTCTGCCAAGGGAAGCTGGAAATGCGACTTGCTCAACTTTCTCATGTGTAAGCTGCATGCAAAATATTAGTGCCATGGTCAAATGAAACATTCTACCATTTTAGGCGCATTGCCTAATTAGAGGCCATTGTTATCTGAGAACACTGTTTTTGCAGCTGTCAGGAAATTAAATAACCCAAGGGTAAGCTGGAATTAAACGAAGCTGTACAAACACATAGCCCAGCTCCGAAATCCTGACTCTGACAAATAGCTCCTCTGCTTTCCAAGGGACTAAACATCTAACTGGGGCACGCAGCTACCCTTTTCTATCAAGCCACAGGATAACATGATCTCAGTCCTTCTTGAGTGGCTGACGTGTAGGCATTTAGAGATGGGGAACTTGCGAATCCATATGTATGTACAGGCACTGTCTTCCCTCCACTTAAATAATCAGCACCTCCTGAGGAAAGACCTTCAGTACAAGTGCTCACTAAGAGAGCAATCAAGGGCTGATAAAAGGAAGTGTTCAGACAAAAACCCCCGCTTTCCTCTTTTTTTCCATTCATTTCTCCTCTTGCAATTCTCGCAACCTCAAACTTTGACAGAAATCTAAAATCTAAGCTGGTTACACTTTTACAGCGACTTTTTAAAAATTAAACACAAAGGAGAAGTGTATTTCCAACAGGACTGGCATCAGCACGCGAAACCTACAGAAATGTCCATTTGGAAAATAAGCTTATGGTGCCCTCCCTTCTCAGCTCCCTACATCAACAGCTCTGACTGATAGCAACAGACCTACAGACTGCTGGAAGGTTCATCCAGAAAATCCTATTTTCACACTCGTGTCTCAGAAGAGGGACTCAAATATTTGGAATGCGGTGGTAAAAAAAAAGTCCGGTTTTGAAAGTCACTGGAAATATGGGCTTGTAGTTGAGGCAAAAACTGAACCGTCCCACAAAAATATGTACTCAACCTCCTTTGTTTACTGGGTTCTTCGTATGTAGAAGAAAAAAAGTGACTTATTGAACAGGGGTATCATAAGACAGGAAGTATGAATGCAATCCAAAAACAAAGCATCATTATTGTGCTTGGCTAAAAACATGGCAAGGTGGATTCCAAAAATAATCACTGTGTTCACTCTCAGTGCAGAGCCGAGTTGGGAAGGCAGACCCAGGTTGGGCTCTGGTCTGCTTGCAGGAAACCAGGCTGCTCTCTTCCTTCCTATTCATGGGACAACGCGCTGCTACTAATGAGCAAGCCTGGAAAAACCCGATCGCAGCTCAGGGAGCTGGAGCCTGCTTGTGAGAAGGGAGAAAGAAGCAAAGTTTGGTCTCTTTCTCTGGCGAGCCATAGAACCATAAAGGTTGGAAAGATCTCTAAGATCATCTAGTCCAACCTTCAACCCATGCTTCTGACAAAGCAAAGGAAAACAAAGTCTGGCTCCAAATGTAGTCAGAGCGCAGATACGGGCCCTCTGTGTGCCGTGACCCAGAGCTTGGCTCTTCTCGAGGTCTGCCTGCTCTCAAGCACTGCTCATGGCCTACAGTGGCTTCACAAGGCCCTGTTCTCCCCAGTGACGTTCAGGGCCTACAGGCTGACAGCACCAAGCGCTCTGACAATCAGGCTATGGGAACTGCAGAAATCACAGAACCAGCACATTTTCCACTTCCTGACAGAATTTTCCCTGTGTTTCAAAATACCTTGGCAAAGCTCTGCTCATAGGAGCCAAGGCCAACGGCTCAGGGCACTGCTGTCAAGGGAAGAACGCAGCAGGTGTTGCTGAGAAACCAAAAAAACACAGAGAAAAGATGAAAAAAGGGCAACCAATATAGTTGGGCTCATGTTTTCAATTCTTTCACTATTTTCAAAGAAAACAGCATAAGGAATTCCTTTTTTCTGCATTTTTAAAATTGCATTTCAGGCGATAATTCACAGGGCTGACAGAGCAATGCAAATAATTACATTTCAAACGAGGCTTGAAGATGGAGCCACTACATTCCTAACAGTTGTATGACTGTAACCTTGAGGCTATGTGACTTAATCCCAAGCAAGATTAAATACTAAGATATGAGATTTTAAAAAGATTATGCAATTTTTCTTTTTTTTTCCTTCTTTTTTTTTCTTTTCCATAAAAGGGTGATTTTTTCACTGCAATCTCCAATCTGTTCCACTGGAGGGATGATTTATTCAGCAGGTCTGCAAGTGTACCCACTGTAAAAGGTTCTGTGAATCCTTTGGGACAGAAGCTACCTCAGTTGTTATTTATCACAGCCCTCGCCTCTTATGTTATCAAAGCATTTCTACACGTTTACTAATTAATCTTTATAAGGCCTGTTCTGAGGTGATTTAATAGGATTATCCCTATTTTTCAGATGAGGAAACAGTGAGAGATTTTTCCAAAGTCAAGGGGAAAAGCCTGCAGTAGATCTGGGAGCTCCAGCTCCCTGTCCACTCTTCCTGTGACTGCAACAGCAAATGAGAGAGGCTTGTTTCCCCACACAGCCCTTTCATGAATCCTCCAGATACCCGATGATCACCAGGCCAACATCCTGAAAATCATGGCTGGCCAAGGAGCCCACATCTCCTCTTTATCTGCTTTAATTCCACAACAGCTAGCTCAAGGCATCAAGCCTCCTCCCATCCCCCTCACTAAAAACCTGTTAGCTTGGAGTCAAACCTGTGCAGCAGCCTCTGCATTCCCAGGTAAGAAACAAAGAATTCAATTGATACCAGTAACAGAAAAACCAAAACAAGTAGACACATTGCACCTAGATTATCAGAGCAACTCCTGATCCATCAGTAGCTCTGGAGATCCGATACCAGGGCTGACAGAAAGCTGCTCTATCACCAATCCCTCTTGGGAAGGTTGCTCAGATACGGGCAAGCAACCCTTAAGTCCTGCCTAAAAAATAACTAAATAATAACTAAAAGATCCACCAGAGCAACAGCAAGCAAATGTCCAAATGCTCTCTAGTGGAAACAAATAAGCAGGGCTGCTACTTCTTTTTTGAGCTCTATCTTGCTTTTGGATACCAACCTAAACCATTTCAGACAGAAAAGCATTCTTAAGGCCCTGCATTCACCAGAGTGGGCCGATGAGGGCAAGCCACAGGTTATCTATCTGCTCACCTGTCTCAGGCTTTGGAAAGTCTTAGGAAGCAGCCAAGACGGAATAAATTTGAAGGAAGAAATCACGGTACAAAAAGAGATGTCTGGGCTTTCTCACCACGGGCTGTGAAACAAAACCAGATACTGATACACACCCATCTGCAGGAAGAAGTGGTGAAAAATCTTTATTATGCTTATAGTATTTCTTTAAATAGGAGCAAGCAGAGAAACTGGACCAGAAGTCTCTATGGGGCAGGTTACCATAAGGAATAGTATGTGCAAACTCACTCGTGTGTGCATACTTATGTTCCTCTACCTAATGACACAAACCAGGCCTTGCAATATGACATACTTCTTATCCTTCCTTCCCTTCCCCCAAAAACTGTAATACCAAACCTCACTGCCTCTCAAGAGAGGGCAGAAATCCCACATAATCACAACCCCCTAACATGCATATTGATCTGCATCAGCACTGCAGTAAAAACCTTCCCAACCAAGCACGTATTTCTCATTAGCCAGTCAAGTCCCCATGCTTTTAATTTGTATGTAGGTCATTAATACCACATTACTTAAAAAACACCAAACAACCTGAACACCACCGAGTATAGTCTGGCCAATACAGAGATCTGAAAGGGAGCAACTGTGCACGTGTTTAATAGAGAAAAACATCTTCTGCCTAGCAACCAGCCAGCTCTCCTGGCGGGCCAGGGGAAGGAATTCAGTGCTATAAATGTCAGCAGGCAAATTAAGTCATCGTGCCTGAGACACAGAGGTCCAGTCACTGGGCAGTAAAAAAATTAAAGGAAAAACAGTTATAGGAGAAATATTAAACAAACAAAACAGATGCATCTAATAGCTTGCTTCCCCCACTATCTTTAAATAAAGTTACAGATTGCTCCCAGCTAGATGGGTTCTGTGCTTGCACTTATTTATAAGCTGATTTCTTGCCCATTTTATATACAGGATGAGAGAGAGAATGCTGAAAGCAATTTACCATTTTGATGTTATTGAAAAAGGGAACTCAGTGCAGTATTAAAGTATATGACGGTCCCGAATCCAAGGTCAGACAGGGAACAGGTTGTCTGAGGATGATGGTTATCAAAACACAGCGCTGCCAGCAGGAGGGCTTTTCTCCTTTTCAACCTTTCTTTTTATTGGAATGAGGTAAACATTTTATGAATTCTGACAAAATCTCTCGGCCACTTCAGCTAGTCGAGGTTTTTTTTTGGGGGGGTTTTTTTCAAATAGTTCCATTATTCTTAATGTACTGGGCAATTTACTGAGAGGTCTGCGCTGAGATTAGGAACCTCTTCATTCTAGATGCTGTGTAAATACACAGACTTCTGGCCTTAAGGAAATTGCTGTCTGTTTGAGGCAGCCCAGGAAGGTTAAAGGAAGGACTGCTACCTCCTCTTTGCTGATGAACTCCATCATAGGGATATGGAGAGTCCAAGGTCATGGATGAGGCTCAATCAGTGCAGCAACACTGTGTGCTCCCAGGAAGCCTTCAGACTCCAGACACTGCCTTTCCAAGGGTCTTAAAAAGGGACCGTCATAAATAGAGCAGAGCTTGCTGCCTTCTAGATGTAAAGCGACTACCCTGCCCCAAAGGTGGTACAACAGAGGAACTGCTACTCCCTTAGGTCCCAGCAGTGGTGACTCTTTGAAGGTTCTTTCCAACTGTACAGCTTTGTTTCAAGCAAATGCAAGAGATGCAATAAAGAAATACCTGAGGGTAACCCATAGACACCTCTCACCTTCAACTATACAGGTTACCCTTGGTGGGTTGTTCCTTCATTAGTGTTGTAATCCTGAAGGCAGCTCTGGAAGTGTGTTAGTTCTTCCTTTCACACTGTGCTGTACAGTTAGAGACATTATGTAAAAGGAGAGGCTAGATGAATGGCATTGCCAAATCAGAACTATCACTAAAGCTAGCAGTGCCTTTCCAAGAGGAAAAAAAAAAACAAAGGACAAGCAGAACTGCAAACAAACAATGTGAAGAAACCAGCATTAGAAAAAAAGATGAGAAAAACAAAGTACCCAAACCGCCACTGGACCCACGCAAAACCCTTTTGCCAATCCATCCCAGCACCAGCCACGAAAGAACACTTCTGTGCACTGTCCCACTGTAATTCTGCTGCATAGAATTCTTCCCCATTAGCAGGCCAAAGTCCAAGAAATGGCCACTGGAACAAATGAGGTTCTGTGCAGATCTAATCCCCCACCTCAGCATCAAGGAATTAAAGCAAAGAATTAGGCTGTGGTCGTTCCCTTCCAGAGCAAGGAATGCTTAAGCAGGTTACAGCTTTGTGCTACGGATGTGTTCTGGGAAGGAGAATTATGACTCGGTTGCCAGCCCAACTGACTTGTTTCTTGCAGGGAAACAAGCCTGAGGATTATTTTTTGACAAAACAGTTAAGAATGATTACTGCACGTCAGTGCGTTTGAAGTGTTAACCTCAAGGATTGCTGGAAGTGCCAGCATTTCCCCAGCTTTCTTCTCCCTCCAGTATTGTTTGTGTTATGTAGGACAAGGGGCCTGGCCAACCTGGCAGGGACTGGCTAGCAGGGCAATCCTCTTGCTGCTGCCACTGCAAAAATGCATAGAGGTGCCTGAGAGAGAAAGGTTCTGATTTCCTCTGAATGGTGAAACACTGCAGCATGTGGAAATGAGAAACGGGGATTGAGCAACAGCGGGGATCCCAGCAGGGCTGACCCTGAGAAAGAAGCTTTGAACATGGTGGTGACAGTTCTGAAAGATTTTGTGCTGGTCACAGGCCCTATGGGAATGGGGTTGTTAGGAGAGTTAGAAGGGTGCAGCCAATCCAAGTCTTGCCATCACACCGACACTTCCCAGCCAAGAGAAGGCGATGAAGCTGCTGTCCTGTGACACTACTGCCTGTGCTGGGTCATGCATCTGGCTCACTGGCCTTAGTGCGCTCCCTCCTTCCCCTGCACTGCCTGGAAGATGATCTTTGCTCCTGCCAAGCTCTGCTTTAACACCTCATCTGCACGCTGCACATCTGACCAAAGGGATGTGACACGCTGCCAAAACCACAGCCCAACAGAAGCTCCGAGGGTACTCTAAGCATCAGCAGTAAATTCATGCGCACATGACAGCCGAGGTAACAAAGTCAGATGGGTCCAAGCAGAGAGGACGGCCGCTCTGAAGTACGGCAGCACTGTCTGCTTCCCAAAGATAACCCAGGGCAGCAGCAGGACACACAGCCCCACAAGGACACGGCAGCCCGGCCCCAGGATGTGCTCTAAGCACAACCACTGACACACAGAGCAACACAACCTCACTGCTGATGAGCAAATTGCTGTTGGAGCTTACCTTTGTTTCAAGACAGAATCATTTGCAAGGAGACAAATAACACCATGGACTGGTAATGGCAAAGGCAGTGCAGGGCTGCTGGCCATCCAGGCTTGCCACCAGTGACTGCTGAACCTACTTTGTATTAACTGGGAGAAGCAGCTCTGCCACTTAGTACAGTACTTAGGAAAAAGAAAAACAAACAACTTTCCTCTTTCTTTGGTGAATTCTCTGTTATTATCAAGCTCTTAGAGGAACAATTTGCATCCTGTTATAATGGGGAAACCAAATTTGAATTGATTTCCCCCAGTTGCCACCCGTAATGATACCATCAATAGCAGCAATGAAAGGTTCATGCATATTCCACCTGAACAAGCACAACAAGAGAGATTCAGGCAAGAGGATCACAAGTCACCCCCTCTTTTGGGAACAAAGTCAGGACATGTGGCTTCCAAGCAAACCCGACAACTCCCAACTCACAGCTGTATGACTTCCAAGCAAACCCTACTACTCCCAATTCACAGCAGTAGCTGTAAGGATCCATTCACCTATTGTCAACATAGTGATTATTTTAGGAAAATGTTCAATCCACCATTATTTTATTCCAAAATACAGTAATTTATTCTATGTTTATGAGTACTCCTGAAACAGAAAGGGGAATAATTCAGCAATGACACTGATTATAAAACTTCGACTGTACTAAATAGTTTCTAATTTTCTCCTCAGGATCTGGATATGACAAAACCATTGAACGTTAAAGTGTCACAAGTAGCTATTGACAGTTAATTCCCATCCAGGAATGAAATCCTCCTCTTTCATATTTTAATGAATTTTCCCCAAACCGGTAATACGTGTAGACTTTGAATCCCAACCACAGAAAGCAGCCATTCAACACAAATAATAATAATCGCACACTTCCTCATTCCACCATCTCAACAACGCTGCTACAAACAAAACCTCCCCACACAATAAGCGATATTACAAATTATTTCCATTTGCAAAGCCAAGCTATTCTCTCCATCAGCACTTGCCTGCAGCGCCAAGCACACACCAACCACCTTCCTTGACACCCAACCAACCAACTCCACCAGTGACATAAGTCATGTCCTTCACCATGATCAAGACCTTCACCCCATGGCAACGATGGTACGTTGAGTTGGGGAGAGGTGGGTGAGAACAGGGAGAAGTCACAGTTTTCAATGATGAATCAAAGTAGATGATCCACAACTCCATGGCACTGGGAGGGTGTGGGGATGATGCAAAGTGCTCATCCTCAAGAGCTCCTTGTAAAGGTAGACTGGAGGAACGAGCTGGAGACATGAGATGTGATACGCTCGTAGAGGTTTGGGTACAAAACACAATTTTAACAAGATAATAACAGATGGCTTTGCTTTTTCAAATATCTTTAGGCTGCTCATTGAGATTTGTGTGTTCTTCTCTTGGCATTAAAATACATTCATATTCTGTGTGTGAGACACCTTGTACAGCACAGCATCACAGACAGCGTGCTTAAGTGATCAAAGCACCTTTCATAGCTGTACCACCAGCACTGACAAACAGCCCTGTTTTACAAACACTTTACCTTACAAACTCAGCAAGAAATGACATTTCCCTCCTTCAGCCCCAGGCTGGATGCTGAAGAGGCACACGTTGGCACTCACCTAGGAAGCCTTCTTCATCCACAATGATGGTGTAATCCTCAGGGGTTTCCGTGAGGCTGAAGAACTTGCACCTGGCAAAGGCAAACAGCAGAATGTGATTAGGTACCAAGGTGAGCAGAGCTTGGTCTTCCATTTAAAATAGGTATTGCTGGGGAAAGAGCCATGGGCTGGCAGCACAGAGAGCGGCCCAAGGCATTCACAGACACAGATTTTATTCCTGGCTCAGCTGTTCATGCTGCGTGACCCACATTCCCCGCTGCCTGCCTATGCACAACGGAGCTGGTAAAACACTTATTATTTTTATGATTTAGTTATTAGTTACTTTTCTTAATCACCACATCCCTTAAGGCGTTCTGTCACAGCCCAGGAGCTGCTGTGTTTCACCAGAAGGCTTTCTGCTCACTGCCTGCTCGCTCCAATGCCTTCAAAAGCCTCCCCATGAGTCTCACACGCACCTTCCCTGTTTGTCCCCAAAGCCTCCTGACACACAGAGGTTTGGAGGCAGATCTCTCAACCAAATCACCTTGATTCCCAATTTGGTCCCTGTCCCTTTCTTCAGAGGGAAGCCTCTGCTCCTAGGGGAGCTCAAGGTAAAGAGAAAAATGGCAGCAAGCCACCAAGCACAAGAGCACAGAATCATTAAAGTTGGAAAAGACCTCTAAGATGACCCTGCCCAACCATCCACCTACCACTAATACTGCCCATTAACCACATCCCTCAGTGCCACATCTCCATGGTTCTTGAACACCTCCAGCAATAGTGGCCTCACCACCTCCCCGGGCAGCTGTGTCAATGCATCACCACTCTTTTGGAGAAGTTTTTCCTAATGTCCAACCTGAGACTAAGGCACAATGCCTTAATATCCTGCTGCCCCTGCTCTGCGCTCATCTTCTAATACCCAGACCACACGCATCACAGACTCTCCATCTCCTTCAGTGCCGCACACAATGTCACCACTGCCACCAGATACAAAACAAATGTGACATAAGATTCTTCCACTGCAGACACAAATAAAAAAAGCCTCAGCCTTAAGGTTTAACATCACAGACAGCTGAAGGAATTTTTTTCCTGACATGCACCAAAGTACGCACAGCAACATCTGCATGAAAAAAGATGCCCCCTCCAAAAACAAAAGGGAGAGAAATGAGAGAGCTGCCACCCTCTCTATCACCTCACTGGGGAAACCAGGAGAAACAACACACAGCTCCATCAGTGACCTGCATGCAGCCCACGGGGTGTCACGTAAATGGACGCATTGCACAACATGCCTTTACAGACTCATCCTGCTTCCTTACAAGCATCCGTCACGACAATCAAGCATGACATCCTCCCTCCTAGCACAAATGTATCACTATAAAATGCAGCAGCGGCCCCACCACAACAGAAACCACAACTTAATTATTTTGTGTCATTGGTAATAGCTACTGTGACAGCCACATTTACTAACTCAACTCGCTCCAGGAATTGTGCCAAGAGAAGCAGAAAGCAGTGGTAGCCCATTTTTTTTTTTTAAATTCTTACTTCTTAATTGCACGAGGATGCAATCTGTGACAGGCGATCTGGGTGGTAGGGATTCCTGGGATTCTGCTCCACTGGCTCCCCAGGGAGATCAGCATTGATTATTTAGGGGGTGAATTCCCTGGACACATTGCTGAAATGAAATTATTTGTAATACCAGCCCGTCTAGCCACACGCATGCTGACCAGGGGAGAGCTAGGAAGAAACATTAATACTGAAAAACAAAATGAACCCCTCAAATCCCCAAACTACCTTTCTCTGATCTGCAATGGTATTTATACAGAAATTCTGTTCCATAATGGTAATACATGTCTGCGTGCACACACTGACCCAGCAGAAAAAGTATTAGCATTGACAGATGCCATTTTCGTAGTGCACATCTAAAAATGATGATATTTAAGGGATATGTACAGATGAAATCCCGTAATTGCTGGCTCAGAAAGTGTGTCAAAACCTCACATCTTCATACACCAGCGCCAAGCCCAATCCCCACCTCACAGCAATCCTGCAAAAAGGTCAGAGGCACAGAGAGCTGTGAATTTAAAAGCAAAGCCTTTCCAGCAGCCCACAAAAGGCCATCAGTTCCTGGACTATACATTCACTTTGTTCAAACCAATTCGGCATTTTTTTCCTTCCCCAGGGAAAAGCTAAAAAACGAAATTGCAAACACTGTGTGATAAAATATGGCACAGAAAGTTATTACTGCATGCAACCCACGTCCTCACCCTATAACCCTGTGTCCCAGCACAGACCGTGTAAAGACCTGTGCCCACTGCCTCAAAGCATCAGTGCCAGAAGGAACCCAATACTGTATTCCTTCTCTTGTGCCATACTACATGCTCCTCTCCCATTCAAACTCCTCCAACCATCTCCTTCCTCTTACACCAGCTCTCGAAAAGCTGAATGTCAACACCAACTCTTACTCTCACACCAAAGCCAAGAAAGGAAAGGAAATGCCCTTTAACCACGTTGAGACATCAGGCAAACAGTACTTCTCTAAGTACGTGTGGAAAGCATATATGTAAAGAAGAAAATATTTTTAGTTCCCTAATAGCCAAACCTCTGATAGATCCTTCTGGATTTCTGCCTTCTTCATGTTTCAGCACATTTGCATTTCAGTACTGTTGCTGACTTCGACTGCCTGACAACATATGTCTTTTTCTGGCAACGCAGCAAATGTAGACCAATCTATTATTAGATTAGATCTTTGAAACTGCAATGCTTACACTGTGTATTTAAGCAATACCCGAGCTTGCACAGAGCAGGAAAGCATGTGTAGGATGCAGCAACAGCATCGTTCCCGTTTGCAAACAGCACATAAGTCTCTGTAGGAGAAGCAAGCAAGCAGGGAAGTGTGCCAGTGAAGTGGGCACCAGGAGCAAATCCTGGAGGTGTTTGTTCCTCAGGCCTCCCCTGAGCACCAGGAGCCCATATGATGTCCCCACTATGGGGTCCCACACCAAGCATGTCTGTGGGAACACCACCATGGGAAAAGTCCACCTGAACCACAAGACAGTCTCATTATGGTTGGGAAAGACCACTAAGAGCACCAAGTCCAACCATAAGCTCACCCCCACCATACCACTGATCCTCACTGCCACATCCCTACAGCTCCTGAACACCTCCAGGGTCAGTGACCCCACCACCTCCCTGGGCAGCTGTGCCAACCAACACATCTTCACTCTTTGGAGAAGAAAATTCTCCTAACACCCAACCTGAATATCCCCCTGTGCAACTGGAGGCCATCACCTCTATCCTATCGCTGTTACCTGGGAGCAGAGACCAATTCCCACCCATCACCACCTTCTTCCAGGTGGTTGGTTGTAGAGAGTGATGAGGTCTGAGCAAGTATGGAAAAAGGCAATTTGTTGGGTTTTACTGCAGGCTGTCTTCTGATTTACATGCTTCACTCTGCACATTATCATGGTAACACACACTCTTAGTGCAGAAAGACAGTCTGATGCTAATCACCTCATTCCTGGTGATCTTCACTTTCGTGCACTTCGATAAGTCACGACGAGCTGGATTCTTGTACAGCATATTGTGAAACCTACTTACAACAGCAGTAAATTGCACTTGTGCTGTTAATACGTTCTGACATATTTGTGTATTATTTTTAAGTACTTTACACCATCTAATTACTAGACCATGCAGTCAGATGGCACTGGAAACTTCAAGCAGTTCGTATGAGCTGCCGAACAAACAGAGGAAACACAAAAGATGTCAAAGCACGGCTAGAAACGGTCAAAGGACAGCGGTCACATTCCTTGCAGCCATTAGTTGTGCTCTGAGCTGCAATGCAGACGTTAGCAAACACAACCAGGGGCCGCCTGCAGAGTCCCCATGATAGCAGAGTTTGGGTCGCTACAGAAAGTTAATCATTTTCAAAAGCAACACAGAGCAAAACTAACAGATCTGTGGCCAAAGAAAGCAAGTGTTCATGAACAGACATAAATTCTAGGAAACCCTACAGCCTGTGCTGTGTCAGAACTTTCAGCACAATAACCATGACTGCCTTGTCTAAGCCCTAATAATATTAATGACAGGTTAAGCTACAGATTATACTACTTGCAATTAAGAAGGGGGACCTTTGGTTAACCCATCTCCTTGCGACTTTGGTGTAGCTGGAGAAGTTACCTAAATCCTTTGTTTAGGTGTTGAGACAACCGGGAATATAATAATAAAAAAAAATTATCTGTATCACTGAAAGAATGGATCAAGGGCAGACACAGAAAGGATGCCTTGAAATGCAGAAAGCAGGAAAGGAAACAAAATCTTTCTTTCCAGAAGGATGTGGATGCGCTCAAAAAGCACTGATCCTAAGTAAGACACATGCAAAAAGTGCCATCTGAGTGTCTAGGGTACCTGCCTTCCTTAAACCAGTACCAAACCACAGTTCCAATCTTCATCAGAACAGTTCCATGTGTTCTGGACCACAAGAGCCCAGGAAAATCAAATTACTGCTGCAAATGAAAGACCGGCAGTAGCTCGGAACAATACTGACTGGTAATTATGGTACCATTTCCACTTTTCTGGAGCCAGACTTGGTCACTGCAGACTTCCCAAGCTGTGGATTAAATGAAGCTACAATATTCGAGTTATCTCACAACATAAGCACAGCAGACATTTTTTTGGTTCTATAAACACACACTGGCATTTATTTTGTAGGAATGACGAGGTCTAAGTCACGGTGTTCTCACCAGTCAAAGCACAAAGTTTGCAGTATTGCTTTCTAAAGCTGTTTCTTGGGAAATAAATTTTTCCCTCATTTGTCATGACAGCATTTTTTTTTAAATTCATGCAACTTGGCTGGCTTATTTTTCAGCAGACTTCCACCATCGTATTTAGATAAGATTCTGTGAGTAAATCTGTTTTAACTCGACTTAAGTGTAGAAATAAACTCTTGCCAAATGCAGCGAGAAAAGCCAAAGCTACGCTGAAATAGTAGTAAGAGAAAGTGAAGAAATGAAGATGTGTCACATTCTGGGACAGACTGGGAAGCTCCGTTTGGTGAAGGGAACGATATGAAGGAGATGAGAAGGTGCAGGTCCACCCAAGTGCAGCTCTCTCCTTAAACCACTCTGTCCAAAGAATACAGACAGTGCTGGGTTCCCAGCCCAATGCAAATGCCAATAGAAAGAAGCCTGCAGTGCTTATCCGAGATGTACTGCAAGGAATAGAAATGCAATTTAAGACTCTGCAAGTGCTGCTGTGCTCATCTGTCACTTGTCTAATGAGGGCATTAAATATAGCATTTTCTTCTTGAACTTAAGAACAATACACAAGCCACTGACTTTAGGGGCAGACATACTAAAGTTAAGACTTCTACAACATCCAAGGCTCATCCCAGGCACGGACCTGCAGAGTAATTTACTGACCTGATGTAATTAAAAGTTATTCTTAGTGCACATTTTTCTTCCTGGGTCATAAATTAATTCAAACGACTCTGCTGTGCAGTTTTTACTTCAAACATCACCGCTCACCACCTATATTAACACACAGGGCCTCATGAAAAGCCTGGGTCTGAACCTTGCTGCTCTGGCTGGTGCTCAGATGATGCAAGTGCCAGGTGCTTGGGAGAAGTTTCCCCTTCCACATGCTGAGAAAGCCACCCAGTCACCTCCAAGTGGCTCAGTTGCTCTTTCAGAGCACCATGAAAGCTCCCTCTATGAATCACTGAACCACAGAATGGGTTAGGTTGGAAGGGACCTTAAAGATCATCGAGCTCCAACCCTTGCCATGGGCTTGGCTGCTTTCCACCAGACCAGGCTGCACAGGATCCCATCCGGTCTGAGCTCTGACACCTCCATGGGGCTGCAAAGCATAGGGGCAGGAGCCTACAGCAGCACTGCACCCATGCTCCACCTCACTCTGTGCAACTACAAGCTTAACTCTACAGGTTCTAGTGTTCTTACAGGGTGTTTATAGGCACTGCACAGTGGTGCTCATAGGATTTGGTGGATACGACGTGTCTGGAAGCCTGTCTGGTGCTCACAGAGGGAGCAGCTCTTAGCCTGAAAACTATTAGAGTTTAACAATCAACTAGAGCAACATCACTTCAATCTTCCTGAAGTAAAAAAAAATAATAAAAAATAATGCAAAATGGGATTACCTCACCTCTCACTTCTCATTCATCATTTTCTTTTCTTCTCTCCCATCTCACTTCCCAAAAATGTGCAACAGGAATCGAGGGAATACGTTCTGGATGAGTCAAAACTAGGAAGTCACCTTCCTATAGTTTCAAGTTGCAACACTTTCTTTGGCATAAAAATGTAACTTAAAAAAATCATGCCAGCAACAAAACATCTCATGAAAGACACTACTTCATTCTGACATAACTGAGCCTCTCAAATCATAGAATGGCTTAGGTTGGAAGTGATCTTCATTGAGCTCCAACTCCTATGCTGTGGGCAGGGCTGGCTACCACGAGATCACTAAATCTTAAGGAACCCATAATGAATTTTCACTGTTTAATGTCTTCTGCTTGGGAAATGTTCATTCACCTCTGTGCTGTGGATGACAGGGGTAGAGGAAGGCAGCAGTCCTGGCTCAGAGCTGCAGACAGGAACAAGATCCTCCACTAATCTTAAAGAAAGGTATTAGAACAAAAAAGAGGCATTTCTCCATGCTCTAACCACATGGCACAGAAATCAAGACAGAACGACCAGGTTGTTCATTTTCTGTCATTCTCACAAACTTCAAGGGCTGCTGTTTAATACTGGTCACTCGGCACCAGTTTTCCTTCCTGCCATCACACAGCAATTCTGAGCACAAATCCATCAGCTTACCAGCGGGCACGAACTGCGTGCAGCATGCACCTTTGTCCCTTATCTGTACAGAAGGCATCAGCACACCTCCTTGAAGGCCACTGGAGCCATCAAGTCAGCAAGAGGTGCTCCTCCTCACCCCAAATGATCTCCCGTTTTCTCACAATAGAGACATTTGGCAACTCTGTGCCTCCTAAGCCTCACACAGCTGGGTACCTGGCAACAGCCACGGCCATCACGGCTTCAGCAGGCTGCCAGATCTGTGGCCTAGGGTGTGAGCTCAGGCCTACGGGGCACGTGGTGCTGAGCCCTGGGCACAGGACACAACTCCCAAGGGCCTGGTGTGGAGTGAGGAGTCTTTATCTCACATTTCCCAAGCAACAAAGCACAAGAAGACAGCAGATTTTGAAAGCTGCTGTCCTCCAGCCATTGATGTGTATTGTGCTGCAGAACCCCAGCCTGAAAAGTGAACTTTCAGGGACAGTCACAAATTCCTAATTCTGAAAGGCAAACATCAACATCAAACCAAGAACTGCAACAAGCTCTCAATGTTCACAGAAATAGAACCAAAAAAGCCCAGGACTTATTAGCATGGTTTTCTGATTTAAGAGGAAGCCACAGAAATGTGCTTTTTGTCTGCGCAATTCACTGAACATAACCCGGTTTGTGGTTTTCACTAACTCCCTTCCCAACCCTTCTGAGTTTCATGAAACCCAACGCTGGCTTCATTCAATACAAAATGGGCAAAGGGGAAAAGCAGAGGGCATTTTTCTTTACAGAAATCTGCCTTTAATGCTGCTATCTGAAGGAACAGCAGTGCAGTGTCTGTGCATCACACAAAACCCCCATTAGGTCCACCTCACTCTGCCTGTATTTGTGTTACAGCGTGGGCTCTGGGCACTTTCCTGTAGCTCTGTCCCCTAAAAGTTTATGAGGAGCAACAGGGAGAAGGGGTTATGAACCTCACATCACAAACAGCAGTGTCACAGCCCCCACACCCAAGAGACATGAGACCAGCTGATAACAGAAATATTCAGAAGATAAAGCAGCCCTTCAGTAATGTGCTACTCCTGGCAGCTACGTGAGTCCAGGCACAAAGCAGGCTGCAACCACTGCGTAAGCAGTACCAACCTGGTACTCCTGGCTCACCAGGGTTGTCCCAAAGTGGCAGGCATGCTGCCCTGAGGCTACAGGCAAACCTATAAATGACAGCAGAAATGCTGTTGTTTGGTTTTTTTTAAAACAGCACCACCACCACAACCAAAAAGCACCATTAACAATAAAAACAGAACTCAAAAAACCTATCAGTGATGTTGGCTCCAGAGGCACTAACCTAACATCTCGCTTCTATGGGCTGGGCCAGGACTCAGTTTCCATTTGCAAAGCAGGTCTGTGAGCATCCCTGTTGAGAAATCTGGCAACATAAAGCCAAAGCAAAGCTCATCATCCTCCCATTTACTGTGCTAATGGGAATTAAATGAGCACCTCAGGCATCGCTTCACTGATATTTTATTGTTCTTTCTCCAGCTTTATTTTTTGAACAAGCATATGAAATAAAGCAATAGAGCAGCAGCAAAATGTTTGAATCCTCAAACTTTCAAAAATCATAACATTATTTGCAGAGTTAAAAACTATTACCTGAAGTGCAGCACAGTGCTTTTTGTACTAACTTCCTAGGATGATGGCAACAGTGCACATCACTTCTTATCTGAATGCTTTAATTTGTTCCTTGATTCTCCCCCAATGTATCTTTACCAATATTGTTCACAGTTTTACCACTGTTAATAGCAGGGAAGTCATTTTTCAAACCTTCACAGAGGACCAACAAACACTGACGTCGAGATGGCAAGGTCTCTTTGTTTTGGGACAGAAGCTGCAATGAGATCTTGGAAGGGAAGCTGGAGCATTAAATAGAAAGGAAGCTCCATTTGTGTGCACTGGAAAAGGATTCATTTATTATCTAACAATTAACCAATTGATCCAGACACACCTTTTCCTCTTCTCTCTTTGCTGTTCCAGCCTGTCAGCACTGTTAACAGCCCAACTTATCTACACAGGAGATGCACAAGCTCTTCTTTCCACTGGAAACAGTCCCACATTTATTTAAGCAGAAGGGAACTATGCTTTAAAAGCTTTTCCTTTATAGCAGCAACAGTAGCCCCCGGTCAGCCCTTCATTATCATAGCTGAACTTGCTTTCAGCCCAACCAGGAGAGGTGGAGTGAAACAAAGAGTCCTCAATAATCACAAAAATATCTTCTACACATCAGCAACTGAGTTGAGAAACGCGTTACAGATGTGGGCGTGGGACCTAAGGTTTGCAGTTGAAAACAAGACATGATTTAACGTACAACAAAGGCTTGTGAATACATTTCACTGATTGGATCCAGAAGGATTATCCTATGAGGACAATGCAAATGCTGAGAACCAACAAAAACTGAGCCCAGTTCCCTTTCCAAACCAGGCACTGCACACCAGTACTACCCAGACTGGCTCTCCTGTATGTTATTCCTCCAATGCTCTCTGCTGCAGAATATTGACTTTGAAATCCTACCAGCAATAAAACAGAACCGACTTTTTGTAAGTGGAGCGCTACTGCACATCCAAACCCAAATATCTAGGGTATGGAGCAGCAATCATTGTGTTCAGCCAAAACCCAGCCATTATTGTGTGGGCTACACTGAAAAACAGACTGCAGAGCATGTGCTTTTTATTTCAAAGATAGGAGAAACCCAGGCTCGACTCAACAGGGGCAAGAGATTCTTACAGTGCTGCTCCAAGACACAAAGGAGGGACGAAGAAACAACAAAGCCGCTGTGGACTGGAACTGATGAACTTGTTTCCCTGCAGGAACCATAAATACAGTTTTCCCAGCATGGGACATAATAGTGCTCCCACAGATTACTAAAATATATTTCCAGCACTCAATATAGAAAGCGAGATGCACAAGAAATGTTTGCAGCATCGATGCAGGCAGTAATTGAGAACATGTGTGGCAGGGGGATTGGAGGGGGAGGAGAGCAAGCCGGGCTCCATCCAAACAGAGCTGCAGGAGGAACGCATTACAGTCCTCATCATTTTCAAAGAGCTTCCATTTGCGAGTGGGTCCCAAACCCCAAACTATAACCCCATCCACAGGGGAACGCTGTCTGTGTCCGCACATCAAACCCAAATTCAATGCACATCAGTGATTTAAGAGTCATCATTGAGCATGAACAAAAAAACCACCCACAAGCAAAGGGGTAAAATGTATTCCAAGAATTTTTATTTTTTTTTTATTCTTTCCTAAATAAATCAGTATTGACAACCCACAAGGTTTCAGCTTTGGAAATGTCAGCCAGTATTATTTTTAAAAATGCTCCTCCAAAATGTTTTTTTTCTATATTAGCCTCTTCAGGCTGCCGAGGAAGAACCTGTGGAACGGTGAGCCAGCACCACAACTCTCCCCAGGCCTACCAATCCCAAGAAAAACATGAGTAACTACTGAGTCATTATTCAGCAAGTGAGCGTGATGTGGGCTTGGGCTGAATTCTGCACTATCCGAAGGCTGCCCCTTAAACCCAGCAGTCAGACCAACCCCAAACCAAGAGCCAGAGCCCTGGGAGAGGTCAAATCCACTGACAATGCAGTGTCTGGGTCAGAAACACGGCCAGATTTCCATTATCTGGGGACACTCCTAGGGAGCTTTAATCCAAGTGATAGGAAAGCATGCATCAGGAGAACTGTTTTTTATTAAGGTTGTTCAGCTTGAAATACGTGACGAGAAAACAGGGTTCTAAAACTCAGTTTGCACCTAAAGATCTTATAATGCCTGCCAACTACAGCAGGTGAAATGCAATGTCAATCCATGGAAATTAATGCATACTGGAGGAAAATAATTTTAATTCTGTGTGAAGAATGACAGGCTCCAAATGAGCTATTACCACTTAGGAAGGAGATCTTGGAGACGCTATGGGCTGTTCTCCAAAACGTTCAGTGACTTTCAGAGGCTAAGAACACACCGATAACCAGGCAGGGAGCAAAGAACATCTCATTACCCCAATGCACAAACCCAGCTGTCAAGTACTCCATGACCCAGCCATCCCAAGGCTGCCAAATGGGCTGGAATCGAATTGGAAGAAACACACAGAAGGGACCCAAGGGTGATCCAAGGTATGGAAAACTGAACAGATGAGGGCAATCCAGCTGCAAAGAAGCAATGGTGCGGTGTGGGATTACAGGAGATGTTTAATGGCCAAGGTGATTAAAGAAGAATTATTCACTGTCTCACAATATGTGAAGTGGGACCTGTGCCCTCCCTGCCTTTGGGCATGCATCCTACAAGGGCTCTTCATGAGGAGCTGCCACCTTGGGAGCAGTCTGCCATTCCTCTAGCAGGATGGCAAGGAGAGAACTGACAGCACTGAGCAGTTAAGCTCCTCTGCTGTTAAGTTTCTGCTGCAGATAAATTACAGCCCTCAGCCTAGAGACAGCCACAAGATTCAACTGCTGATTCCCAAATTCTGACTTCTGACCTCATATACTTTAGGATGGGTAAAAGAGCAGCCAAATACCAGACAAAGCCCATTATCCAGACAGATCCTCTTCTGGCATGGCTCTCAAAGGTTACTAAACTCATGCAAAGTTAAGTGAGATGAACTGTGCAGGGAAAGAGGGATAGGACAGAACGTATGAGGAGGAAAGCTGACATTTTAGTAACAGTTCTGAGCTTTCAGCTACCAGAGATAGCTTGGTACGAGCTGTCATCTTAGTCAAATTTAAAAGCCTCTAAATGGCAGCAGCCTGTGTGTTTGAAAGGGGCCTTTAAAGTCTATGGGAACAAAAACAACACATTTAGCGTGCTGGGAAAACCTTTCCACAAGCAGACATAGGAAGAAGTTTGAGTAGTTCTAAGTAAGAGCCTGAGGGCATAGACAACATCTTTCCATTTCCAATTGTTTTGCAATGGATAGGAATTCTGGAAGCGAAAGGAAATGCTGTGCCGTAGGCACAGATCTACCCATGCCCTACCTCTTTGCTTTAAAACATAGATGAATCAAGTGCAAAATCAGTTTAAATATCAAATCACCATTTCAGTTTGTGCTTTACTGTATTGTCCATTCCCTGCTTCCCCACGGAGAGGGAGAGGAAGAGGAAAGGAAAGAAGAGTTGCTTTAGTAACCAGTACAGACCATCAAAATATTCTCTGCAAACAGGCAACCAAAGATTGCAAAATGGCCAGGCCTGATGAAACCCAGCAGGCTGGAAACTTCTGTGTCCTGTCCTCAGCAAGTGCTGCACGGTATAACTATGACAATAGATGTTAGAAAAGCAGCAGAATAACAGTTGACAAAGATTTACAAAAAATGGAAATTGTGAAATCCCTAGCTGGGGTGAAAAACAACCAACCAACCTATACAACCTTCCTCTTTTAAGGGCCTGGGGAGGAATAAGTACTCTCAGAAGAATACAAGGCTGGAGTTTCAAAAGACACCTCCAAAGAGTGAGATTGTAATGAGGAATAGTCTTGGATCTTCCTGGTTTGGTGCTGATGCTCACTGAAAGCAGAATAAGGTAAGGCTGTGCAGTGTCAGCATCACCTCCATCCCTGGGAATACTTCTGGCTTCAGCAACTGCCAGAGCCCATTCTGACAGACATATTCCAAAACAAAAAATTCTGAGCATGATCATAACACAGAGGATAAATTGGTTTGTTTAGGTTCTAAATACAGCTTAATGCTTAACAGTCCAGTAAAAGTTCTATTACTTTTCAGGATAAATCAGGATGAACAGCAGACTTCAGGTGAGATGCAGCCCAGGGCTTTGGGTGTAACACAAAGCACAAAGATAACAACAAGAGATTACAGCCTCACCCACACAACACAGCTCCTGCTCTCTGCAGCCAACCCACACTTGTGATTAGTGCCATCAAGAGGTCCTCTCTTTTGAATCACAGAATCATTACAGTTGGAAAAGACCTCTAAGATCATCTTGTCCAACCATCCACCTACCACCAACAACTGCCCACTAAATCACATCCCTCTGTGCCACATTTCCATGATTCTTGAACACCTCCAGGACTGGTGACTTCACCATGCCTTGGGCAGACTGTTCCAATGTCCTACCCTCTTTCAGAGAAGTTTTTCCTAATATCCAACCTGAGGCTCCTCCAGTGAAACTCGAGGCCAGGGGAGGCCTCAAGTTAAATGTATTTAGGTCATGGAGAGGATTAAAACAAACAAACGCAGTAAGAAAAACAACCAAACCAACAAAGTACAACGTTGAACTAAATCACAGCTGGAATAAAAACTGGAGAACACAGGTTATTGCTGGGTGATGAGAGGACCTGATAGGGAATCAGTACATCACTGTTGTTGAGGAACAGGAGAAGAAAAGACTCTTAGAAAGGCACAATTCCACTTGGCTCCTATTTGCTGCTTTTCACAGATAGACCTCAAAGCACTTACTAAAAAAAGTCAGCATCGATATCAGCTTCTATTGCATCTTTGCAGGACAAAGCACAAAGCAGTCATTCTCCCCAGCCTCAGAGAGCCCAGGCAGGTCTGAACATTCAGTGCTCATCCAGCAAGTCTGTTGGTAACTGCTTCCTAACAGTTAAAGAGCATTTTAAACCTGTGCTGAGGATAAAGCGAGCACAGCCTTCGGCAATATACAAGACTTTGCTTTCAAGCCAGGACTCTGCTTTATTCACAGCAGAAAGAAACAGAACGACCAGGTATTGCTGTCTGCATCCTCTACAGGGTGAGAGGGCAACGAGGAGATCAGAGGACAGCACAGTCCTACGGCAGGATCAGACCCACAGCACCAGCAGCACCCTGATGTCCTCACTGTCAGATCAGCTCAACTAATGGTGTAAAGGCTTCAAAACGGCACACGATGATCTGGGAGAGGTAGATCTCCAGCTCGGTATGGACTTCTACTGTTCTGCTGAGCCCTGGGCTTTACTGTTGAGCTCACACTTTGAGAGAGTCTGCAAGCTTTGTTCAGGCAGCAATTAATTGGCTTAGTCACCATTTTTTTCCTGCTGTCGCTGACCTATGTCAGTAAGTAAACAACATAGGATTTCTGATCAAAGAGTGAGGGGGTGGATGCTGCTGAAAGAATAGAGAAAAATCATAAATGAACCTCTGATCTTAGGAGCTGCTATAAATCAAGGAGGGAAACAACACAGAAGGTGCTAGGAAACCCAGTGGTCATTGCACAAGCTTTTCTTCGCTTGGTGCCAAGATTCAAATCCCACTGGAAGGTCAGGAACAAAACAGCCTTCTCCAGAGATGTGACAGTGCACCCAGTTTCCAGTCCAAGAATATTCTTTGTTATTCCGCTTTAAGATACTGCATTAATCTACTCCATCACCACAAACAAGACCTCAGACTCCAGTACATCAGTCCCAATCTACAGCATTCACTGTTTTCTCAACGTGGGGTATCTCAACACACAATGCTGGTCTGTTTACCCCATGCTGATGTCCTTTGTCCTTCTGCTGGAGCTCTGCTGAGCCCTCCCCATAGGGACAGCAGGTTGCACAGACCATGGGAGCCAAGAAGCCCTGTGCTTCAAGAGCAGCATCACTGAGGCAAGCACCCCCTGTAAGACACAGCAGGATCTTGTTCCATAATTAAGCCCATCTGATCCTGTCACAATGAGACAGCAACTAGAAATACAACAGTGCACTGATTAAAATTCAGACATGGCTGAAGTTGCATTAGTTTGGGGGTTATTAATGTCACACACAGTGTTTAAGGGATGAAGTAACTTACTGGTTATAAATCTGTATGATCAAAATTTTTTCAAGTAGAAACACAAACAAAACCAACAAACATAATTGAGTACTTGAGTGTATTAAATGAACTTCACCACGCTCTATTTTTCCCTGCAGGTTATTTCAAGATCCACTTACACTGCCCTTCACAAAGGCAGGCTGAAAACATCAATCAGGCTTCCTAATGCAGAATGGCCAATTTCTCTTGTCATCAAGAATATGTTTATATCTCAAAGTACTGAATAAATCCAACAGAAGGTAGTTGCCATTCATTTATTTGCTAGTAAGTTCTTTGCCATTGTGTCTTTCGCCCCTATGCAGAGCAGCTGAGGAGCTGCAATCCACAGAAGGAACCAAGGTCTTGCTAAGATAAGCAGCTCTGCTTGTTTTCTTACTATCCACACAGAGCAGATCCTCCAATGGAGGATCACACAGGCAGGACATGGGGGATTTTGGAAGGCAATACTGACACTTTGGGCCTAGTTTTAAAGAGAAAAGTGGTTTGTGCAAACACTACTATGCAATCTGTCCCCTCCATATAGTTTTTTGACCTACTGGCTAATTTTCAGTAAATGTAGGAGACTGCAAAGGCACTGAGCTGCAATAAGGTCTGCTCAAAGGGGTGCTAGACAGAAGAGGAAAGCCTGTCTGCAGCAGCACTGAGAAAAGGCCATTCCACAAGTGTGGACCTTTTTGGACACCAGAGAGGCACATCCCTACCATAGAGCCCTTGGAGCTGCCTTTGTGCAAGCTTACTCCAGGCAAAACTTGCAAGAGATAGCAATAGGAAACCAGCCCTGCTAGTTTTCCTGCTCATTTCTACCAGCAATGGGCATGCTTTGCAGGGCAGTGTCCTATTTGAGTTAGAAATCCAGTAAAGCTGGGGCACTGCTCTATGTAAGCTGTCTGAAGAAGGTGGAAACCCAGCAGTTTCCTCAGCCAAGGGAAGAGCACAGGGCCTGCTGTGCTGATGGGGAGCATCAAAACTTCCTCCCAGAACAAGAACCAGGCCTCACCAAGCCCAGCAGCCTCCCCATCACCTGGATGCCAACAGGAGAGGCAGGGGCTGTGGCTGTGCTTGCTCTAGGATGAAGGAGGGCCCTGCTGGAGCAGCAGCTTCATTCCAAAGGAGCCTTCCTCTGCTAAGAAGCCAAAAACCAACTCTGTGACTCTCGAGTCCTTTTGAGGTTGAGGACTGGCAAACTTTCATTTCAGCAGTCTGAAGGTTTTCAGTCACCTCCACATGAGCCTGCATATGGTGTATTTCTCTCAAATACAACAGCAACCTGTTGTTATCTTTGCTCCTCACTGATGTCACTGCCCAGAAGGCTGGAAATGCCTCTTAGTGGCATCACCACAGAAGTGTGGGTAGCAGGACCTTCTGCATATTAGCTATAAGCTGCAGAGCAAGCAAGGCTGAAGGAGAAAACTCCAGTAGTTGGGAAATGTACACCTTAGTCATTGACACAAGGGGAAAACCAACTCTGACTGCTTCCACCCTGCTGACAGCACTACTTTTCCACATCGCACACCAGCCCAAACCAAAAGCCAGTGCTCAGACTTCCAAAAGCAGGCAGGGCAGGCTGTGAGGTGCAAAAGGAGCCAGGCACTTTGAGCAATTACATCTCTTTCAATACAAGAAAGAAGCTTTTTTTTTTTTTTTTTTTTTTTTTTTTTTTTTACAGTGAGGGTGGTGAAGCACTGGCATAGGCTCCAGCACTTCTCCAGGCTGGTAGGAGGCAGAAGACACAACAAGTGAGAGCAATGTGAGCTCATGGTGCCAAAAACTTTCATGATGAGTGTGGAACAGAACGTCATCTTGCACTCATCTGTGCTGTGGCTTCTTATTCATTCTTCTGCATGGGTTTCAGATAGATTCAAGCTGCAACCTTTGAACAGACACACTAAATATAAGCTATGGAGCTGACTGACAGCATTATTTTTGTCTTGTATTTAAAGACATGACTGAATCTAGTATTGCTAATTTTCTCTTGGCACTCACGATCATCACGGGAAATTCCACTCCACAGCAGGTAAGAGAGGAAAGGGAAATTTCACTCATAGAATCATTAAGGTTGGGAAGACCAATAAGATCGATCATCCAGTCCAACCACCAGCCATGCCTGTGACTGCTCTAGACCACATCCCTCAATGCCACATCTCCACTGTTCTTGAACATCTCTAGGGATGGTGATCCCACCACCACCCTGGGTAGTCTGTGCCAATGCATTATTACTCTTTTAGAGAAGAATTTTTTCCATAACACCCAACCTGACCCTAATCTGGCACAACTTAAGGCCATTACTGCCTGTCCTCATCTTCGTAAGGAAAGCAGTTATCTTACTTAAACACCATTTACATCCTTCTATATAAATTCCCATCTGCATCACTACACATTAATACACCAGTCATAACAACAAAGAAATAACTTATCTTCCTCTGTTTTTATTAGTCTCTAACGCTCTTTGTATTCAGTCAACCCTTTAGCAAATGCTGGAAAACACCATTCCCAATAGCACACGCCATCCTACGAAACACTGCCAACTCAATGGAACAGAAATTATTGATGCCAGGAATCAGCCACAGAATCGTTAAGATTGTAAAGGACTTCTAAGATCATCCAACCATCCACCTACCACCAATATTGCCCATTAAAGCTACATCAGCCTTCCCCATTTATCCCGTTACTCTGCTGGAATTTGGAAGACAACCCTCATGGATAAAGGCCACAGATGCCTTTCTGAGGGAGGTACAGCCATTTGTATAGGAAGCTGCTACAATAAAAGGAACACTCAAAGAAACTAAAGGAACAACAGCAAATGCTTTCACTCAGTAATGCTTGTGCTTCATCCCATGCATCACAGAGGAGCTAGAGGACTCGTGCTTTGTCAACATGGGCCAGCATCTGCTTCTGCTACTTGATGTAACCAAGCAGATTTGCTCTGGGTTTTATTCAGAGCAGCTGCACCTTCTTAGCTGTGCACCTTCAAGACAAAAACAGTTTTCATAAAGCACTTCCACAAATGCCAGCCCTATGAAAATGAGAGTTGAGGACCAAAAGGAGGCATTGCCCTGACTGATCTTCATCCTAATGCAAGCCACAGATTTTGACACAAGGTCCAAAGCTTGCAAACAAACCAGAACCTCGAGTGTGGGAAAAAACTGTACACACAGGTGCTGAGTCCTCTGGAACAAAGTCGTGTCATTTCAGTGAAGGAAGCCAAAAAGGACACTTTTAAAGATGTCTTAGTGTATGCAAGGGCTCTTGTTCTCAAGAGATGAATACGAAGAGCAGCCTCATTCCTTTGGGAAAAGGCCAGCTCCTTGAATCTAACCTGCTCAATAAGAATGCTGCACTCACTCCTGCATTCCTCCCTGGATTTCTTTATGACTACGAGTGAAAAGGCTTTTTCCTCTCAAGCACAGGAATGGGCAAATTGCTACCTGCAGTTTCTGCCTAGATAAAAAGAATATGCCCAAGAAATCTAGTGAAAATTGAAACAGCCACATGAGTAGAGAGATGTGAGTATACATGGTCATTTGAGCTGCCAGTGTGAGCTTGGATTCTTAATCTTCTCCCACAAGTAGCAGGGAAGAAATCTAATGGAACTGAAAGCACAGGGACTTGATGCTCCGAGGTGTAGCTCATAGCTTCAGCGTGGACTCACTGCAGAGTTTTGGGTGAGGAGCCAATTTTTTTCTCTTCCATATGATAGTTCAATAAATGTGAAAAATCATTAAAGCTATGGCGAAAAGCCAGAAAATGTAAGATGTGTGCAACTAGGGTAACACATAACGTCTTCTGCTATTGCAGTTTGGGTGGGGGTTTATGGCAATCCACCTATTCAAGACCCAAATCCACCTCTCATGAAATTTACAACCGTCCTTAAAATTCATTAAACTGAAGTGCACTGAAGTGCCAAAGCATGGGGCAGAGATAAGGAGCGGATTCAGCAATGAGGATGCAAGTGTTTATGTACATAAAGTGAGTGTTCTTATACCTGTCCCTCAAGCTGCAACTTCTTTACATTCATCTGTCACTTTGCTGGGAACTGTAGAATACTCCATTTTGAAACAGAAGCAGTTGCCAATGCATATTAATGGCTATTAGCACTGACAGCATGCTACCATACTGTCAAAATGGGTAGCTGTGCAACTTGCTGATTTTCATGAATTCTGAAGCACGCAGAAGTGGGTTTGTGCACATTTCATTCAGCTGCCCAAGGAGAGAGAACAAACAACCCATTGTGTCCATCTGAGAAAGAAAAAAAACAACCTGCTGTGGTGAAGACAAATCAGTTTTAAGGAATGCTGCTGGGGACACTGCTGATGACAAATGCTGAATTCTGGCTTGAACGCGTGGGGTGGGAAGATTAAACGTGCTCTGCCATTTAATAAACTTTACAGTAAGCTCTGTTCTTTTCTGCCTTGCTCTCTTATCAAAGGAGTGAAGCAAGCTATCCAATTGTTTCTATGCATGCTTCGTATTATTACCAAATGAAAGAGTATCAGCTGTTTTTACTGCTGGAAAAATGAAATAAAAGGTGTGATGGAGGACAGAAGACCAAAGTTTGAACCAAGTACTGCACCCCACATCACCAAGTTAACTTCTTTTGTTATGACATCAAAGGCAAAATTGCACATAAACTACTATTTTTTGACATCAGACTATTTCCACACGCATAGAGGCAGGAGAACCAAAGCCTTGGTATATTATTAAAGCAGAACCAGATACAAAGAAAACCAGTTAATCACAGAGGTTGCTGCCACCTTATCACCCTGTGCCCAGACAGTCTCCATCTTGCACCAATGACTCAGAAACTGATGACACATCATGAGAGGAACGTCCTCAGCTGGGGAAAGCAGTGCCCCACACAACACCTTCAATAAGCTGTAGCAATTTGCTCTTGTGCCACACTGCTGAATTTGCACGGCTTTCTGACTGCCAAATCTTCTGCCTGCCTTGCTGATATATCTGGAAACAGATGAAGTTTTCATGTAATCACGTGCTCTTAAAAAAGAAAAAAGAGCCCTTTAGAATGAAGCAGCTAATCTAGCCTCGCAGGTGTGGAGGAAGGTCTTAAAGCATTCAGCCACAACTCAAAAACAGGATGCCAAATTACATGCCTGCCTGGAGATCTGACACAGCTTGAATTCTGGATTGACATTTGCATAAATTCACGTATTCCCAAGAAGATACTGAGATACCAGCTACAGATGAAGAAAGCAAATAACTAGATCAAAGTCCAGGCAGCATCCAAACCCACAAACTAGAGTAAGATGTTGACTCTGAAGGTACCTCATCATTGGTACCTCCGGAATACTCAACTTTCCTTCTGTCAGGAATTGCTTCCTCTTCATATCCAGCATGAATGAAGCTCCCAGCTGAGCAGCCCCAGGCCTCACCTATAGCAAAATCAAGGAGAGAAAGCAGCTAACCCATTCCCTGTGCCTGGCCACCCAGGAACACTGCCATGCCCAACACACAGCTTTTTATCATTTAACAAATGAGCACTCGTTTTCTTTCAGAGGATAACTGAGCAAGTGTTGGTTTGGCAGGGGAGATCTGAAAAAATGCTACTTTCCCTTTAAATGACCTGGAGCTCATTTGAAGGAGGGGACCGTATAGATGAAAGAAACAGATTTGTATGAACCAAATTGTTTCTCCAGTTAAGAGAAATCTGATGTCCAGACCAACATCACTGCTTGCCCTGGAAAAAAATCTGCGGAGAGAATTAAGCATTTATGCACATAAAAGAGAACAAATGGCAAAAAACAAACAAGGTGTGGGGGGGAGGGGGAAGGGAATGAGGCAATAGACAGAGTCAGAGTTTTCAAGTACAGCTAGTTATGGCTTTAAACTATAACAATTGCACATTCTTGCATGGAAACACTCTTACTCTGATGCACTTCAGTGCAGTGCCAGACTGCAGTCTCCACACAAAGCAGCACTGTCTCGTTCTCCCAGATCACCGAGGTCCTGCTCCTTTTCATCAGGTCAGCCCCCAACCTGTGCTGGTGCAGTTGGTTGTTATTCCTCATGTGTTATTCCCCTACACTTGCCCCTTCTGGACCCCATAAGTTTCCTTCCACTCAACCTCCAGCCTGTCCCAGTCCCACTGAATACTCCTGGTAACTTTCATCTCTTCCACTCGCTTGGAGATGATGTCCTCACCTCTTAGCTTACAGAAGAATAAGAGCAAGGCATACACTAAAGCATTTATGAGGGCACTGCTGCTTCAGTACAAAGCCTATCATATTAAGTGCTCACCTGTACACTTTCTCTCTTAGAGCTCCCTCCTGCTATCGGATAAAAGACTTGCCAGGTAGAGGCAGTGCTCTGAAAAACCAGAGATGGGAGCCCCATCCTGCTAATATCTGCCCCTGTGCTTGGACACATGGCCGTCCCAGCAGAGCAGAAACCAGGCACCCTTTCTGGGAGGAGCTTTTACTCTTTTCTGTGCACCTTTATTACTTGAGGAATCATTGGAAAAGCATTATACTCCTGTGAGAGCACAACTGCATCACTCCTGGTTAAAAATAATTCTTTTCGTAAGGTTTCTCACCAACTAAATTCATCAGAGATGCTGGGTTAGATCAGTCCTGTCTGACACAGGGACAAAAGCTGGGGTTTCCCTCTGCTCTCTATTGCCAACTCCATCAGACCAGTCCTGGCAGGACAATACCATGGCAGGAAAAGGTGCGTCTTCAGCAACTTCACAGGGAACAAGGATTTTGCCACCAAGTTTAATGAGTGTAGGATTAGGCCATCAGGGGTGGGGGTGGGGGGAAATCAGAGGCAAAAGCCTGTGATTCACTGGGCTGGAACAATCCTATCAAATGAGATCAATGCAGTAGCAGCTATGAGCCAGCCCCATGCTTAACTCCCAAGCACTGAATTGCTGTTACTGGTTTAACGCCACTGGCATTCGCATCTGCTGTTCTCAGGGCACTTCTTGAACTTAAACACAACGGGAAGTAAAGGCAAAAGAGCACAGAGCCATCAACCAACCAAAAAGGGCCTTGGATCCCCCTGGTTATAAGCATACATAAAGTAGAAGAGAGTGATTAACATATTAGCTAATTGCGCTCACGCTCCTATTATCCCAAGGCTCTTACAAGCATGGATTTAGCTGCAGCACTGCTCCAAACAGTACAGCAGATCCCCCCATAATCAATGCCTTTGCTTCAAGGGAAACAAAAGGCTGCTCAAAGACTCCCTCTCTCCACCCATTTCCTCCTATTTCATTCTGCCCTTTCCAACATCTCAGATTACAGTAGCAACCCCAAGCCTGAAACACAACCTATTTACATGCAGAACTGTAATATTTTACTCTCTCAACTGTCTTTGATGCATTTACCTTCATGGAACTGTGAACTGATGGTTTGTTTGTTTGGGTTTTTTTGTCATTTTTTTCTCCTCTGAGTCCTACAAATAAAACTTGAGAATTCAAAGCTGCCTCCTGCACCATCCTCACAGGATTCTTGGGTAATTTTTGCCCCTTCTTGCATTCCTACCTCAAAAACAACCCAAACAGACTCTGAGGAGGACTGGCACTGTGGCACTTGCATCAGCAGCTCTGATGCAAACTGAGCAGGCTGAGCCCTTTCAGGGATGGAGTCAACAGAGTGGAGCACAACCACTAGAAAGCAATTAGAACACTGTAAAGTTTGATTAAAAGAAAAGAGAGAGACGGAGCTACAAAGCAGGTCTGCAGTGCTGGCTCAGCCCGTGCTAACAGCCCCCAACAGCTTGGTTTTTAGCATGAAGAACTGCAGGGATGCCAGGCAAACAAGGAGAGCAGCAAGAGCCGATCCGCTCAGACCAGAGAACAGCGTTTCAAAGGACTCAAGTCCAACTTCAGCCAAAGCCTAGCATGGTACTGAGCCCCCCTTCCCCAGTCCCCATCTGTCTGTGGGGCAGAGCTGAGCCCATCCCCACTGCCCTCCCACCTGCCAGGGAATGGGTTCCTGACCCCCCTGAGCAGAAGACCGCAAAGCAAGAGCTGCTGCCCAGCTCTCTGTAACAGGCGTTGCCCACATGCTCACCTTTCCCAGCTAAGGTCACTGCTTTAAGGAACAACACTGCCAAAGCATCACAATCCAGACTAGGCACTACCATGCACAGCAAAAGAAGTTCCCGTGTTTCCATGGGGATGGCGGTGATTGCATGCTTAGCAGCTGTAAGATACGGCAGCACACATGCTCAGCACACTGAGTCCCCGATGACAGAAGAGCCACAACACCCAAGAGTCACAGAACGACAGACCGCAGGGTTCCATCCAGGCTTCAGCATCGAGGCATTGCTGCGTGCAGAGCGGGAGCTGGTGGAGAAGGTTCCTGCAGATTCATGTCTTGAGATCAGACAGCGATGCCTGAACTCCTCCCCGGATCTGCCTGTTACAGAAATCCCAGTGGGAGCACTGCAAGTCCCTCAGCTCCTCCCTTCCCATTTCCCAGCGCTTACACATGGGCAGGGGGGCAAAAGCAAGGGAACATCCCCAGAGCAGCCACTAAACCTCCATGGCATTGGGCCTCCAGCGTCTTTTTATGCTCGAAAACAGAGCGAGGCAAAGGGCTGCAGCACAACTCATAAAAATATACAACTTCTCAACCAAGTACAACACTCAGAGGCCATTTCTGCACGTGTTTATGTCAATATTTTTGCACCCTAACAGCACAAGGCAGGGATCGGGGATTGTTCCTCATGCAGCTGCACTTTTGTGCTAACGCCTTTATGAAAGCAAACAAGCCATTTATAGGCAACCCAAATGCACGCAGACACAAAGCAAAAGCATGCAGTTACAGCAGGCTTGATAAAATTAAACTCCCCAATGAATTTCAATTATATTCCTTCAACAGCTTAATAAATGGCAAGCTGAAACTACTGGCAAAAACAAAGTCATTTGACTGGTCACTGAAGTACATTTCCATGGCTTATGTAATTATACCCCCGTGGCAAGGCTGTAGCATTTGAAGTCCTTTTTGAAGAAAGGGAAGAAATTAAAAACCAACCAATTACTGTATGCTGGCCCAGAGCTTTGGGTATAAAGCCATGTGCTGGCACACGGCCACCAGAGCAGGGGATAACTCATGTGAAATGCTGCCAGGGAAACACAGGGCCCGGAGCCCACTCAGCACCATTCACCAGGCTTCCCAACAGCCCCTTCTGTATTACCGCCTGATACAAGGGCAATCTGGGACGTGCATCCTTTGCAAATGTATTTTACAAACACGTCTTCGCATCTCCTTGAAGCAATCAGGCGTAAATTGCCATTAACTACATCACTTTCATCTCTGCGTGCAGATACAAAGGCGAAACCCACTTGCAGAGCCCAGCTCTGAGCCACATCTAATGTTAATGTGGGCACCCTTCTGTGCACAGCGCTGACACTCAGCCCCTTCACTCCCCTATCTGCTCCTGCCATCCCTCTGCAATCCCACTGCTGGAAGTGGAAAGTGCAAGCAGCTCCTGAATTAGAGCAGTGACCCCCTGAAAACAAAGTCGTAAAAGCGTGAATATGCCTTAAAAGATAAAAGAGGCCTTGCTGCAGAATCAAGTGGCAAATCATTAGTGAACTTAAAATTTAGCATTTAAGGCAAAAAAAAACCACAAACACCATTCCGTTGCTTGATCCAGAGCCCTTGTAGTGTCAGCATCACAGCAAGATGGGCTGCAGGGAGCACACAGCGAAGGACTCTGCACAAGAAGAATTTCCAGGAGCACCTTCAGAAGCTTTAGCAGGGAACACAAAGGGAAAACAACAAAACTCAGACTGACACACAGCAGGCGATACAGGACTGGGAGACATGAGAGCATCACCTATCCCCAAACTGCCTTCAGCCATAGAAGGCAGTGGCCAAACAGCCCTCCCAGCCCTCTGCTGACAGGCAGCCAAGGCGCCAGGCAGTTGTCAGCTGCAGAGCTGCTGCTCACCGCTTCCCTTCCCAGACTACAGCTGTTGAGTCATAAACATCAGCATAATTAGAAAGAAGTAGAAAACACACAAACAAATCTAACAGCCCAGGCAACAACGGCGGCACTGAGAGACGCCGGTCCCGAAGTTGTTTTGTGCTTGGTGGTGTCCCAAGGCTGTGCTGGAGGAAGACAACATGGGGAAGTGGGAGATGTGTCCCACGTGTGCCCCCTACAAAGCTACCACTGCACAGCGAGCAATCTTCTTGCCTAGACAGACACAGCAATGAAGGTTAGAGATGGAAGAACATCTTTCCTGCTTTGCAAACAGGGAAGGGAGATGGAGAAACGAAGGCCAGAAATGCCAATGCTTGGCTTCAGGGACGATTCTGCTGCCCAAAGATACCCTTGAAAGTTGTCAAGCAGCTACAGAGTCAGTACCACAACTGAACAGCACTTCCTGCAGAGCTCACCACCTCCTTGCACCAGGAAAGCTGCAGGAGACCTCTCCAGTTCCCCATACAGCCATTAAGAGATGTATAATTTGGAAGGAAGAACTACACTGGGGCCTCTGCCTGCTGTGCTGGGAGGGAGCAGTGGCTGTGGGGAGCTGGGAGCTGCCTCTCCACCTCCAGACCCCAGTTACAATGGGAGAAAACGTTGTACTTGCAAGTAGCCATTATTTAGTAATGACAATAAATCCCAGCTGAGCCACAGAGGAGGCACACGAGGAGAGCAATTTTTCCTACCTGTGCAGTGAATAAACTGTGTAATTCTACACTCCCCCCCATAGATGTGTTGTTATACATTTAAGCAGTGTTGCTACAGAACTGTGATTAGAGCTCAAATACGGTACTCGTGTTTATTGCAGTACTTCAAAAGCTGCACTCTAGCACACCCTGATAGAGACACCAAAAACCACGTTGTGACCCTGAGGACAGCCTTTCCCTGGAGCAGCCCATAGCTCTGGCATTGCAGCACATCGAATGGCTGCATGCTGTTTTGCAGCTCCGTGCACTGAGTGCTGCAAGAAGTTCAGGCTTGCTTGGCTGCTAGGGGTGGAAGACAGAGAACACTGCCACACAGCAAAGGGAAGCACTCACTTAATATGATCTTGCTGCCACTCACTGATTCAGTCACATACCAGCAGGGACTTCCAGCTACCACGTGCAATGCATCCGTCTCCTTGTGCATAACACTCCCCGCTATGGCAATAAATACAACACATGGTAATCCAAGTTTTCTTGCAACCTGATCTATAAAAAGCAGCTGGCTTCCCATCCCTCTCCCAACACTACCTTGGGTTTCCTGATACTCTTGGAAACCTAACAGGGTTTTTATTGATCAAGTTGGCATTAGGTAGCTATAAACATGAATTCCAGCCTACCTCTCTAAACACTGCCTACAAGGTCAACATCGCCCATCTGCCCTTCTTCCTGCCCTCCAAAACAAACAACAAACACAAACTTTTCTTTAGCCCCTCTGAGCTTTAGGAAGCTACCAAGCATAAAATTACTACCTAGGTGTATACTCTGCTGAAATACCTTTGGCCAACACAGAGGCAGGAAGAAAGTCATACTGAGAGGCACCTGAATGCATGCTAAATAAATAAGGGTAAACTTCCTACCTGCTATCAAAGCAGAGCAGAACACAGCCAGTTCTTGTTTTGAAGACACATCCTTACTCCCTCTCCCGAAATGCTGCTGGTCAGACTATATGTTGAAGGTGTCCATTTCAGAAACACCATCATCACACACTGCCTCTATTTTAGCAAGCCTCACTCATCTGTAGTGAAAGCATGGGATGGCAGGATGGTGGGGGCATCTCAGCCCTGTACCTTACTGCCATAACACCAGGAGATACACTAAAAACTGACAGGAACAAGGACATAGAGCAAGAGAGGGAATGGCTCCAAGCTGCATCAGGGGAGGTTCAGGTTAGATAGCAGGAAAAAGAACTTTTCAGAAAGAGTGGCAAAGCAGTGTCACAGCTGCCCAGAGAGGTGGTGGGGACACCATCTCTAGAAGTGTTAAACAAAACCATGGTGATGTGGCACTGAAGGACACAGTCAGTGGGCAACACTGGTGCCAGGTGGACGGTTGGACTGGATGAGATCTTAGAGCACTTTATAATCTTAATGATTCTACAAATCCTGAAGTAAGCAGAGGATGTGAGGGTAGGATTAATCTAAGTCTGTATCTACTTTCTGGGAGTAAGGAAGGAATGGAGAAAGTTTCAGTACCAAACCAAAGTTTCAGTACCAAAGCATATGTTGCTGTGGCTCAGCTCTGCCCCAGACCTTGATGCTCTGTGAATTCTTTCACCCTGCAGGGTTCCTCAGATTCTGCCATGCTTCTATCCACTGTTGTGAACCTCTTTTTCCCTAGGACCTTCACACCTTCAGAGAAGCCATTTGGCAGCTTTGCCCCATCTTCTACAGCCAAGCCAAGGCCAGATGTAGAGGCCACAATTCTTCCCCACGCTACAGAGTCACATGAACAATCAGCAACGAAAAGGCCAAGTCCTATTTTTCTGCTCTGAAACCCTTATGCTGGAATGCTGCCCCATTTAGGGTAAAAGGTCACCATACAGCCCATTCCAGACCCTGCAAGCTTGGCAGAAAGAGCTATACATGGGCTGCTCTGCAGTGGGTTTGGCCCCCACGCACCCATGGGCTGTCTTGCTTTAAGAAGTACAGAACTGCTTGCGCAGTGTTGCATTGCTGAAGAAATACTTTTTATTATTTATGGCATGTTTTTCTCAGGGAAATATATATTCAAGCTTGAGTATAACCTTAAAAGTAGGCTGAGAGTACATCAGGGAGTAAGAATGAGTTGAGCTAATGACTTGCTCAGATTCAACCTCTGCTTTCTGCACCGTTTGTTGAGGGAATAAGTTGCTCCTGGAACACAACTCACGATCAGAGCATTTAACCTGGACACGTTGCCTCCTCCCTGAAGTCCACACACAAGTGTTCCGGGGTCTGCACACGGCTGTAATAGCAGGCAATTCATCAATAACCTCTCCTTCCCAGGTCCTCGAGGAGTATTTACCCAACTCTCAGGTAAATGAGGCAAGACAGAGCACGTCTTGTTCCCAGAACCAGCCCCTCTCTATCAAGTGCTAGACACATTTGCAGAAAAACAAATTAGAGCATGTTAAAACACTTCACTTAATTAAAAATAAACCTAGCAGTATCACAAAGGTAAAAGTAATTCAACGCTTTGGTTAAGCACTGAAAACAGAGCTGCAGTCTGTGAGCTCACTCTGTGCATTCCAAATGCTTTATTTTTCAAGCATAACAATGGAGCAAAGAGAAAAGTGATTTGAATTGGCTTTTAAATCATAAAGTATATGCTGGAAGTACCCAACAAAAACTACCAGACACAACTGGAGGTGGTAGAAGACCCATCCATCAAGGTCAGGCTGGATGGGCTCGGAGCACCTGATGGAGCTGTGGGTATACCTGTTAACTGCAGAGAGTTGGACCAGATGACCATAAAGAGTCCCTTCCAACTCAAACAATTCCATGATTATCAATGGTTAGAATTTCCAAGAAAAAACAAAAACAAAACAAGGCAACTGCAGATTTCTTCCTGTCTGTCTGGTCTGCCTTTTCTCGAGCTCTACAAATTACAACTGGACTAGATACCTGGTTTCCTATGGGGGCATGACAACCTTGTACAAAAGGTGGAGGAACAGTCAGTACCACACTGAGCTCTTCCAGACCCTCCCCGGGAACCCCCTAGTGCCACAGAGGTGGTAGATCATGCGTTCCCTCCAGCAAACTGCAACAGCTCTCAGCTCCCACTGAAACAAGTCCACAGATGGGCAGGGATCCTGTAGTTCTCCACTAAGCAGTCTAAAAAATGGATCTGTCAGAGACACTATGAAAAAATGAAGGAAAAAAAAAAAGGAATGCATAGGAAGAGAATTTTTCTTCCTTCATTCAAAGTAAAATGTGGCCAAATAAGCAATCACCATTACCTTTCTTTTAAAAAAAAAATTGCTTTCCTCCTTCAATCTCATTCCCAAAGAGAAAGTTGTGCACACCTTAACTTTTCCAGAACTATACTTTAGTTGACTTCCTTACAAAAATACATTAAAAGTTATTAAGAAGAACAAAAAAGCAACAAAAACACAGATTACTCATTTCTTGGCACTAGGGGGTAGGAATGCTCTGGGGAGATAGAAGCATAACTTCAATTTTCACACTAATATGCCTGCTTTAAGGTGGTAAAGTCCATTGCTTTGGACAGCTTTTATTCATTTCATTTTTACTGCCTACCACTTGATGCCAAAATGCATTTTTACTGAAGATTTATGGACTCACATCACCAAACCCAACTGCATTTTCGCCACCGAGCACAATGGAAGCAGGCTCCAGGCCGCGGTGCTAAACGCATCTATGTCCAGTTATTCCAACACCACCAATTAATGCTGAAGCATCCATCTGGCATAACAGATTGGTTAGTGCACTTTGTCCCCTGCTAATTAATCGGTTAGTTCTACTGGGTAATGAGAGATTTCTCCCAGTTCTCTGGTCTGGGAGGACGGGTGAGCTAACCCAGGCCCATGAGCAGGACCTGAGGTGCCTTGGGGGCTCACAGGTATTTTCTGAAGGGCTTTCATATGGATCATCCTAAAAATGTAAAAATATATAGAATTTTATATATATATATATATATATACACACACGAGCATTTACTGCGTTCATTTTTGGGCCCCTCACTCCAAGAGAGATGTTGAGGGCACTGGAGTATGTGCAAAGCAGGGCAACCATGAAGGGTCTGGAGCATAAGTCTGATGTGGAATGGCTGAGGGAACTGGGACGGGTCTGTCTGCAGAAGAGGAGGCTCAGGGGAGACCTTATCACTTGCTACAGCTGCCTGGAAGGAGGTGGTGGCAAAGCAAGGGTCAGCCTCTGCTCCCAGGTAACAGCGATAAGACGAGAGGTGATGACCTCAAGTTGCACTACGTGAGGTTCAGGCTGGATATTAGGAAACATTTCCTCTCCAAAAGAGCATTTTCTGCAATGGCTGTAAGAAAGCAGCTGAAAGCAGACTTCCCTGGCTCTGAAAATACAGAAAACTTAGGGGATTTGTTTGAACCACCTATGTATTCAATACACTCCAGGAAGCATTTTGTTAGGAAACTGTAAAACTTTTAACAGCAAAAACAAAACGGAAGTTGGGCTCTGTTTAAGCTCGATCACCAGTGTATTTCCCACAGTTTTGTCAGATTTACCTCCTCCAGGCTTCTTACCTACAGCTTTTACAATCACAGACTTGTGCTGCTGAAGGAGACGAGCCAGGCCTGCCGGATGCACGCACCTGCTGCACCCACAGCACTGCCCTCCAAAGAAGTGCTTGTGTCAGGCACTCAGGGCTTAATTTACCAGAGACATTCACAATGGAGAATTATTACAGGTTTATATGCTCCCTAAACTCCTTTTTATAGCTCAGTTCAGCACGTGAAAGGGCAGGGACGGTCTCATGCTTCTGTTTGAGCTGTTCTGTTGTTTGTGTAAGCTAACAAGTGCAAGCTCAGAGTGGGCTTAAGGATTCCTCACAATCTACGTCATAAAAATATTCTCTATACACTGAATGCGACAGCATCGCAGTGACATCCACATCCTTGACAAAACTGTGTGCTCAGACAGGTCTCAGTGATCTGAGATGGTCCTAAGGGTTGGGCCCATCTCTCCCACTGAAAAGCTCCTTCTCACACTTGAGGGCAGTACAAAAATACACAAAGTGCAAGTCTCTGGAAAACAGACACCTCGCAAGCCAGTGAAATGCTCATCAAAATAGAAAGCTGATTCAACACTGTAACAATGCAGTAAACAGCCCAGTTCGTTGCTACAGGGCCACTGCTTCTTTGTGCAGGGTTTGACTGCTGAGAGGGCATGTAAAAAAACAGTCTATTTTTGGGAAGAGAGAGATGCTCTCTGAACCTGTGCACAACTTTAAAAATACCTGGTGTCAAAAAACAGGGACTTTCATCACAAAGCTGCCTCAGTCTGCCCAGTGAAGGATGTGGGGAAGAGGAAATATTTGGGAGAAATGCTTCCAAACAACATAAAAATTCAAGTGCATTTTAAATCTCCCTTACAGGATGTGGACTCGTGGCAGGGAGCCATTCTGATAGTAGAACCATGTTTCAGTTGGACATCTCATTGGGAAGGAGATGGGCCCTCTACTCACAGCAAATGGAGGGCTGGCTTCCCTCCTCAGCACCACTTTGACATCTCCCTCCTGCTCATCATTTCCTTGCACATCCCCTGGCAAACACCAAACAAACCCAGTCTTCATCATGTTGTAACACAGCAGCCCACAGCCCGCAGGAGGAAGGCATGGTGACATGGGTAAGACATCATCCATTCCCCTAGCAAAGGGAGAGGGCTGAGGCAGGACCAGCCTCCTGTGACTGCAGCATGAAGCCTGCTGGAAACATGAAGGACAGGAAGAAGAAAATTCATCTGCTTGGGAGCACACAGAAGCAGGGATTTCATGGAAGTTACTCTGCTGGGAGCACTTATGAGCTCTCACGACCCAAAGGTGTGCAACCACATATCATCTGAGCACAAGTAATACAATTGGACTAATTACCCTTTAACTGCACAGGCTCAAAACTTGCAACAGTGGCTATTTCAAAGGCAAAAGGGTCTGGAGCCACTCTTCCAGGAAGAGTTGCCAATAGATGCCCTTGGCTAAACATGTTGATGAAGTACCAAGAAGCCACATCCCCGCAGTTTCCCATGCAGGAAATTCCAGACTTAGTCAAAACCTGGCTTGAGACAAGAAATAAAAGCTCTTCAAGTTCAGATGTCAAATAAGTCTTCTGAGCAGGATCGTTTATACAGTCGTAAGTATTTAGCTTAAACCTCTATCACAAGAGCCACATATTTATTATTCCTATCTCAAAGGTAATTTATCAGTTCTCCCCCTCCTCCAAAGCCTCCCAAACAGTTTTTTCTTTACATATTCACACCCAGAACTTACTCCAAGGTCTTTTGGGTTGCAGGGAAGAGGACACAGCTGGAGATGAGAGAGAATTATCATCTGCAAAAGCAGTGGCTCACATTCAAGTGAACAATCTCCACAAATCTAGAGAGGGAACTGCTGTGGTACTGCAGCTGTGGAACACACCACTCACCTCTCCCACCTCCTGCACAACACCATGCCATCATTCATTGCAAAGTGGTTAAGAAAGCAAGCATCATTCCCTCAAATCTCTACCCAGAATAACATGATTGTGAAAGACCAAGCAGAAGAAATAAATAGTTTCAGGCTTGTTTGCAGATAAATCTAAACTGAAAGTCTGGCTACTAATCAGAGAAAAAAAAAAAAAACAACCACCATACTGAATATATTTAAATAAAACTCAACTTTTAAAAGTAGTCTTCCTATTTGCTGGGGCCCAACCTTCTGCTTTTTTGGGGGATATGTGGGGATGCTGTTTCTGAAAACGACATGCCCAACCCACACCTACCTCACACAGGTGTTCTGTGGCTTAACCACTCTTAATGAAATGCTGCTGGTCCTCTGACAGTTATTCCTATTCAGAGTCGGTGGTAATGCTGCTCCTAAAATATCTGGCTGGCTACAGGAGGTCTCCAGGCAGCATCTTCTCTGAATCTACATGGCCACTGTGCAGCACTTCCTTGCACACCCAGGCCAGAAGCGACTGAGCAGAAGGCAGCAGAGCCCAGCAGGCAGTCTGCACATCTTCAGTGCTCACATTCCATGCAGCAATAATCAAAAAAAGATCATTTCCCGTAGCAACCTGGAGAAGACACTCCAACAAGCCCACTGCATCGCATTCTTTCCATTTGGCCTCTGGCAAGTCTCTGCCTGCTTGAACAGATGCCATCAGCGCTTGTCCACGTCGTGCTGTGCTGTTTTTTTTCCCACTTATTCTACCCTTCTGCTTAAAAGAATAAACCAGCTTTTACAGCCTGAACTTCATGGCAAAAGATAGCCAAACATTAAACCATTTACCAACCAGATCACCGCGTACAAGTCTGCATTTAAATGCTGCCTCCAACAGCTGACACACTACAAATACATTTGTGAAGTCCATGTCAGTTGGTAGAACTGTGCTGGACAAAGAGGCCCTTCATTGGTAAGGAGTGTACAGACTTCTTCAGAAGCATAACCTCAACGTCAAGCTTTGGCTGAGTCATATGAGAAGCCCTACAGAGGCTCACAACTGAGTCCACCCATTTGGGGAAGATCTGTGCCTATCTTCAGCTGAAGATATTGTCACATATTAATCGTGCTTAAAAACAACAACAAAAACAACCAATTTCCTTACAGAATCATAGAATAGCTCAGGTTGGAAAGGACCTTAAAGATCATCAGGTCCAACCACAACCTCATCATTTCATTCTCAAAGGTATATATGACCGTTTGGGATTTGACTCAGAAAACAATCCAGTGATGCCAACCTGACTGTTTTGCTGTGACTGACCCCATCATATGAGTTGTTTGCTTTTAACTCCAGATTATAAAAATAGATCATATGAAGTTCATGGTACGTATTTTAGGCATCTGAACAAGAGAAAAAAAAAAAGTAAACCTGATACATGTGTAACTAAAGAGGCTCAGGCTGGAACATCAGTAAGAATAATCCAATTCCTCGTAAAAAAAAAAAAAAAAAATCAAGATTTTAAAATAAGTGTTACTGTTTTGACTGTGTACGTATAACAGATCTGCGTGAAAACATTTGAAGCCATTTATCCTGCAATTTTATTCTAGATTCCAATGAAAATGGCCACAGGCATGAGTAGGTTGTGAAAACTCCTTTGCTACAAAGCTTTTACCATTGATTTCATTATTTCCTACCACGTCTTTCATGCATCGTGCTGAAAAAGTCTTGAGGAATATCAAACACTTACAGGAAGTTACTATTTCTGTAAGTATTCAAAGAATTGCAATCCCTCTATACTAATTGCTGAAGATGGCTCAGACAGCCATGGACAAAACATTGTCCTCAATGACACCCTGCAGAACTCAGCTGCTTTCAAAAGCAGCCCTCTGCTTTTATCACTTTGGAATCCCACAGGACTGTCTCCAGAAGTACCACCCAGCTTTTCTTCTGCCAAAAGGAGGGTACACACTTTGAAAAAGTTAATGAGTAAAGCTTGGAAGCAAACGAACCTTGCAATTACACCACCACAGACAGGGTTATGGCCGGCCAGAGGAGGGAACTGGGGAACAGCTCCCCGCTCCCAACTTGCATTCCCCATTTATCAAGTTACTTAATCACATACCTAGGCAATAAATTTTAACGGAGTGACTCATGTGCTTGCAGTGAGGCATGCCTGCAGGCCTCCTGATGAACCCGGGATACTGGCAGCTCTGCACGTTGACCTTGCAAAAAAAAACAACCCATCTAACATAAAACAAGGTAGTTTTTTGTTTGTTTGCTTGTTTGTGTTTTAATTATTATTGTTAAAAATAAGCACACCCTCCTGTTGATGCCATTGTTTCACAGAAGCATGACCCCAAATTTCTCGTGTCGTGGATCCACCAAAAAGCTATTTTCTAAGCCATGCCTTCAGTCAGCCCATGAAGATAACTGGCTGGACCATTAGCAGAAGCCTTAGATAAAAGATGAACAACAGCTACGTTGATCAGAGGCGAAATGATTCCTGCCAGTCTTGCGTTACACAAGTGATACCAAGAATTGATGCTCCCATGGCTCTATTAAGCCAGCAGTTGATGAGGACCATTAAAGCAATGACCCCTTCCTTGCCAAACTGCCCAGAGTGCAGGCTGCCCACCCTTACATCTGCATCTCTGTACAACACTGCCACAAATTCCCACTGAAGCACTTACCTAATGCTCCCAAGTTTCCTGCTGTAGTTTTTTTCTCCTCTCTTCACAAATTAAGGTAAGAAAGAACATGAGAAAACAGGACATGGAGTAAGCATACAGCTTAATTACCTACAAGGCGATGGATAATCAAAGCAAGTCAGGGTTGAAAACAAGACAAATACATTCTGACTTTTACATAAACATCAAATATCCATAGTTTACCCCTAATTACTAAAAGTACTCACTGCAAGCTGAATGTAACTGCATAATTAGATCCAGTGAGTACAAAAATGAACAGAAATCTGTGTCCACACAAAGCTATGCATTAGGAGCTCAGCTCCTAATGTTTTGTTGTTGTGTGCTATGAAAAATAAATTCAAATCTACCAAAGAACTCCATGCACCTCAAAAAAAAACAACCACCCAACAGAACAACCCTTCCTCATTCTCTTTTGCAAAAGATTAAGTCCCATGTTTTCATACAAAGAGGATGCAAGAAGGAAGTAATTAGCTGCGTATCAAGCTTGAAAACAAAGCCCTAAATCATATGATACTCCAGTGTCAGCAAAAGGAAATGAAAAAGTGGCTGAAAACACAGTACAAATCATGGGGAAAAACATTATCAGAGTGCAAAGGAGCCTCCCTGTCTTCAGGCAAGCTTTGGTCGAAATTCTACAGGTATTATCTACACAACAGCTCAGTCAACACTGAGCTACAACCGAGTGCATCCTGAGGTGCACCTGGAGAGCAGGGCAAAGGATTTGTCCTGGTTCTTCTTCTGATACCTGCTGTGTTGTGGAAGAACTTTCCTGCTCTTTTGAGGCGAAAAGCACTTGGGGTTGTCACCTCTCTGCAAGGGAACAGATAAGGGGACTGGAGGCTCACACCTACCCCTGAACCCCTCAACACAAGGAAGCCAGCCAGCGTACCCTTAGTTGTCAAAAAGCCATCTTCCAGCTGCTGGCTATGGCTGCCGTGTCCCCTTTGCACCCTTGGCCCCACGACTGGCTTGCTGGAAAGGTCAGGACAATTTTCTATTCAGACTGAAGGAGGACAGGCACAGGAGGGAAGAGTTCTGCCTGTGAACCTCCCCACATAACCTGCAATAAAGCCCTACTAATCAAATATATGTAAGCAATGGGATGGTGGTTACAGGATGGGACAGAGCCATCACTCCACAGGCGAGAGCATGAAGCACTGCTACACTGACAAACACATCCTAAAAAAATAGAGAAAAATATCCACTGCTGAGCCCTGGGGGTTCAGAACTACATTTAGAAGAAGGGGTGGGAAATTAATTGGAGGCCAATAAAAGCAGAGTTCACTGCAGATAATGATTTCCAGCTCTCTGGATTTATTGACAGCCATAGAACTGCTTGGTTTCTAGCTGAGCCAGAAGCACACAGAGGGAAAGCAACAGCACTTATCCCGGCACACAAAGCAACTGAGCCAGGTCCACGCTGTGCTGACCTTGCCATCTGGACACGTAGCAAGCCCAGAACAGAGGCATTTCCAGCATTATCCTCTACAATCACGTAAAACTGTATTCTGATGAAAGAGGCCAAAAATCCCATGCTCCAAAGGCCCGGCTGATAACTGCCATCAATCGGTCCCGTTCGCGGACGCCAGGCCTCACACGGTGATGCCCACATTATCACTCCACAAACATTAACGGGTTATCACACTTTCTGCACGAGGATGATTTTCATTCCCCCAGTCCTACTAAATGAGAGAAAAACAGCAGGTAAGAAGCTGATCTCATATCCCCAGTGAATAACCGAAAGGGCTTTACTGGGGCTGCTATGTGGTCAGGATTAGGTCTGAATGATGTGCAAGAGGCTTTGCAATGAATTGGTTAGCGAGCTAAGAAGAAACATCAGGATCCTAGATTGCAATTCTGTACCTGGGACACAAACACTACCAAAGGGCTCTGTCCTGCCACGCTCAGTTCGAGACCATGGCCTCTGCCTGCTCTGAGCACTGAGGCACAGAACTGGGCTCTCATGGAGCACGAGGACGCTTTGCTCAGGGATCTTCCAGCAGCTACACTGCAATGGGCCCGTGCTGGAAACTACAGAACAGCAGCAAGCTCCCGCTTTGGTATTGCACCCAGCATTATCAGTCTGCATCTCCGTGCCAGGAATTCTGCAGGAATTTGCTCTCTGCAGCCTCAAGAGAAAGAAGAACAGAAAAGATCACGGGAAGAGCAGAGCGGGAGAGAGGGAGAGCAAGAAGATGAAAGGCTCTGTAATTACAGTTTGACCTCCTGCAAAACACAGGCTGCAAAACCTGATTTAGTCATTGCTATATCAAACCCGAAGTTTTTCCTGCGCCTTCAGCCTGCTTGCTGCATCACCATCTGCGTGCAACAGCTTCCAGCCTGCACAAAGGGACAGGCTCTGCCCCAAGGAGCTTGCTCAGCTGCAGCAGCCAAACCCCGCTGCTCCAACAGCAAAGGCTTTGGCCAGCTGAGCACAAGTGGCACTTCTTCAAAACAACACAGTTTTGGCAGAACCAAAACCTTCCAAGGCCCGAGATGTATTAACATGAAGGATTCAAAAGGAGATCCCTCCAACGACGAAAATATATACAACCCCTCCCACACGCCCTGACATAACAAGACTTTACAGGGCTAGCGGGAGCAAGCACAACAGTTATGATATGTTGAAACAAGCAGTGTCACTCATCCCCTGCCTCAGACGACAGATTGATGGATTGCCAGCGCAGAATTTGCAGGCGATTTCAAAAGGCAGCAAGCTGAAGACAAACTGTCAGCAGAGGGACCAAAATCCTCTTTTTTTTTTTTCTTTTTTTTTTTTCTGGAAGATGAATAAACACAAATCGCTGAATCCTCGAGCGCCCTTGGACTCTTATTAAGACAAAAGCACAATACAAAAGAACTAATCCTAATAAAAAATCCTGCTATGTGTCCACAGAGAACAGTGTTCTGTTTCGGAAAGGTGCAAACTGCTTTCATGAAGGATGTCATTATTTAAGTGTCAGCAATCCAGATCAAGAAAAACAGGTTAACGCTGACAAAAAGCCATCAGAGGGCATTATGCAGCCTTAGAAACCCAGCAGTGAACCCACTAATCAGAAAGACCAAGTATTTCCACTGCCACGTCCCCAGTCCTGGGCCCAGCCATGAGTTTGTAGAAGGGTATGAGAAGGGATGGCATGAAAATGGCACTGCTTTTCTATATGGCAACAAGATGGAAGCATGCTCCCATTGCTGTCTGCGGAGGACAGAAGCTGCTCTACACACACAAACCTTTCAGGAGGAGATGCCACTTAAACAGGTCCATGGGTAAAAAAAAACAACAACAACTAACGAAAGGTTAATAGAGCCTGTTCCTTCAAACCTGTGCTGAAGTTTGCTATTAGTCTAATAGCAATGCTGCATGCCGTGAAGGTAGGGCAAGATGAAGGATCCTGGCAATCCTAACAATTGAACCACAACTCACCGACTTCTGTAAGATGAGCCTCATTTTAACTTGAGGTTAGAATGAGCAAAGCTGCAACTGCTGTAGTTTCTGTCATTCTAGAGTTGTGTGTACAACAGGCAGCATCCACTATGCAAAGGGCCATAAAGAACATAAGTGCTGGAAAAAAACCACCACTTCAGTCCATCAACAGAAAGGGACAAAGTCTGTCCCTTTCAATTACATTAATGCCAATGAAGCCACTGCTTTCAATCAAATAATGATTTCTCCTGTTACACAGGCTTAGCTCATTCCTTGCCTACCAAAACCACTCTGTGTTGAGCCACACTCCTGTTGACTTCATCCTTGGGACACTGCCCTGATTGCAGTGGGTCTGTACCACCATGCCAGCTGTAACACAACCATGCAGGGCTCCTGGAAAACAGCACCAAACGAAGCACTGAAATCATAAAGGTGACAGAGACCTGGCGAAGAGAAAACAACCACATGTCTTAACTGGAATTATTTAAGCACCTCAGCAAATTAGGTAGAGTTTGGCAATACTGTGTATTGTATCCAGCAGAACAATCCCTTCACTTAAACTTGTTGGATAGATGTGCAGAAGACATGCTCCTCATAATTATTTATAAAAAAATGCATATATTGACCAAAAACCAAAGTTACATGCAATGAATCTTGGTTTCTTGGTGAAGTGTAGCACTTTGCCTTCCTTGCATTCTTCTCCCAGCACAACATCCAGCCACTGCTGAGCAGTTTGAGATGCTCTAGAATACTGTGCACTATTCTCAGTGCAAAGCTGCTCCTGAGCAGTGCTGAGAGCTGGAAGAAAACATCTATGGGGAAGATACTGAAGGTGCAGGTGCTTCTATCAGCATCTTTAAGCCCAGCACAGAGTGCAATGGCTTCAAACGAAGCTGCTAAGCAATAGGATGGGAGCACTGTAAGCTTCAGTTATGCAGAACAACAGGTTGGGAAAGCTTTGGCAAGATAAAACTAAGCAACAGAAATGATACAAATGAGCCTGGAATGGGCTGGTGGGGAAGAACTGTCACCAATCCTGTTGCATGCTAAGCTTCCTGAGCTGGGAAATGGACCATGCAATGCCAGGAAGACAGCATGCTGCTTTCAGCCTGCCCACCCAGATCCAGCCTGGGTGTGTTTCTGCCATTCTGGTACAGGAACTTCTCCATTTACATAATTCACCCAGAGATAATCACGAGCTGGCTTTAATATAGCATGAATTAATCCAAGAACTGTAATGCATGCTTAATCGAGCAAAATGGTTTGTTTTCCCAGAAACCTCAACCATTCTGATGTTCAATTTGTGACAACAGAAGTCTACAAGAACAGAGCCTCTCACACCATTTTTTTCAGCTTGGGCTCCAGCTCGCTGCAATCAATGCAAAGAAACTTGCTATCTTTGCCAGGTGCAGAATTAGGTTAACAGGGCGGATCCATAGCAAAGTAATTGGCTCAGATATTGACATTTATACTCTTGTATCTGTAGGCATGAGGGGGGGGGGGGGGGGGGAAATAGCTCCTGCATGAGAAAACTCTGGTGAAGCATAACCTGAAAATCAGCTGTTTTTCTGTGCAAGGAGCAAAGTAACTGCCATTTGTTAGCCCTACAGCAACCGAAGGCAACAAAGCAGGACATGTTTGCAGTAGGAACAACCTGAACAACTGCCATTTGTTTTCAAATGAAGACAGCAAACTGCTGGTTGAGTGGGAAACTTTCATATGGGAGAGACAGACACACCTGTGAGCTTCAGGTATTTCCTTACCATGAAACCAGATCTTGGGAACGAGAGAGATTTACTCAGCACTTTTCCCACCTCTTGATGCCAGAAATCACAAATTCATTTGAAGCATGCAAAAAATGAAGTCTCTATAGAGACAATCATTTCACAACAACCTGATCTTTTCTATTAGCAGAGGCTGGACTTAAATCCTTCAATACTGCATACAAAGACCGCTATCACACGAATTAAATCTCCAATAATTGACAAGAATAGATGTGGCCAACTGCTTTCTCATATGGTTCGGAGATATCACAGTCAGGCAGTATCTTCTCAAAACACAACGAGAGATGACACTTCATCAGACAACGGAGATGTGCCAGGCAATAAATCTTGCAGCAGAAGGCTCCTTCCTATTTTAATTCTGGTCGTCACCAGCGGAGAGATACAATTGTCTTTCTCAAGCTACGGCAGACAGAAGAGAAGGGAAGCCAAAGCAAACACCCCAAACAACTGAAAACCAACCCAACACGCTGAAATACTCAGGATTTCATTTAAATCCCAGCGTATTCATTCTGGCCTAATAAAAATAGCCCACCCCACTGTTTGCACAATCCCTGAGATCAGTGGATATTATCCTTACAGCTGCCTGTGCTACTCAGAGCAGCAAGGAGGCTTGTTTCATTCGGGCACATCCATCTGTTTCCCCCTCCCTCTTCTTAGATGCATCATTTCAGTCCCAAGAATAGACCCAGATTGAGACCTTCCCCACGGTGACACTGCTGACCAAGGCTGGGTGTCCCCACAGCTCTGACATTTTGCTCCATGGGAAGATCTGTCCACCCAAAGGTTAGCAAATAGGGCAGCTGCTCTTCTGCAGCACTCCACCAGACAGTTTTCATTTGGTCTTTGGCCATTGTGGCTGTCAGTGAACGAAGAAAAGGCTCTCATGTATGCAGCAGCACAGACTGGACTACAAAAACCCACCTAGAAGCAGGGCTGACATTTGCTCATTCAGCCCATCCCAGGCTACGCTGAGCTGGTTACAGCACCAGATTTACCCAAGCTGCAATCTAAAGCTATAGATACGTTCCTGCTGGGTGGATTAGTCTTCAGTCTGGAAGTTTTGCTTCCCATCCCCAGCCACACATCCAGGCAACACCAAAGCACAACCCCAAACTCCACTGCCCTGACCCCCCTCCCTGCCCCTCAGCTGCACAGCACAGCCAGGCTGTGAGAAAACAAGCAGTGGCAGCAATAAGAGGCAGAGCCAGAAGAATTCAAAGCGTTACCTCTTAAAGAAAAGACGTGGATATATTATCCAGTAAAATGCATTTGAGCATCAGTGGCCACTGTTCTTTAGAACAAATGCTCAGAAATAGCTCCTTCCTTGCTGGCTGCTGACAAACAGCCCTGACAAGGAGCCAATGCACTCAGGGAGGATATACGACCCACTGGAAGCAGGACTCACACCAGCCTGCTTCTCCCTGCGTGCCTGGGGGTAAATCACCTTCCTGTGCCTAAATTCCATGTTTTGCAGCAGGGATAATCACTCTTTGCTCTTACAGAGCTGCTTACCAGTGACGGACAGAAGTCCAGGTACTGCAGACAGAAAATTGCCCCTCTACCCCAAATGCTTTACAGAAAAGCAACGTCCATAAAAAAGCAGATTTCAGATTCGGTTCCCCAGTAGTTTCTACAAAGAAGAGCAATTTAACACAGGCTCTACAGATGGGGGGAAAAAAAAACCAACACAATCTGATGACGTCCTTTCAAGTTCAGGCTTTTAACCTGACACTTAAAAAAAACCAACCCAAAAACACAAAACCCCGAGTGTGCAATCACATCCGAGACAGAAAAAAAAAAAAGAACAAGAAAGGTGGGCGATCTTGTTCTTTCTGAGCAAAAAAAAATTACAGTGTACTCAATTTGCCAGTTTTATAGGTGATGTGACAGGTCCTCAGTTCATGGCAGGGCAGACGGAGAACAGAATGATTAGCAGGGTATGATGACAGTGATCGCTGGCTGGTTCCTGGAGAGCTGATAAGTTATTAAGCCAAACAATGCGTCGCTATTATGTGCAAGTCAGTGCACTAACTGTAATTTCCTTGAAAGCTGAGCGGTGCATGATTATACTTGTCCACTCAGACTCCCTGCTGGCAGCTCCGCATTCTGCTATTGTTCTGAGCTCCACAGCCTTCCCAGAGCCCAGGATACAGCCGCCTGAAAATGTATTCTTCACATTCAGCCTCCGCTGTAGCAGCTGTCAGCTGAAGGGGATCGGGAAGAGAGATGTTCTCCATCCTGAAGCACAGCTATTAGAGCCCCTAAAGCATGTGGTTTTGTTTGTCAGCACAACCTCTCGTTTCTAGCTGGGGCAATTCCCATTAAAAGGGGGCTCTGACTGTGGAATAACGTACATATGCATGTATTATATAGGCACACTTACATACGTGTGGTTTTTTAATACACACATACACAAACACGCTCATACAAGTATATTCCTGTTTCCTTTATGACGTCCAGGAAGGCAGCTGTTGTTACTGGCAGCTCAGATGGACATCTTTCAACTCAACTCAACATATAGGCAATGACAACAGAGCATGCTTTCACCAGCAAACCCAGAAAAAACAGGGCCTGAAAAGGCAAGCAGAAATGAAGGCAGGGGCAGCAAGGCAACAGGGTTTCAAGTGGCTGATAAAAACTGGAAGCATGGCTTTCACCTCTCCCACCAAAAAGCACGGACTCCGCTTTGATTAACCCAACTAATTCGCAGCAATGCATCTTTGCTCTCTTCTGCACAGAGCACCAAGAACCTTGGCACATCGTTACCATGCTTGTGCCCTGCAAAGCTGTCAGTGTGCCGTGTGTCTGTCCAGAAGGTGATTAACAAGAAATCCCTAAGCATCCTTTCCCTCCCACAGCAGCAGGTAGCACAGCCTATGCCCCACTGCTCCAATGAGCCTTGGGATGCAAGTGCTTTGGTCTCCAAAAGATACTACATCAGGTAACTCACATTAGATTTGATTTAAAGTGAACATTAAGTGGGAAGCAAACTTGACACTGTGTACATCTGACCAGTGATTAAAAGTTTCCAACCCAATTTAAGCACTGCTTCATGGAAGACTCATTTAAGGAACAGCACAAAATTCTTTCATTGTCCTTTTCTCTGTGCTGATCCTGGAAGGAATACATAATCCGTCGTATGTTTAAACAAGCCAAGGAAAAGTACCACTCTATTTTGAATCCAGGGACTGTTCTATTCCTGTCACTGAGCTCTTTCAAAGACAAGTAAAAGGAAAAGAAGTGTTACTGTTGGAATTAAAAACATAAAAGGAGCAAATGTAATATTTAAAGCATACTAGTAATACGTGTAAGCTGTGTCTATCCTATTAGTTTGGAAAAGCCATTACTACATTACTCACACCTTCACATGTTAGCTTTATCCCTACAAGATGATCTAACCATCTGATCTGTAATAAAGGTTAAAAAGTCCAACAATGATTTCTTCAAAGTTAACTAACCCACGGCTGCACTACAGCAACCATCTGTGGGCCCGTGCCATAAACGTAACCCAAACGAGCTGCCTTCAAAAGGTGCCTTTTCTTTTTCCCTTTCTTAAATCCCCTGAACTTGGATCACACACTCAGCAAGTCAACAGCAACCTCCACAACACTGGAGGTGGGAGCTGTTGTCTCTGGGATGGGAATTTCATCAGCTGCTTGGTTGCGATCCTCCGATGACACCCAGACTGCACCTATAGGGCTGTGAAAGGTAAAGGCTGCCCAGAGGTGGGTGCCCCATCCCTGCAGACAGCCAAGGCCAGGCTGGAGGGGCTCTGAGCACTGGTGGAGCTGTGGGTGTCCCTGTGCACTGCAGGGAGTCGGACCTTCGGGGTCCCTTCCAACTCAAGCAGTGCTATGGCTCTGTTCTATGATTCCAAATGCAGAGTTTATACCTGCTCTGAGCACCCATCCACAAAGCCGTAAGGAAGCACACAGTTATGTTCCAGCCCGTGGGAGCCCAAAGGAGATGAGCAGCAGTAACACGGCATGGAAGGCTCTCAGACATGGATTAACAGCCACAGATGTACGTAACATGATATACTATGAACACAGAAGAAAATGAACATAAAGCATATGCTGATGTACGAGTATATCACAGAAGGACACCAATCTGACATGAAACATTTTACACATACCTGCTATTTGTCATCGCTGACTTCTTCCCCTCCCCACCCCCTCCCAGTAAGTAGGTCATTATCACTTCTATAATGAGACACCCACTGAAAATACACAGCTTCACAAGCCCATTAGGAGCTAATAGATAACCATATTGTTTTGAGACTATTTCATATTTAAATCATTGCCAGAGATTACAATTCAGCCACCATCTGAATGAACAAAGCCATTCAGACAGGGCCAGGATGCACAAAGTCTTTTTATATTTGTCATTCCGGGCTGATTTCACACTCCTGTGCAAAGGAGGAGGATTTCTGGCCTATGACAGCCGGAGTTACCATGGGACAGCATCCACTACACAGTGCTGTATGCCGAGTCAAAGCAGGGGACGGCTGGACTCCAGGCCAATCTAATACTTCCCTTACTTATATCAAGGACATCAATTACATGAAGAGGGCTGGGGTTGGAGAGGCTCCATTGGCCTCATACATCCATCTGACACTCCTAAAACTGTAATTCCATGTCTGTGCTGATACATGAGCACGTGCCCTTTCCAAAGGCCAGCTCTGCTGTTATTCAGCTATGGAATTTTTTGTCTTCTACTTTGTTTAAATCAGAGCAGGCTTGAGGCTGCTCAAACTTCTGCTTTTTTTCCTTCTCCTTCTTCTTCCTTCCCTTTAAGCATGTAGCCAACGAACAGTTTGGAGTAAAATGCTCACAAGGAAACAAAAAGGACCAATAAACCAACACAGCAGTTATTCCTCCATACTGAGGGATCTCTCCAAAGCGGAGAGGTCACATAACCTCACTTCAAAAAACACTCTGCCCTGTTTAAACAAGGCATTAAATCACAAATTATATGGGATACAAAACATAGTGCCAACAGAGCAAAGAGCTGTGATGTCCAGAAGATCAACACAAAAAATAGCAAAGCCACGTCCATGGCTTCAGGTATAAGATTGAACCAGACAAAATCCAGAGCCACACCATCTCAGGCTATCATCATCTGTCCCACATTTATCTCCTCAGTGGTGAGAGGTTAATTCTAACCTGCCCACTTCAGAGCAAAGTAGCTAAGACTCGAGAACACAAGTACCATTTCACTTCAACATCAACACGTCTGGTTTGAAGATACCTGAAGTCATCTTTGGGGCGATGACATCTGAGGTGTAAGAATAAGAATTATCAAAGGAAGTATATTTGTTGCTGAAACTGCACAGCACACGTAATGAGGCAATTGAGGAGGAATGGGTGACATGGCAACTGGAACCAGTCCATTTACGCAATAAGCCAGATTTTGACAGCAAGAGCATCTTCTGCAAAGAGAACGTTTTCTCATTGCTAATTACTCAGTTTAGTTCAGAACGATCACTGGTTCATTCCAGGCTGAGAAACAAATTAGGAACTGAAAATGCGAGCAAGTTGGTGTGTGTTTGTTTGCTTTCCCCCCCTCTCCCGCTCTGCAGACCTGTGGGGGGCTGTGACCGACTGCCCCACATCTTGACATAATGGTCTCAAGTCACTGTCAGTTCAGTTTGTTCGGTACAGATCACATTAAATTGCTTAGCTATCAACACTAAATAGGTTCAGGTATTTTTCTAAGCACTCAGCACATTTGCCTTTGTTTATTACTTAAAAAACAGCAAATGAAAATGCTTGTTTGTTACCCCATTAAACTCGAGCTTCAATTTCCACCCAAAAGCTGCTCGAAAAAGATCACAACTGAAAGATTAATCATGTAATAAATAAGTCATCCATCATTTTCAAAAAATAAAGACTGAGTAAATCTATGTAAATGCATACAGCTGCTTAGATGCATACAGAGTATCTCTCATTATTAAGAACAATCTTTTTTCTTTTTGCTGAGACCGTATTTATGTGCAAGTGAGCGCCTCAGAGGTTATTGAGAGAGGAGAGTCAATCTTTATTTAGGAAAAGGAATAAAAACTACGAATGTTAAGGAAGATTAACACAGGCCATTTCCATCAAGGTCTCCAAGTCAACTGCAACCAATTCCCTCCGTATGACAGGGTATGTTCTGTGACATTATACAGCGTTGAACACACAACTTTTAACCACAGAAGCAAGATAAGTATTCAAGCATCACCAACACCAGAGCGCATCATCACCCAGATTCTCTGACACACAGTGCTTCCATAAAGCCTGAACAGAAAAGGATGGGAAGAAAGTCACACCTCCATTTTAACTGTTCTACCCGTCTCAAAACCTGTAAACTTTCCCCTCCAAGCTTTAGAAGCTCCCCCAGCATCTTTTATTTTTAACTTCACCTATTTTAATATTTCATATAACATCCCAAGATTGCATTTTACTTTGTCCTTACATTGCGCAGCCTGCAACATCCCCAGCATCCTCTTTGATGGAGATGCTAACACACTGTGAATGAAGAAAAAGAAATTCCTTTTACAGATATATCTTGATCAACCACACATCCAGACTTCTGAAAGGGTTGGGTTCCCCCTTAATCAACAGTTTGTACTGGAAGTATTTGGGTCAAGGACTTCCTACCAACACTAACAGCCTACATACCCCTACTAGTACCACACAAGAATAGCACATGCATCCTAAGAACATCAATTCCATCACATTAATGAAACTGAACTGGACCAGAAAGATCTGAAAAACAAGCACTTGGCCTCCAAGCAATGCAGCCATGCCCATACAAGTGTATCTCAGAAGTCCTTCAAAGACTAACAAATGGCTTGCTGTCACCAGACTCGCCACTTATCTTTTCCTTGTGCCAACGCTGTGCTCAGCAGCACCACTGCAGTGAGCCCTCCAAAGCAGCAGGCCAGAAATACTTTATTTTAATCCCCAGTTAAACATATTTAACCAAAGTAAGGAAGTCAGTCCTGGGTGGTGAGGAAGTTCAGGCATATTTAAATAGGATGTGAAATTAAAAAAAAAACAAAACAACAACAAAAACTTATTAACCCATACAAAATGTTTACTATAATCAGACCATGAAAATGAGATATCCTTTATTTCCACAGCCAGCCCAGCAGAACACTGGGCAGTAAGGCCAATAGAACACAGCACAGTAAGTCCAATAGCAACAGGGGATCATGCAATCACAAAGAAGGCTTAATCAATCTTCATTTCTTCCGTGCCATTGTTTTTGTCTGTTGTTCTTTCTCCCAACAACTACACCTTCTGTTCAGCTCTATGAACCCAAGCTGAGCTCAGGGGAGTGATCTTTTTCACTCCGAAAGCATGGAATCATTAAGGTTGGAAAGATGGCTAAGACCATCCAGTCCAAGCACTGATGATTACTGCAACTTACAGGCTTTGCTCTGTTGGTGCTGCAATGAATGGAGTTATTTCCTCAGATTCCTGTTGTATAATCCTTCCCTCACCAGCCCTCAGCTATCAGCAGATCAGAGTTGGAGTTTACCCTGGAGTTTGCAGTAAACAAAAGAACAAATCCGCACTGTTTTCCCCTGAAAAAAGGAATTGTAGCCCTTGTCCACACGCATTAAAACACGCAGGACGATTAAGGAGTTGTGTATGAGATAAATGAGGTAGTGTGCTCAACAGATTAAAAAAAAGAAAAGTCGAATTAAGTGGAAAGATTTACGTATTTATAGAGCACAAGCAAGGCATTGTCAAATAGTTTCAGCCATCAAACGGGGCCTAATTTAAGTTATAACTCAGTGGTAGGAACTGCCTGTGGATTCAAACTATTGTGTTAATGAACAACTCGACTGCTCCTTCCGGATGACAAATGCACAGCTGTCACACTTGCCCTAACAGACCTGAAGCACCTAGATTGCAGAGGGAGCCATCCAGGAATTAATGAAAGCCACATTTTCCATTTAAATACTGACTTCCAAGTAATAAATATTCGGCTGAAGGTAGTTTTGATGAGTTACGTTGCAAAAGATAGATATTCTGCCCCCTTTTTTAAAAAATATTTCTCAGCTCAACAGTGGTGGGCACGAGGGCTGTATCCAACACTGTACCCTCAGATGATGTACTGTGTCTGTGCAACATCTCCACCAAAGGATGGAAACAGCTTAGCGTGGGAAATGAGGAACAGCCACCACCCCGTTACAACTGCAGCCAGGTGTGGTTTGATCCAGGGTTGCTGTTCTGCCTTTGGAACCCTATTTGGTTCCCTGGGATGGATGGCAGGGCAGGAGGAAAACAAAGCAGGGCCAGGCAGCCTGCCCACCAGGGGAGGGAAAGAAAGGGAAATAATAACAGCATTTGAAGATGAACAATAAGAACCAGGAAGGAAACCTGCTCTTTACAAGGCTCAGTGTATTAAAATAGTGCAGAATGTCCTCACAGCCCAGTGAGGACATCCAGCAGCCCGGAACACAAACTAAGGACATGCACAATTCAAGAGCTTGTGCTCTTCATGAGGCTCCAACACAAGCTATCTATTCTGTCCTTCTCATCCATTGGATTCTTATGATGCTGACTGCCCACCAGCAAGCTCTGCACCCCACACACATACATGGGAATGCTAGAAGAAGGCAGGCAGGTAGCTTAAGGCTTCCCAGGGCATCTGGACAACAGTGTGTGGATACTTCCATAGCAGATGGCCAACAGGTGGGGCTGAGAAAGGCTCAAAACCTCAGCAACCGCATCAAATAAAACCCAACTCAAGTCCTTTAGGAGTCTTTGCCACAACAAAGCAACCTGCTTTGGGTGAGAGAACACCTCCAAAGCCTTTATTCAGTGGCCTTCCTCTGACACGCTGCATGGCACAAGCCAAGAGAAGGAGGTTTTAATAGCAGGAGCAAGTCATGCTTGCCAGAAGATCACCCCACACTGCAGACTGATCTGCACTTTACATAAGGGGCACAAATTCCTTTCATTTAGCTGAGGTTATACCAAAGGGAAAGGGCTAGTGATCTCCTGAATTGACCTCAGATAGTGCACAGATTTTCAATATCTATTTGTTCTTTCGTGCTTTGAAACCCAAAGTGGACCTTTATTACAGCACTTCCAATTTCAGGGCACCTGGGCAGCAAGCAAGTGATCAGGAGTGACAAACACTCATATTAATAGCAACACCACGTTGTTTCTCAATAGCTGTGTCAGTTACTTACACACTAGCAAGCAAAAGGGACAGATCACCAAAAATACTATCACAAACTTACCAAGAATAACAAACCTGGTTCCACTGCTTGCTCAAAGACGGAAGAAAATCCAGTTTGTTCTCCATGTTTATCATTCCTTACTTCTCACTGCACTCAACGTCATCCCAGCTGTAAGTTATCGTTGTTAGAACTTAAGGAATACCTTTCTCTCTCAGGTACAGTAATTCCCTGGTTACCACCAAAGCATTATGTTAGTGGAACCAAGAGAGGGCAGGCTGTTTGGTAACTCGCTGACTCCTGATGTTCAACAGTCCATCACAGCATCACCCAGCTATCAGCAAACAGAGGCTAATTATATTATACAGACACAGCGCTTGGAAGAACCCTGACCCCATTTTGTTCTCCAGGACTCGAACTCTCCATGTATATTTTTATGAACCCAAAAGAGAAGGCTGGGCTCACTTTACTCCTCCTTACTGCACACACTGGTGGCTCAGAGCTATACAGGTCCTTCTTCTCCACACATAATTAATGTAGTAAAAAGGAGAATCATAGAATCATCATAGAATCATCATAGAATCATCATAGAATCATCATAGAATCATCATAGAATCATCATAGAATCATCATAGAATCATCATAGAATCATCATAGAATCGCAGAATGGCCTGGGTTGAAAAGGCCCACAACGCTCACCTAATTCCAACCCCCTGCTATGTGCAAAGTCACCAACCAGCAGCCCAGGCTGCCCAGAGCCACATCCAGCCTGGCCTTGAATGCCTGCAGGGATGGGGCAAAGATGTCCTTACAAGTGTTCTGACACCCGCCAACACAACGCACACCTTCTGAACAGGCTGGAGATCCTCAGCACTGAGGAACTCTCAAGTCAAACACAGTAAAGCACTATGAGGATCAAGAGGAGAGCAAGAGCTCAGAGCAAGACGAGATAGATGCAAATTTCAGCATGCAACTACAAATGACATGGAGCAGATCCTCCACTAGGGTGCCCGGCAGAGCTACAATCAATAGATCTGTGCTCATTTGCACAAGCAGAGGACCAACAGCACAACTAAGCTGAAGTTTCACTATCAGTTACCGCCGGGCTACCTGTCTTAAGGCACCTTTGCATAAAATGCAAAGTTATGATTCACTGTTTTTCCTGCAACTCCGCTCAGCCCGCTGCTTCATTCACTGCTGCTCTCACCTCTTCACCTCGTTAACTGCTTTCTTGCTTCTGGCCATCGGAACCGTTCCAAAATTGCTGTTCTTTGTGCAAAAAAAAAAAAAAATAATAATAATAATTGAATAAAATACTGCTGTTGTAACAGAAGCTAAATTAAAAGGCTCGTGACACAAACAGGGGCAGACAAAGTGGCGAAAGGCCAACTAAAGAGAAGGGTATTTGTTACTGCTCCTTCCCGAGAGGATCAAGAAAAACATTCAAGATTTTAAAATCCGTTCCAGCCCTTCTCCTTAGTGTATAAGAATGTGGAAGAGATTCCAATACTCCTCCCAGGTAACCCCTCAGAAGTCAAAGCCTCTGTAAAACCACAGCCTTTCCTAACACAAGGATCCCAGCGCTGTCATTGCCACCTCTCTGGATCGCATCCATCCCACAGATCATCATCTCCCATGGGCACAGGCAAACACTCTGTTTAAGGTCTCAATGGGAAAAGCATCGGTGGTAAAAGTAACTTTGAAACCTCACCAGAAAAGAGCAGTGGGGACATGGGGCATCCTCCCCTTTTCCTTCCCACACTCCCAGGTCCCTTTCAGGCAGGGTGCTCAGGAGGGGGCACTCGCCTTGCTGTAAGCTGCCACCCCCAGGGCACTTCTTAAAGAAGTGGGGGGGATCTGGTGAACTGAAGACCTCCACCCTTCTCACACCACCAGGCTGTGGGGTGGGCATCCCATCTGCATGTGGTACAACCCGCTGTCCCAAGAGCTGCACCAGCTTTTCTTCCCCTCTCCTAAACCTCCCCACCCCAAAAAAGAAATCAACCAAGCAGAAGGGAAATAAACACAAGCTTCCCAAGCCAAGCAAAACCTTTCCACAAACAGTTTGCTTTTCCTGACCAGTGAGATTCCATGGAACTGCTGGTGGTGCACAGAAAGGGTCGGAGCCCATGGCAGTAACCAGGCACAGCTCTGATCTGAGTGCTGCGCGCAGGAGGGGATGGCACACCTGGATCAACACTGCCTGCTGCCCTGACCTCTCTCCAACACTGGAGACGAATTTAACGCCAAGCAAAAGAAGGTAAGTGGCTGTGAACTTGAAATACACAAATAAGTCAATACCCCACCAATACCCAGCCCATGCAATGGAAGAGACAGGTTTAAAGGTCTCCTTGCTGACGTGAATGGTGATACTTTATGCAGTAGCACCCCCCACTCATCCCCTAATCAGCAACCACTTCTCAATAACTAATGAAAAAACACATAAAAAAAGAGCAAAATCAGCCTGAAGAGCTTTGGGTACCCCGTGGAGCACTCGGGGATGGCAGTAAACAAGGAGCTGCTATGCACGCACTGCACAGCGTTGAACCGAATGGGATGAGCCCCAAATCAGAGTGAGATTTCAATGCATGAAGTTTAGCTGGAAGATAAGGGACCGTAATCAAATTACACCACAAATAGATCCATTCATCCGTGAGCGTTATTGCAGGGAGAGGATTGAATTACAGCTCGGGCTAAAACAATTTCAGGAATAAAAAGGAAATTTATTAGCTATTTATTATTGTCCCGCTGCCAAAGAAAATTTCCCACCTTCGTCACAAGAACGCAATCCGAGGAGAAAGCTGAAATACTAATTACCAGGCTGGAAAAACAAGAAGAGTTCGGGTTCTATTATTTACATTGCCATTCCTCTTTCTGAATAGAGCCACAAAGTCAACCAGCCGAGGGAAGCCACGAGAAGAAGCATTTGCAATTCCAGTTGTTTTGCTGGGGAAGGCCCAGGCGCTGAAATGCATGCAAGGAACCGGGCAGAGCGATGGGGTTTTCCTTCCTCTAAAAAAGGAAAATTCCTCCCGGTGCCTTCCACTACATTTTTTTCTTTCTTTTTCTTTTTTTTCCCCTCTCTCCACAAGGCTATCCCAACTGCACGGGTTTTATAGAAGACCAAGTGCAAGGTGACCATTCCCCCCCCCCCCCCCCCCCCTCCCATCCCACCACCCCCATCCACCGATTTGGCAGCGCTGAAGAAGAGCCTCGTAAGGCAAACACGGCTTTTGGAATAAGTGCTGCAAGCAACAACAACCGGGTGGGGGGGGGAGGAAAGGAAGAAAAAAAAAAAGGATAAAAAGCAACACCGTTCCTCCCGCTGCTGCCGCTGTTGTCCTTTGTTGTTCGGCCCCCCCACCTGTTCCCAGCAATGGGACCCCACGGGGCCGCCCCGACGCGACTGCGGGACCTCAAATCCAGCACTGAGCCCCGGTTTGGGACGGGGTCAGAGCGCTGCGGGGGGCACCCAGCGAGCCGCTAACCCCCCCCCCCCCCCCCCCCCCGCCACGTGCCCCCGCCCCCCCCCCCCCCCCCCCCCCCCCCAACCAGCACCGGGGGGCCCTCCCCCCCCCCCCCCCCCGGCCAGGACAGCCCCCCCGCTGCCCCATCCCCGGCACCTACCTCGTCTTGGAGGACAGGAAAGCAAGTTTGATTAATCCATAGGTAAACAACTGGATGCTCTCCTTGGCTATGCTGGCCACTCTGAGCCTGTGCTCTAGGATGTGCAGTTCCATCTTTTCCTCTTTCTCATTTGTAGTTCATCTATCCCCGGGGTTTATTTTGTGTTTTTGAATGGGGAGGGGGAGGGGGGGCTGTTATTGTCGCTGCCTTGTTGGTAGTGGTTGTTTTTTTTGTTGTTGTTGTTTTGCTTTTTTTTTTCCTTTTTTTTCCCCCCCCCCCTTTTTTCCTCCCCTCTCTTCGGCTCCTTCTCCCCCCTACCCGGCTCCGGGGGCGGGGATGCGGGTGCCGAAGTTGCGGGGCGGGCGCGGAGCGGAGCCGGGCAGAGCAGCGGCGCGGGGCGAGCAGCTGGGCTCGCTGAACAAACAACTTGCCACTCAAGCCCGCCGCAACGCGCATGCGCGCCGCCCCGCCGCATGCCGGGCCTTGGAGTCCGCGCCGCCGCGGGACGGGAGCGGGCGGGACCCGGAGCCCAGCCGGCCCCATTGTAACCACCCTCACCTTTTTTTTTTTTTTTTTTCTTCTTCTTAATGTAAATCTTTAAGCTTTACTTGTAATGCCTTCTCTTTCCTTTTCCTTTCTTTTTTTTTCCTTTTTCCTTGCTGTTTATTTTTTCTTCGAGTGTTATTTTCACTGCACTTACCCTTTGGTTCTGGGTGGCAGGCAGGGTGCTCCTTCTCGACCCAGAAGCCAGCAGAAAGAGAAACTTCAGACATTCTCTGAAGTTATATGTATATATATCTCTGTGTAAATAAATATTCTCCTTTGGTCCTGTTCATTCTCCTACACAGCCGATACGCAGCCCACATCAGTTTCCCTACAAGAAAAAAAGGGGAGTGATAAGAAAGAATGAGACAGGTTCCTTAGCAGGGTCTGCTGTGATTGGACGAGGGGAAACGTTTCAAACTAAAAGAGGGGAGACTTAGATTGGATACAAGAAACAAGTTTTTTATAATAAGGATGCTAAGGCATTGGCACAGGCTTCCCAAGGGTGTGGTGGATGCCCCATCCTTGGAGACACCCAAGGTCAGGCTGGATTAGGGCTCTGAGCACCTGATGGAACTGTGGGTGCCCCTGTGCACTGCAAGCAGTGGGACCAGATGGCCATTCTGTGATTCTATGATTCTATGAAAGTGGAGAAAAAAGAACAAGAAACAGCCCACTTCCCATGGAAGTGTAACAGAAGTGGAATCACAGTTGTTCAGAGCCTGTGTGTATGGCAGCCAACAACTGGAAGGCAGCGTGCTGTCCGTCCCCACCACTCGTCAGCAATGGCAGGCAGAGCAGAGGGAACCCAGGCACCAGACCCAGCCTGTGGTTCCCCACAGCCTCACTGACACCACATAGACTAAAATGGGAATCAAGGGCAAGCAAGTGGTGTTAGAACCTTGAACAAAGGTGATCCTAACCTCCCTGCAGAAGGGCTCCCTCTGATTTCAGGCTGCACTAGTTCTGCAGGAATAAAAGTCAGACCAATATTACCATCGCACTTTTCATTAGTAGACCTCAAATGGGTTTTGTAACGACCACCAATAGCAAACCTTCTGTTCTACACATGGGGAAAACCGAGGCACAGGCTGTGGCCAGGGCAAATGGCCAAGCCTCTCATCACTAGGCTGTTCTTCCTCCCAGCATAGGCAAAGGAGCTGCTGCTGTACAATAAGCCTGTAGAGCTTGTGTTCTTAGGGCAGAACCCCCCTACATCCAGCCCTGAGGACAAGCTTCTAAAACCAGAACTTCCCAATCCTCTCTATTCTTCCAGCTCCCATGGATGGTTGTGTCCCTCATGGACATCGTCTGTTCTTCTCCTGCCTGCAGCCAAACTTCTGAGATGCTGCCTTTACTTTGTTGTATCCCAAAAGGAAAAGCTTGAAATTAGAGGCATTCGTATCCATGGGTAGTTTGAAATCATTTAGGGGAAAGGCAACAAAGATAAAACATCAAATCTCTGCTGTGTTTAAAAAAGCCCTTGGAAACCAGGGGGTTGTTTTCCTTCGTCGCTTCATGCAGAAGTTCAGCTGCAGTTTAGGAAGCTGAAGAGAGTTTTTAATCTGCTTCCACTGCTAGTTCAAGGTCTTGGTCTTCAAAGCTCTGAACATATCTGTGCCCAGCTACAAAAAGTGCCTGCACCTGCAGCTGCAAATCGCAGAGCTATCTGTGCTCCTCCGGGACAGTGCAGAACTCAGAGTCCAGAAGGAAGCAGCCAGGGACAAAACATTCACCTCCAAGGTTGCTGTGAGCTTCCAGAGGAAACCAGACAAATGCATTCTGAATCACTTCTAGGAAGTGCAGCAAAAACTTTCCTCTTTTAAAAGGTTTTCCATCATAACCGGGGCAACATTCACAACACTCGGACTCCCCACTTAAGAGACAAAATACGCTGCCCCTGAGCAGAGCTTTCTCAACCAGAGAGGGCTGATGCTCCGGGAGGGCCACCAGGGATTATGTCATTACCAGTCTAATTACCAGAGAAATGCTTACGTGAAACAATGAGAGATGGTAAAACAGACCCAAAGGTAAAGTCAGCGGGGACCTTTTGCAACAAGCAAATCAGCAGAGACTTCTGTTCTGCCTGCGGGGAAGGAGAAAAGAGGCCCTGAGTCAGTCATCTGGATTGACTAAAAAAAGAAGAATCAAGCAAACAAGCAACAAAAAAAAGAAAAAAAAAAAATCCCCCCAAACCCACAAAACACAAAAATACTTCTCCATTCTGTAAGTTTACATCTGGTGCTCTCCACAATTGCAGTTTCTTTCCTTGGGTCTGACTCGCTGCTCTGGGTTTCCAAACCCCGAAGGCCTCTCTGGGCTGCACGCAGACCTCGTGGCTCCTCAGACCTTTACACCACCGACTGTAGGAAGCGTTAGGAAAACATACAGCCCTATCAACACCCGGCCCCCATTTTCTACACTCCAAAAAATATGCCTAGCTCAGCACGGGCAGATTGTTCCAGAGCAGGAAAACTGGCAATTAGCCCAAGCGCTATTAGGTGCCCCCTCCTCCGCCGTCATTAGCATTCTGCTCTCTCTCTCTCCCTTGTTGCCAGGTATACCTGGGAGTTTCCACGCGAGGAGCAGACTAGAACGTATTGTTATTACATACGACATGCTGGGATATCATTTAATTATTGCCATTCTGAGTTTTTCATATTTTTGCGGCTCTTACGGGCTCTCTTGGCCCAGCCACAGAGCAGGGACCTGTTGTGCAAGATGATGTAACCATGCTGCTGCTTCTTCCTTTTTTTTTTTTTCCCCTTTTTTATTAAAAACAAAACCCGTTCCCTGCCCACACAGCTCCCAATGTCAGTTACCACAGCACAGTCTGGGCAAACAGAACAAAGAGATGGGGAGAGCGGACAAGAAAACAGGAAGATGAGATAGCAGCAAAACAAACCTCAGTGTGAGGCTGCGATCTGGGTTTGGACAGGTGCCATTTTTGTGTTTCAGATAAAAGGCACGGCCCATTCAGAGCTCAGGGAGCTGAAGTTGAGCCAGGAGAGTTTCAGGTTGTGTGCTAGGGAAAACTTCACCTTAGAAGGAGTGGTGATGCATTGGCACAGCAGTTCTAGGGTAGCAGTGGGGTGGCTGTTCCTGAAGGTGTTCGAGAACCATGGAGATGTGCCACTGATGGATGTGGTCAGTGCTATGGTGGGGATGGGATGGTGCTTGGACTAGATGATCTTAGTGGTCTTTTCCAACCGTAATGATTCTGTGATTCTATGATTCTAGGAGGACTAGGCACTGTGAGTCACTGTGTTTGGGGGAAAGCAGAGCCTTTACAGACCAGTAGATGAGTGCTCCAGGTTACAGACCACCAGTAACACTAATGAAACCTAAGTGCAGAGGCCCTGAGGCTGAGGTGGGTGGGTTTCCCCACAGAAATGCAAGCTGTACTCAAACAGTTCTCAGACACCTCTACTTCTGCTCATGATGACATGGAGCTTCATGTTGGTGAGCAGGGCAAGAGACAGCTCCTGTTGACCCCAGGGCACTGTTTGCCTACAGTGGAGGTTCTCAGGAGGAAAGCAGTGCTGTACAATAACCATAAGTTCAAGAATACACTCTGTACTTTTGCCTTGAACCTTTATCAGGTTCAAGGCAACCACATCAGCAACCACATAGAGCTGGGTACCATCAGACCACTAAGGGACTCCACATCTTGGCAGTCTTTTGTCCAAGGGCTGAATTTCTCATAAGCCAACAGTCGAGTCTCTGCATACAGATTGCTTCCAGGCACATCAAGACACTCCAGAACAATCAGCATTTCAGGAAAAAGAAATGAAAAAACGTAGAAACAGTTGAGGTGAAAGGAATGTAATTACGTACTGTGATGAACAGTTCACCAAGAGCAGCGCTGTGCGCAGATGAAAAATAAAGGAGAATTTCTAATCACATGAATCATCATGTTTTATGCAGTTACTCCAAAGTACAGTAGGATATCTTTGCTTTTTTTTATGTAGTTGGTGGAAGGAAGTTCTTATATCATTTGTGGTCTCTTCCGACACCATAAAAAGCCCCAAATTACCGTATTCAGTCCTCAAAGATGAAGCTGTGGTAGCCTTTTACAGATGGATTTTAACACTCAGTATCTAAATTCTCAGCAATAAAGCCTGGTTTTCAAAAAATAAATATAATTTAGATTCCCTCGTGCGATTTGTCTGACATTGCACTGCTGCAATTACTATTTCCCTGCTGTTGGCAGTGTTCTGTTATTCTTTCAGGATCATCTGAAGTCTGACAGCATCTTGACCTATGGACTAGAGCTTGTGTCAACTTCTAGGATCTGAAACAGCCGATAATACAAGTCTTAATGTGAATGATGTAATGGCAGTGCCCTGGATAAATATGCCCAAGGCGAAACAAATCCAGAGCCGCTGTTGTTTACACTAACATTCACTTTTCTGCCATAGAGCATATGAAGTTCTTAGCACGTCTAAAGCTCTGGTGTGAAACTGGGGATATTTCTGGGGTCCCATCCAGACTTAGTACACAACGGACATAATCTGTTCTGGCTTCTAAGCTTGGGGAACCGTTTCTGAATGCAGGCTATCTGCAGAGTGTTGAGGACTGGAGGTATATTGAGGTCAGATGGTTTGAACCAAAGGAGAAGCCAACACACATCTCAATAGCCTTAACCAGTTCATTCGGAGATGAAAGTTACTTAGTAACTATAATTATCCTGGGACTCTTTGCTTCAGTTAAACAGGCCTTTTTGACCCAGGGAGGGTAATGCTTCCTTACACAAACACGTAAACAGAGGAGCATGAAGGCAGGCAAAGAACCAAGGTCACAGCATTAGCTGTTATCACTTTGGGAGAACAATTCAGCAGTCTGTGCCGTGAGACCCCCGCGGGGTTGTGTGGGGCAGACGGACAGGATGGCTTTACATGCTGCTGTCTTACACCTCTGGTGACAATCAGTCCCTGAATAAATCCATTGTTTAACAAAAATGGTTTGTAAAATATGAAAAAAAAAAAAAAGAAGAAGAAAAACAACACAAAACCACCCTTCCCAAATGATAGCTTCTGGGCTTGCTTGTGAAAAATTACCCATTTGTTTAATTGAAAAGAGCGATTTATCAGGCTAATTTCCTTCCAGCAACCAGAGACCTTTCAAAACTTGATTGCAGTTAATGTGCCAGTGTTTCAAAGCATTTTATTCAACTATCAAATAAGCTAATGAAGATGTTTAATTTACTGTTGCAGAGCAAAGTGGGCCGAGCAGGTCAGGCATTGCATGCTCCTGGGGCAGCAGAGGTGCAGATGAGCCTCTGGTGATGCACCAACACCTCAGAGCACAAATGTCCCATAGGAGAGCTGGGATAGAGACTGCACCTGCATACCTGGCTCAGGGAGGACAACACCTCCCCTCCTGGATCCCACCTGTGCCATTCTCTTAGCCAGTGGCTGACAAACCTTGCCCACAGACTTGAATATTCAATGGCTTCAGCCACTGCTATGAATCCTTCACTTGCAGTAAGACATGGAGGCGTTGATAAGTTGCATCTGTGGCTTTACAGGAAACATTTAAAGTCTGGGAGGGCGAAGGATTATTTACAAATAGAAGAAAAGCTGTGCGTGTGCTGCTGAACCAAAATATGATGTGGCATAGAAGCTGCAAGTGTCTTAGATGAGATGCTGGTTGCACACTGGTTTAATAATTAGGTGATCTGCTCTGACCCATTGGCTGCAGCTGGCATTACTGAGATGGAACCTGTTCAGCTCACGCGTGAAAACAGGTGAAATGACCACAGCCACGTCCACTTCACGATGGCTGGAAATCATTATTGATACAAAATGGAGACAGCACAGCTCAGGCTGTGGGAGGGACGCCTTCACAGCTACTGGAGGTGTTAAAGATGACCTCATCTTCTGGTATTGAAATAGGCAATCAGAGAAAATGCTCCCCCTCCTCCTGCCAGCCTCCTAAAGATCAACACATCTGCAAACACGTTCTGCAAACCTAAGGGAAGAAAGCCAGATTGTAGCCTGCCTTATCTCTTCTGACTCGCTAAATGTATTTCAGGCCTCAAGCATCACATGACTGCACATAGTGTGTGGGTACAATAACTAATGTGGCTTTCATAACGGATCAGCAGGGATCAGCAATGTTGAACAAACACCCTTATTTGCAAAAGCACCTTCCCAGCACATGAAGCAGATGACCTTGTCTCCCAAGAGTTACAGTGTGAAGCTGATGATCTGCAAATTAAGGATTTGGAACTCGTGTGATGATGTTTATCCACCAACCCCCCTTAATCTCACCATTTTGCACTGAATCCAACAGTATCCTTGCACTATAGAAACCCAAGGCAACGGGAGACCAGTTCTTGACACCACAGGAGGCAGTGGACCATGCATTGTTTGCAGAATGTTTCCCCTTGGTGGGGACAAGGTTTCATCAAAAAGCATAGATCAGAATCTTGTTGAATAGAATCATAGAGTCATTAAGGTTGGAAAAGACCTCTGAGGTCATCTAGCCAACCCCAACCCATCCCACCGTACACTGATTGCATCCCTCAGTGCCACATCTCCACAGTTTTTGAACAACTCCAGGCACAGTGACACCTCACCTCCCTGGGCAGCTGTGCCACTGCATCACCTCTCTTTCGGAGAAGAAATTTTTCCCAGTATCCAACGTGATCATCCTTTGCTAAACCTTCCGCAAAGAACACATCTCTTCCTGACAGCAACACCCATGGGAGATGCTCAGGGAGAGGTAGACCAAGTAGGACTCCCCAACAATCTTGGACCTCCTGTAGACCAGCTTAAAATATGAGCTATTAAATTCTTCCAGAACTGTTTTCTACACTCTGAAAAGATCTCATTCCATAAGAGAAAATCCTGTACGCTCTACTGAAGGTATCTTTGAGATTTAATCCTGGATGAAATACCACATGGAAGAATCCCCTGTGTGTCACCTCTCACCTACTCAAGAAATCATATTTCACATCTAGATGCTGAGTAGGCTTTACTTGCTCATGTATTTAAAGAGAAGCCTTATATGTACAGAAGACAGTATGCTTCTGACCACCCTAGATTTGGAGGTGGTGGAGTCACTGAACCTGGAGGTGTTCAAGAAACATGAATATGTGGTACTTAAATACATGATTTAGTGGGCACTATTGGTGGCAGGTGGATGGTTGGACTAGACAACATTAAAGGTCTTTTCCAACCTTAATGATTCTATGATTTCTTTCACAATTGATGTGCTAAGTTGGGCTCACAGGGTTTTGTTTAGGACTTGCTCTTTCCACCTCTGCAATCTCAGTGTAACCAAATCTTGTTATAACCTTTGGATGAGTCCTGGGGCTTCTCTAATTTTGTCTGCTGGCCTACAAGTGCCATGCTCTTCACTTGCTAGAGAGTTCTGGGCTGTGGGAATGCATTTACTGCTGTCGAAGCTGGCTTTAGAAGTTGCATCCTGCCCTAAGGGACTAATTCCTACACATTTGCTGCGCTAGTCAAAGCTTTTGTCTGGCTGCAGGACACACAGGGAGCTCCAGCAACAGAAAATGAGCAACGTGAAGCAGATACTGGAATTACCCGTGCCTCTATGAGCTGAGGCAAGCTGTAGGAATTGCACTGGGGCAATGAGGCAAGAAGTTGCTGCTGGGGTGAAACGGGGCCCTCGTCACTGGAGAGAGGTGAGGACCCTCCTAGAATGGTGTAGAGGATAAAACCAGTTGTTCCTGCAGGCTCTAACACGGAGTCTTCCTCCAAGATGCACCAGATGATCTCGTAGGTCCTTTCCAACCTTGTGATTCTATGATTCAAGTGTCTCAGCCTTTGATTTCACACACCGCATTCCAGCAAATACTTGAAAACACTCCTCCTGTTGCCTCTCAGACCACTCAAGGCTTTTAACCCCTTGTTAGCCTTTGAAAACAGAATACAGCGGCAGGCACAGCTACTACTCATGTGCTTTGTGGAGTTTAATGTCAGTGGTAGACCCAAAGCAAAACGAAGGATGGAGTCAGAGGACGTCAAAATCTCTTCACAATTGAGTAACACACACATATTTACCTACACAATGCCTGCTCCTACAGCACTTGTGAGTCAGGTGTAATTGCTTCTGTTTCCAATGAGCAAGCACAAAGACTGTGGAAATGTCTCATCTGTGACAAGAGTACCTCTGCAGAGAATGAGTTTTTCTTAGAATCATGGAATCACCGAGGTTGGAAAAATCTCTAACATCTGCTAATCTGACCATCAACCCATGCCTGTGACTAAATCTTTGTACCTTTACATTGTGTGCTCCTTCAGGATGACAAGGCTATACTTTTCCTCTTGGTTTATACACCATGCTTGTAGATTCATGGAAGCTGCAGGGGAGGAGTTGCCAAAATAAATTCAGCGATGAACATAAAGAGCTGCAGAACTGGATCATCTCGCCTTGAATCCTGTTTCTGACAGTGGTAAATGCTGATAGCAGAATGCAAGAATAAGTCAGCTTCGTGGCCTCCTCTGCTGCGCCCTGCCTCGTGCCTAGCAGGTACAAAACTTCACATTCTTCTCAACTACTCTTTGGACCTCGAACCTTTGCTCTAAGAGCAAACGTTTAGTAGTAATAACAACGTTTGGAGGAAAAAAAGCTGAATCGAGGAACAAAGAGGTTTAAAGACAGAGGGGGAAAAGTCACAGAAAGTTTAAAATGGAGCACTACAAACACTGCAAACAGGCAGATTAAAGAAATGGGACAGGCACACACACGGGAGAGCATGTAGGAGGAGGCAATCAGCTGCATTTAATGGCACAGAAAGTTTGCCTTATAGAAAAAATTTCCACTCCTGGGCTTAAATCACAGCCTTGCTCTGCCACTGGCCCCAGTAAAAACAGCAGCAACAACAACATGAGAAACGTCCCAACTTCAGGGATCGAGGGAGGAATTTATGTGCTCGGTGCTATAATATGGTCACAGATATCCCCCCCCACCCCCCAACTGCTTCTTCTCCCCTTGTTCTGCCCATGTCTTTGTTAGGAGAGCTGACAGGTTTAAATAGAGCATAGAAAACAGGCTGTTTTTGAGACACCATTTCTGGCTGTCTCAGAAAGCAGTGCAGCAGACTTCTTTACACTCAGACACTGTTTCAAACTTCAGTTTTGATTACTTCAGGGCTACGTTTCGTGCCACGCTGTTATTTATCTTAACGAACTCTGCTTACTCTATCATTCAGGTCAAACGGAGAGATCTTCGGAGCCGTTCTGCTATGCACAAATTCAGGATGATACAGCAAAGTAACCTAAGTGGAATGAGGCCAAACAACATGTAATCACGTCTAACAAGGAGGGAGGGGAGAGCGCGGAGGGGGATGGGTGGGGGAAGGCAGAGATGGAACAAATGCCGTGCACTGAAACCCAATGTCTCCTGCTGCATACTGGGCCTGACAGACGTGAAAGGGAGGACAGGTCTCGCTGAGTGGGGAGCGCCAGATCTGGCAGCCAGGTGGGAGGGCAGGGAGAGCCATTTTCTGAACTGAAAGCAGATCGCTTGTAGCAGCTTGTTTTGCGCTGCTGTTCATCACTAGCAGAAAGCAGAGAAGAAACAGCTGGAGTTAAAGAGAGAGGAAAAAAAGGCTTTGGACCAACGCCTGCTTCCTAATCTGCTTCTTACCTGAGGAATATGCCTTCTCAGTTCTTGGCATTGCCTACCGCCTTCCCTCCCTCCCTCTCTTCCCACATTACTCCGTTCCTGCTCTGATTGCTCCTGCTGTGGAATTAGCAGTGTTTACATGATCTGCTTCTAGGGCAGAGCTAGAAGCAGGATAAACTTCGGAGACAGAGATAACGCTTTAAGTGGGTTCTCATGTTTGCAGAACAAACAGATGAGTTGAAGGTAAAGCAGCACATCCATCGGAGTATTATTTCACTGCTTTTGTTCCCACAGGATGAATGGTAGAAAGGTGTCTGCCCTGGAATAACTTGTCCCAAGGGGGAATCAGAGTGGAGCACACTGGTACACAGTGTCTGCTTAATGTGGGAGCGTGAGAAAAGAAGCAAAATGGGAGTTAATGAAGGCTAAAGAAGAGCAGAAACCTTAGGGGATCTCATTCCTTCCTCATACACCAGCCACACTCATGGAAGCACTTTGTGACGTTCTCCAAACCCTTGGATGTGAACCTATAACTAAGCATACCAGAACTCCCCCTACTGAGGAGCTACCACAACCACAACTAAATATTTGGGGAATTTCTTTGGCAAAACACTTCCCCATTGGAAAGTGCTGATTTGTTGAAACCAAAGCTTTCTGTGGAAAAACATCAGCTTCCGTGAAATATTACTTGGGAAGAGGTTCTTGTGCTCACAGTGCAGTTGCTTGGCAGAGCCAGGCAGATAAAGCGTTCCTTATGGGTTTCTTCTGCACCATCCCTCGACTGTGGGGGCAGACAGACCAGCAGACAGACATAAACACAAACCAGCAAGGGCAACCTCCAGCGTGGAAGGCCAGATTTAAAGGAGGTGTTTGAACCTGACCTCTCCCACCAGGCTACTGCCATATGGGTAAGGGGCTGCATCCTGTCTCAGAATCCGTTTTCAAGAAAATGAGCTCTGGCATTTTGGTTTTCTGTTTCCAAAAAAAAAAAAAAAGAGAGGAAACAAAAAGACAAACCCATTAAACTTGTCATGAAACGGCACTCCGTTCCCATTCCCACTCTCTAGTTTTAACATAAATGGTTTCATTGTACTCGCACTAGGGATTTGAGAATTATTTTGACTAAGGGAAACTAAACAAGAACAAACCCTTGCAGCTCCATGTGGTAGCACTACATTTAGAAGGATTAAGCCTAAATCTTAAAATGAATGAAATCCTGCCTCCTTTTCTACCCTTCAGCCTGAGGCTGACTCCCCTTACACACGCATTCTATACTGGCTGCCAGCCCCATAGCACTCCATCAGTGGAAAGTGCAAGATGGGCCCCCAAAACAGGGCCACTGCATTTTCCCTTGACGTTCAGAAGCCCCAAAAATCTTTTAGAACATCTCAGCTGCCTGGAAAATTCCCAGTTAGCTCAGCCTGGCTACGCCATACTGTCCATACTGGGGGATGCTTCTGAGAGTGCTGAGGGTTGGACAGCTGGATGTGCTGTTCTGCCGCATCCCTGCTAACGGCAGGTAAAACACATTTCACTGTAGTTGTTCAGAGTCCAGAGAGAACTGTGCTTATGCCTGAATCTGTTTCCAAGGCAGCACTATCAACTAGCTTCAAATTGCTATAAACTTGGGCAAAAACAAGGGAAAGAATTACCTTCTGGATAACAACAGCAAGGTCTTCAAGGTATTGTGTGCAGGAACGCAGCTGAGTTGAAATCAGTTGATACGGAATGGTCCAAATGCAAATGCATTTTTATGTCCCTCATTTCATGTGCGTGACTGCTGTTGTGGCAGCGAGTGACAGTGCTTTGCACATCAGGGTTTGCTCACGTATGAACCACTCCTGGAGGAAACTGCCCAGGGAGAAAGCAGCAACCCACACATGAGCCATGTACAGAGGGCTGAGGAGAGTGAAAGCATGGTGCTGTGCCATCAAACCTTTACAAGAAATAATCCAAAGAAAGGCTAGCAGGGACACAGTGGTCCTAAGCTTTGTTTGCCCATCGGGTGTTTGAGCTGTAAGAGTCACAGGTTAGAAAAGGGCAAGAAAATTCAAGAGCCACCGGATGAGAGGGATGGGAGATCTCCCAAAGAGTGGGACGAGGAGATCTGATCACAGCAGTAACACTGACTTGCCCTTGTGTCACTGTTAGGATGTAAAATCATAGAATTGCCCAAGTTGGAAAAGACCTTCAAGATCATCAAGTCCACCCACAAGATTATTAAGTCCAACCATAACATAGGTCCGGCACCCAAAGATCCACGTCTGACTGATCTGAAGGTTGGGATTTCCATAGCAGAATGTGTGCACCCTCCTTCGGTGCTGCTTCACACCTAAAAAGGTACACCTAGAAAAAGAATAACAAATCTATTGCATCACTTTTATCTCGCTCCAAAAATGAAGATGTGATGTGATGGAAGAAAATGGATTAGTGATTGACTTCATTTTGCTTCATAAGATTTTTTCTTCAGGAAATGCTAGTGTCACACTTGTGTAGGTAATCCAGTCTAAATACTTATAAGCTTTGCATGATGTTGAAGTTTGGCTATGAGATTTTTGGCTAATGGTAAAAGGGAGAACTATAATAGAATCCTGGGGAGTTTGATTCAGTCACACTTCAAAATCAGATTTTGGCATACTTGCCTTCTCTCTGTATTTAAAATCATTGATGTATTTAAAGCCTTTTAAGTCTGTTTCTTACTAACTTGCAGTCAGAATAATTTCTTGGAAACACAGAAATATCCATGACAAATTACAAGGTATGTATCAAGCGTGCTCACAGGTGGCGTTGGCTGATAGGCAAGAAGACTGTGAGCATTACATGGACCTGCTGGAGTGTGTTCAGGGGAGGGCTACAGAAATGCTCCAAGCGATGGAACTCCTCCCTGCAGGACAGCTGAGAGCTGGGGCTGCTCAGCATGGAGAAGAGAAAGCTCTGCGGGGACCTGAGCGTGGCCTTCAGTATCTAAAGGGGCTGTAAGAAAGAAGGGACAGACTCTTCAGCAGGGTCTGTTGTGATAGGACAAGGGGAACCGGCTTCAAGTTCCTTTAGGTGCCTTTGCTGAGGGTTTTTGTTTGTTTGTTTGTTTGTATTTTTTGCCTTCTTTGTTCCTTTAAAGAGAGTCTATCCAGACTGTTTGGAGAGAATGGCTCTGCTAAAGAGCTGAGCAAACAACACCAGCTGCCTCCCAGCCATAGTCTGTACCTTCTTGTGCAGAGAAAGGAAATTGTGTTGAGGCTGCTTTTCCAAGCAGCTATATACCAGTGCTGGGTTTTGCATAAGAGCAGTACACATAAACAATAATTGTTTTCTTTTCCCTCATTTGTTCCTTATATTTAAGCATATCAAATATGACTCCAAGTCCAAATTAAACGAGAAAGATGTTGCTGTAGCTCCAATGGCTTTTGCAAAGACTTTTCAAGGAAATTTCTTCTAGCAAATTCTTCACATTACCTCCAGTTTTATCTGCTGCAGCAGCAGGTGGAGCAAATTTAAGCAGTCAGGATAACATTGTCACTTCCATATTGTTGTCCTTTTTGTACAAGCCCCTCTTGGGAAGCTGCTTGAGATAACACAACTCCACCAGGCTGCTGGGATGACATTAATGTACACCAGCTCTGATTCTCAGCCTTACCCTCAAAGTATCAGCATGATTGCATGCAAACAATTGTGAGAGATGTAATGAAAAGACATTATTCTGGCATCATTCTGTAGTTGCCCTGTGTTTTCTTGCATCATGTTTTCCCCATTTCCAGCTGACTCAGTTATTAACCCATCTTGCCCTCGTGGTATTGGAATGAAGCTGGAAGCTGGTTCTGCTCTGCTGACCCATCACTGTGCAACAGCTGCATCCGAAATTGGGTGAGAAACACAAATTGACTGTGGAGTAACAACAAACAATCCTTTGTGTGGACCCCACAGTCCTTATAAAGCTGGAGTACCCAGAGGGTTTTGACTGAGGTGTGCAGAACTCAGTATTAAAGATCATGCACCACCAGCAACGTGGTGAGGGCAGGGGCCAGCAGCCAGCCCAGTGCTCCTGACAGTGCTCCAGGAGCAGTGAATGGTCACATCACAGGCTGACATCCTGATATCAGGAATTAAGCACTCTCTACACAAAGCAGAAATTAACTGCTAATTTGCTCTTATTTCCAGCTAAATGTTTACCCATCTATTTTGAAAACAAAAGGAGAAACGTCCTTCCATCCAATATGAATGTGATTTAAATTTTTTTTTCCCATTTATATTGGAATGAAAAATTCACCTTCACTTCTCTTTTTCTTTTTTTTTTCCAGCGCAAGTCTTCATTTTGTCTTATCTTTTTCAATTTAGACTTCCATTTACATATTTCAAGGAGCATAGTTTATAAAAGAAATTGTTCAAAGCAGATGTTTCAACAATGTCAAAACCTCCCCTGTAAGAATGATTAAAAAAGACAGAATGTGATAGGATAGCCTCAGAACAAGCCCTCTCCTGAAAACAGGCTTGATTTTAATGAATTATTTTACAACAGAGACGTTTCAATGAGAAATCCTCGATTAATTCCTGCCAATAACCTCTGGAGGAGGAACATCCTTTGACACATCTCTTGAGGCTGGAAACACTGAGGAACAAGCTGAAGGGTGCTACAGATAGGTATGTGCTCAGTGCCACCTGGCTGTTTCTCCTTCCCAACTCCCCCTGCTAACCTCAAAGGAAACGTGTTCTGAATCTTGAGATTCCACTCATCAGTGGAGTACACCGCCACTGCAACACTGAGCTGCCATGAAAATGAAAGCTTCAATTACATTTTTGTGATGAAAGCTTTCCACTACAGCTGATGCAACAAGACGTGCTGCTGTCTGCTTTTCATATTTACTCCAATGACTTGGAAAACTGTCACATTTTGGGCAAGAGAGTAGGCCAGACCTCCCACTTGTCATCTCCCAGTGCCAGCCCTTCAGTTATCTCCTCCCCTCCCCATGTGCCCCCAGTTCAGGACTTACTATTCACTCCTGCACACATTTCTTCTCTGGGCAGGTGGATAAAAGTCTGCCCACATGGCTTAAACTCTCTGAGTGTGGATCTGCCTCTCTCTATACTCATTACGCAGCAGCAAAGTATAGAAAAAACCTTAAAAGAATACAGATGTCGTTAATAGATGAGTAGAGAGAAGGGAAAGGATGTTGGCAACAACTATCAGATTATGAAATGCCAAAACTTTGCCAGATGAATATTAATATAGTTCCAGAAGGTCACATCTATGGTGGTTTGCTGAACAGCAGTTTGTACATGTCAAGGAATTGAACACATTGAAAACATTCACCTGTATATTTTTAAGCCAAAACTTATTGTTAAGGACGCCTGCCAAAACTTCTGTTTGTAACCTCCATTCATCTCTCAGGCTTCCAGAGCTGGCAAACTTACAGACAAGACGATATTCAGCTCTCTGCCTGAGAAGAGAGAAGTGACCACGTCCTGTGTTCTGCTGTGTTGCACTGAGGAGGGGAAAGAAGGCATACACGAGGGCCTGAAATGGACAGATGAGGCTCATAAGGCCATATCAAGGATGTATCTGCTTCCGTGATCTGCTCCCTTTTTGTCCTGCATTGAGACCCCAACAGTGAGAAGTCTCTCATTACTCATATCGAATGTAGAAGCTTATCAAGAAAGTTTTGCATTTTTATTCATATCCAAAGAAATGTTTCTGAACCACTGCAATACTGGAGCAGGTGAGAATTTTCCTGCTTTTTTAACCCTTCACTGTTATGGGTCCAAACATACCACCCCAGGAAGCGGGCCCGTTGCAGAAGGACAAGAGTAGAACATTGGAAGGTCAGGGCAAACACTCAGTCTTGCTCTGTCAGACGTTAACAACACTGGAGGAGTTCGTTGAGACAGAGGTGCAAATTTGCTGCCTTTTTGGTTTGAGAAGTTATGCATGAGCATCTCTTTTTCCAAAGCAGGTGACTGCATTAGGGTCACTGCAGCTCTCTCCAAGCTCAGCAGGAGCTGAATGCTTTGCAAGCAGGCCACAGACAGATAAGGCAGGATTGGAGCCCAGTACAATCAAGAACACTTACTAATCACTCAGCCCACTGCTTCCAGACTCATCCCTCCTCCCCTTAGCCTGGGTCTGAGGCTACTTCATCACAAACCAAACGGCAGTAACCTAGAACGAGGCAAAGGAAATGATTTCTACTGTTGAGAAGATCATGGTGGTGGTAGAGGTGGGCAAGAAATATACAAAAACCATGCAGTTTATTGGAAAACTAAAGACCAAACATGAATACCTTTCCTTTTCCTTTCCACATGTTCCACACACAGTCCTGTCAACAGGAAAACAACAGTGACCACAGCCAGTGCCCACAGGGGAGCGTTCTGCCCAGAGAGCAGCCAGCCAGCTCATTTCCCTGGCTCTGTGTCCAATTTCAGCTCGTTACAAAGGCTGTGTTATCTTTATAAGTGAGGTACATGATATCTGTGTAAATGCAGTATCTGTTTTTTAAAAGAAAACAACTCTCTGTCATGATCATGTAATCTAACAAATATAAAAACAAATGCATGTCCCACCCACTAATCCTCATGAGAGCTGCGTTTAGGAGGAAACACAGAGCTCTGCCATTATATTTATGTTGCTGGCTGGATCTTCTGGATCCTAACAAGGCCAAGTTGTAATCTTCCTTGGAGAGGTTACCCCTCCCTTGCAGGGAGGAACTCCCTTAGTTTCACTGGGACTGAGATTTGGCTCTGGGAGCACAAACTGCAAAGCAGCAGCCAGGCCACACTGCAAACGGCAGAGAAGGAAATGAAGCTAGTACTGCCAGTACTTTAAGAGGGAATGAAAAGGTCAGCATTTTGCAGCAATGTCCTGCATATAGATATGTGTGTATACGTTTGCTAGAAGATTGTTCTCTCCCCCTGGTGTGCTATGTGTTGTTTTGTACATGCAACCCTCCACTTTCTGACTGCAAGCCTTGAGGAAGCACTGTTGGAACACCCATCCTGGCTGTATTCTGCTTAATCACACCTGGACACACAAGTTTCACATCTAGAATTAAAAAGAAAAAAAAAAGAGGGGGCTCAGACATAAGGAGATGCTGTGGGCCCCCTGTTCTAGTACCAGATTTGTTTCTGTTGCATGCCACAAAACAAAACAAAACAAAAAACAATAGTTAAATTGGCACAAGTTTCCTTGCTGTATGTCACTGATGGCTTTGTAGTACTGGAATCAGGTGGGCTTTTGCTGTTTCATCCATATTCTCTCGTTTTGTTTTGTAGCAAGCAGTCTATTTTTAAAAACAGTCATGTCCTGGATATTTGGCTGTTGGAATGCAGTGCGTGAATTAACCTTCAAATGTGCAGATGTAACAGCCTGCAATTATTGCAGTCAGCTTTCATTACAGACCCTTTTCAACAACAAGTTTCTCTTTGTGTAGGGCAGGCTTCCCTGAGACTAGCAAAGCCAACTGCACAGACACCAGGTCTGACCACAGGGTTAAACGTGGTTTTGGTTGGCGAAGGGTCCTGGCCCAGGAGTGGTGCTGACAACAGAGTGATGCTGTCCAACACAGTGACAGTACATTGTTGGCACCCATCTACCAGAGCACTTCAGCCCATGTTGACTGTTAACCCTCTCTGAAAGTCTTCTCGATACCAGAGGGACGTGGCGTGTGCTCAGGGCTCTGCTCAATGCACAAACTGATGCTTAAATGGGGTCTGATGGACTGCAGTCTCTAGATTGAGAAGTTATTTTTGAAGGCAGCAATGAAAGACAACAAGTATCTCCGAGGAGGTGTAACAAACCCTCACAAATGGGACTCTCGGGGTCATCTGCCATTAACTAAGATCTGGGTTTACTGGAATCCTATTTTATTAGAAATCCACGTGTATGCCCTGGGAAGGAAAGATGGCGAAGGAGTTGGTAGAACTTCAAGAGTATCTTCTGGTATCTAATGGGAAAATATTTCTCAGTTGTATTCTTCATAGCATTTTCCCCAACTCTGAAGGTCTTTCACACATCTTTTTCCTAATGAAATGCAGGGTCCTTAAAGATGGAGAGTATTTCTAACATACGTAACCTGGCTGGATTTTCAAATTCAGATTCTTAGAATTTCAAGAAAGAAATCTGTTGATTTATTTAAAGAGCTGTTTGGACTTTGGAGGCACTCAGGCCTTTCTATTCCTCGGAGAAGCCGAGCTCCTTAACTACAAAGCAACTACTTTACACAACTCCTTCCAGCACAGCTCAGTCACCCACAGCAGCTTCAGACACACCTCTGCAAAATATAGGTTATTCTAATTTTTGATTGAGTACTGAAGGAGAGTTAGATGTGCTAGAGCAGTCAATTCTGCAGCAGCTAAGCCACAAAGAATTTTCCCTGGCATAGAAGTTTCTTCCCTTTTCAAGGGAACAGTTGTGAAATGGTCACAAAATCAACATTAGGGAAAAGCAAGAATTTATTTTGTAGTCTTTCTTTCACTGATTCCATTACATGAATCTGCTGGGACTGAGGAACCAGAATTGGGCAAAACAGTGACCATCATGTTTTCCAGAATGCTAAGGAAATTTAGGATTCTCAGCTTCACATGAGTTTATTAGTAATTCTTAGAAGTGATATTTTGTATGACAGTGCAGGAGGGAACATTCTTTTTTTATGAGATTTTCATCCTTTGATCTCATTGGTTTCTGTTCACATTTGGAAACCCCAAATATCCTTGTAACAGATGTTCAAGATGATGCATCTTAAAAATTGAATAAATTAAAAGTTAAGCATGGCAATAATTAACAAGTAAGCACAGAAACTACTCTCATTGTTTGTTTCCCATTATGCAGGAGCTATGCTTGCAATTGTACTCAGTACATTTTGGAGGTGATAACTCGATTTGCAGACTACCAGATGCATCAAGCATGTGTCAGCTTCAATGGAACTTGTCATTTCCAAGTATGAGTAGTAAAGAAAATGTAGCACATCCATAGGGTGCACATAGGCAACAGAGCAGAATATTTGCACCTAATTGCTTGTAGCTGATTTACTCTGAAAGCTTTTTTCTTTTTCCTCTTTGTTCCTTATTCCATTCAGCATTAAAAGTACCTTTGCTGTGAAAGGACGCTGCTAAACCTTCTGGTGAGAGCAGCTCTCCTGACCCTCACCTCTCACCTTCCCACCCCCAAGCAGCACCCATTAATTGTCCTGTTCAGCAATTCCCTGCCCTTTATAATGGAGAACACATCCATTATCCAAGCAGTTTCCAGTGACCTTGGCCTCACTGTGGTTTTCAGGAGGCCTCCAGAAGACAGATAACTCTGACTGCTGGTCTGGATTTGGGCACTGCAGGAAAACCCTCTTGCAACTGACACTGAGCCATTCATCTTCCAGCCAGCACCCATGGGTGACCTTGAATCTGTTGGAGTGCTCTTGGCTTTGGAACCAAAACAGTGATGACTTCTTTCCTTTATTGCTCTCTGTATCATTTGACAGCCAATGATTTATTAGAGTTTCCTTTTGTTCCCCAAGTAAATTCAGGAATGGTGAGAAGGGCCATGAAGCAAAATGACAGACCTGCTTTTAAAAACAATATGATTATAGCATTCTCACTGCTGTGCAAATATTATTCACGGTATCGCTTAATCAGTACTCGTGTGTATTTTGTCTTTGACTTTTTTCTCCCATCGTGCAATGGAGATGTTTCAGAAGTTTTAAGATGGGCAGTGAAGTCTCCCCTGAAGCAATTAACTACTTTCCAGGCCACTGTTATAAACATATAGTCCAATAAACATATGAGCATTTTGTTCAAAAGTCATAAACGACAGAAAGGAGAAAAGAGTTGCAACCTGTTCTCACATCCAACCGTATTAGAGTGATGGGACACCACTATCTCAGCTTCTAGACACAAACAGCACAGCCATATTCCCTGATCTGTTTTTCTTTTGTTAAAGAGAAAAACATGGCATTTGTTCTTGTTTGGGAAAATTGCAGTAGAATCTCAGATATATGTAGTCTACACGAGGAGTAATCTGTGCACGGATGAAAGTTCATTCAGCTCGAGGACTGTTGCAGAACTATCAGCCATCTGTGGCTGTCCACATCCGTCAAAGGTCAGACAGCTCCAGAAGACTGAGATTTTTCTGCCATCTGCACGTCTTACCCTGGCAGCTCTTGGCCAAGCCACCTCCCTGCACTTCTACTTACTCCTCCAAGGCATGGTGTGGGGACAATGAGGAGGAAAATGAGAAGAACATTTGCTATGCTTGCATTTGTGTTATGCAGTGTAACAAGCTTTCTTGTCTGCTAGTCTCATGGCAGGTGGAAAACTCTGACCCCTGAAATAATACATGTTCCCACACCTCTGCAAATAGATATCTGTATTGATAAACCAATAGCAACTATCAATAGAATAGGGTACACAATGGACACCTGCTGACCTGACAGTTTTTGTGTGAAAAGCTCACAAGTAACAACACCAGCGAACTTTTTTTTTGAACAGGTTCATTGGCCTCCCTGGTATTGCAAGATCTCGTTAACTTGAGCCTGACAGCCTCCAGTGAGTTTAACTGGACACCATGTAGTAGACCAAATTACAAAGGAAAATAAAAAAATCATTTTTTCTGTAACTCGATAGGGTGAAAGTAGAGATTTCTTATTGAATTCCCTGTTTTTTGAAAGATGAAGTGCAAAGGAGTCCCATTGCATTGCACGTTGCTGAATCATGCACCACGCTGACACTCTCCTAGTGGTTCAGAAAGGCTAACAGTGAAGGAGGTCCAGCTTTGTAACCCAAACCAGTTATTCCTGGCTGTCCAGAGCAGAATCTTCTCAGGAAACTGTCCAGTTGTTCTCCCCCTGGCCTAGTGCTCTCTTGTACTAAAAAATGTACTTTAAACAATCCAAATACTCAGGCAAGCACATCTCTTAGTGAATTATATGAGGCTATATTGTTTTCAATCTATAAACTGGGTCACAACACATCTAAGTGTAACAGACAATAAAGAACACAGCTCAAGATTCTACCTTCATATTTTGCACAAGGAACGGCACTGATGAGTCAAAAGAGGCACCACGTTGCCAAGGCTCTCCCTCTCCAAACAGGTATTACAAGAATGTAGCACTCCATTTTCAGTGTCTCTCCAAATGCTCAGGGCTGAAAACTGTGGCAGCTTCCATCTCCTTATCTTCTAGTGCTTCCCGCTCCTTATCAGGTGCTTACAGACAGCAATGGGAGAATAGGGAAGCTGCTGCTAATAATTCTGCATCAGAGAGCAGAAAGCAGCACGGCTGTGCACAATCAACTCAACCAAGCCAGGCTCCAGTTCCCCACCTGCTTTTATGAGGCCAACAAATCAAGAACTAGTTGAGATTGCAACTTGCCTACACCTTTGGCATTGAAATGGCTCTCCTGCCAGAATACCCACACAGGAAATTTGATCAACTCCCACTCCAAAGAGGGCAACACAACCCCCCAATATCTTTTCACGTAACAATTAAAAGGACAGGCTGCAAAAATACTTTGAATAATATTCAGCCATTAGGTAGTGCTTCACTTGCTCCAATTTGTATAACATGCTTGTCAAATAAGAGCTCATACATCACTTAGAAAAAAATAAAGGTTGACACAGGGTTCATTATGTGAATACTGCAGTCTGCACGTGCAACATTAGCCACATTCAATCTGCAACCACTTAAAACCTCAAAACAGCATGCAGAGTCAACTGCACTTAATCTCTGACTCTGGAAGGGAAGCAAGCTCCCAAGACATGTGTGGCCTGTATGAAATTTGACATATATCTCATGATCCTGGATAGAAATGAATTGCAGGAAACTCAAAATCCTGCTTTGTTGTTGTTGGTGGTGGTGTTTTCTCCTTACAGAAGTGCTCGAATCATTCTTCAGTTATTTATGTTAAGATAATCAGGAACAGAAGCACCGTGTGTCCAAGCACTGCAGATGGATGGATGCCCTCAGCACAACTTACATAGAGAACCAGTCGCCAAACAGCTGATCAGCCATGTTTTGCAACAAATGTAGAATTTCTTTTCAAACCTTGGAGATGACTGATGAGTTAAAACGACGATGGTAGGAGAGAGACGTCTGCACAAAGAGCATGCAAGGAAGAGTTTCTTACAAATAGCTCTTTATTGAGAGCATGAATTTTCTGTTGAGGAGAAATGGAATCTAGATCTGCCCACACGCAGCAATAAGCCATCTATTCCCCCTGAAGCTGAGTCATCAGCAGGCTTCGAAACTGTATAGCCTTCCATTTCATTCTCCCATGAGTTAGAAAGAAAGCATTACTGAAGTTGAGGTGCAGCCTTCCACGAAGAACTGTTACCAAATGCATGAATACTTGACCTTCGGATTAGTTTTCTTAGTAAAGGAGCAAACTCTTCATCCTGTGAACATCACTGCTGCTGCTGCAGCTTTTTCTTTCCACAGTGGCTCATCTGAGACACTTCTTGCTCAGCTAATACATTTACTAACCTTTTTCTTTTCTTTATTGAAAAGGGAGGAATTCAATAAAGGCCTTTGAGAAGCTTTGTCCCTGCACTCACATAAAAGGGAACAGAGATAATGAAAATGATTCTACCTTAGTCTTGCGTCTTGAGTGCAGGCATTAGCTGTAGATACAAATATTCTGGATAACTCGCACGATGAGCACTAGCTTTCTCCATATTGCAAATTTTCCACTGGAAGCTTATCCCAAATCTTCCACATTTGCTAATCAATTAAATCTTTGTTTCTACATCTTTTCTAAGTGCTAAAGTCTGTGTCATGCCTTAGAAGTGAGGACAAATCTTAGAGAACAGCATGTGCAGAGAGAAGCCACACAAAACACAGCCATGATGTAAAAGGCAGGTGCCCTCACACTGCATCCATGAGACAGGAGGGGCTTTATGCTGTCTGGATTGCAAGGCTGGGTGGAAGAGATGGGTAGAGAGGTAAATCTCCTGTGCTTCTAAACCAATTATGCAAGAGCAGCCTGTGTAAATTACGGCTATGGTAGGCAGGAAGAGGTTGGGGATCAGTATCCTAGTGTTCTAACAAACCCCCTGATGATGTGCAGAGATTACATGCATTATCCATTATTCAAATTTCACTGCTGACATGCAAAAATCATGATTCATTAAACATACCTATGCAGACCTCATGCATTTCCTGCATGTCATGCAAACTAGCCTGGAAAGGACCCCCCTGAGCTTTCAATAGGAACGTGCTGTTTGGGTGAAAGAAGGTTCTTTGTAGGGACTGAGACTGAATAATCTCCTTGCCTTCAGATGAGATTCTTGACAAAGTAGAGTTCAAGGGATCTGGAAAATATCCAGACTTGGTCCATAATCCTTTTTAATTGTGTGGAAAAAAAATGCTGGATGTTGCTCCATGTTCAGTCTGCTCTCATGTGAAGATTTCTGTGGCAGCTTCTGGTACCTTTTGATCGCAGGTCTGTGTATAACATGATGGGTGAGGGGAAATTTGTTCCCTAGTGGCATTGGTTGACTCAGGCAGTTTGCTGAGGTGCCGTCTACACCCAGTGCCTGGATTCCACTTCAACCAGTTCCCCAGGTACGTTCAGATGAAAATTCCCATGGCAAATTAGCTTGCCAAAGCTTGTTCAGACGTTGAGAAGCACAGAGAGCAGAAGATAGAAACTGACTGCCTCTCTATCCAGGCAGTGATGATTCGGTGCATCTCTGTGGCTTATAGCATGGTTTTGTTTGGCAGTAACAAAAAGGAGAGAAGCTCTGCAATGAGTTGAGTTGAGCAAGACCCACCTCAGAATTTTAGAAGAGCTCAGGAAACAGCCACTAAGATTAACTATGAGATCATCATCGTCACAAAATTACCCCACCTAGAGCAAGCACTCAAATCCAACAAATTCTTGGTGCCGACATGGAAGCCTTTTGCTATAAATGTACTTAAGAAATTAAATTTCTCCCAGAGGGTCATAAAGGGACTATTAAAAATGATCAGTCACAGAGGGCATCTCATTAAGGATTGACACAGATTTTAATCAGTCTAACTCCTAACTAATGTAACGATAACCCTTCTGGGGCAGATAGTAAGAGCTGAAGTTTTCTTTAGTTATCTTGTTCAGATCTTGAAAGAACTGCACAGGAATATCCATCCTGTTCTTATAAAACAGGGTGAAGGTAGAAGTTAGCCAGGCTGTGGTAGAGCAAGGCAATGGAAGACGAGGTCAAGTGGATGCAAATCAAATGTTGGTTCAAAATTAGGTGCAAACAGATCTGAAGCTCTACTGAACTGCCAGCCTCGCTCATGAATCTATTCTTGCCATTGATCACCTTTTTAGTCTTTCCTGCAACTGCTGTATGAGGACAAAAAACCAAGCCCAGCAGGTGATGAGATCATCTCCATTCCAACCTCAAGCCTCCAATTCACTTCTGTTCTCCAGCGAGAAGCAAAATGCAGAAAATGTTTGTAATGCACTGTTATTACTATTATTTTCATAATTATGGGACTCACTCTGAAGACGTTTTTAGTGTCCTTTAGATGCAGATTACCATAACGAGACAACAAGAGCCTAAGTGTTATCTGTAGTAAATTAGTTGTCTACAAAAGGAGAGGCTAATAAAAAATCAACATATAGTAGTTTTGTAAGCAAACTAATAAACAAATTCATCAAACACAAACATTGTATCCTCTAGAAAATTAGCACTAAGGTACATGAACCTTTCTTCAGCCTAGCTTTCTACTTTCTCTAAGCTTTAAGGGAAGACAGTGATGTAACGTGCTATTCAGCCTGCATTGCTTTTTCCCTTCTGTGCCTAATTCACAGGCGATGTGAACGCATGTTAGCTTCCAGCTAAGGAAACATGTTATTTCATTTTCAGCTATAAATTTGTTGCTCTTAATTCTACAGAACTTTCAATGGCAAAGATCACGACCAGTGCACTACCAATGAGTGGTGCAGTAGGAAAGAACACTCTGTGCAGTCAGATAAGGGCCAGATGATGTCAAAGTGAAGGTGACTAACCTAGGATTTTTAAGGAAGCCCACTTAATGTTGGATATGGCAGTTAACAAGCCCTGTGATAACAGCTTCACAAGAGCCAGGTAGCCCTTTAATTTATCGAACGATGTGCCTGCCTTTTGGATGAGACACAAAACCAAAGGCTATTAAAAAGACTATTCATTATAAGATTATTCACATTAACAGCATTTCCTCTCAGAGCTGCAGTGATAATGGCTGTGGTATTAACCCTAGTTTTGGTACAAGTTAGATGAATTCTATTAGCCGGCGTGCATTTCACATTAATGTGAATAATGAACTCCTGCTGGTGAGATGAAACAGAACGTAGCAGGAACAAATGGCTGCAAACAACTGCATGACCAGATATCCCAATGTCTCTGCAGTATCCAAGAGCAGCAAGAGAAGGAGGAAGCAACAGGTCCTGCAGTTTTAGTGCCTGGAATTCTATCTGATAAAGCAGTTCATGTGAGGGACCCATTAGTAGAGACATTGCATGTATTTAACAGTCTAACTCAAGCAGTGATCAAGCAATTTGATCAAGCAATTTGAACAAGTGACTCAAAGAGAAAAGCTCGAGTGACTTTCCTGAAATCTCTGATGGCTACAGGTAGCTGTGCCAACCTGTCTAGGATGGAAATAGTGGGGCCAGACAGTGTTTCTCAGACTGTGCAGTTCAGTTCCCTCTCTATCTTTGGCCCACTTGATAAATTCTTTGCACACATCAAGTCTGTAAGCCTGCTCACTTTAAAAATCATATCACTGGTTCTAACACATCACTGCTGCATTCTACAACATGCACTCATTTGTACCATTTGAGCTGAGCTTTTCCTGCATACTTCTGTGCTAGGGTTAAGTACACTCTAAAATGTGCATTTGTAATACATCAGATTGTCATGAGCTGTCAAGGTAACCTGCCTTGATGTTTTGCTACACGAGATACATATTTACTATCTTTTTGATGGCTGCACTTACAGCTGTGTAATTTGCCAGGTAAACCATGCGAGCAGCTTTAATTCTGAAGGAAGAGAACCGTTGAGTGCTGTCTCTGGGCAGGATTCAGACACAGTGAGCTGCAGCTCATATCCCTGACCACGTGTAGTCTGTGGGCAGTGTAAAGCAGGAGGATGTTACAGCCCCCCAGGACAATGGAGGATAGTTAATGCATTGGTACAAAAACCTAAGCACTTGCATACCATCCTTTTTTTCCCTTACCACTGCTTCATCTAGGCAATGTGACAATGTCACATTGTACTTTGAATTATTCTGAAAAAGCTCATGTATGACAAGAAAACGCTGCAAAATCATGTAAAATGAAGAGAATATAGGCATCCTATCAGATATCAACAGAAAACAGGCAGAACCCCTTGCTGTTGTCTGTATTCAATTCCACAGTGCAATGGAAAACATGGCACAAGGATCTAACACTACTGATATGGCAAGGCAAGGTCGTAGGTATGACTTCTTTAGGTACAGGTTAGTGCCCAAAGAACAAAGGAAGAGAAATTCAGAATACTGAGTGGAAAGCACGTGAGCTTTTGGTGCAGGCACCAGTTTACAGAGCAAGCATCCCCCCCAGCTAAACATCTCAAACGCTCACAGTCATCCCTGAATTCTAAAATAATTAGGGAGAGATTTCCGAGGAAGAAGAACCTTGTGTTGAAGAACTGCATGCATGACTTCATCAGTAATTCCCCCATCTCCAGACTTCAGACCCCTTTGTATTCATAAGTTACAGCCTGTGTACTACTAATTAACATCTCTGCGTTCCTTTCTGGCATTGCTACAGCCCAAAGAGTTAATGCCTTCAGGGTGATCATGGGTTTGTTTTCTATTTGAAACACATTGGATGCACCATGGGGGTTCAAGAAATGTGGCACTGGGGAACATGGTTATTGGGGGATGGTGGGGAGGGGTTGATGGTCAGACTTGGTGATCTCAGTGGCCTTTCCAACCTTAATGATTCTATGCTTCCATACAGCTTGAGCATCCTACACCCCCCTCTGTACCACCAAACTTTACAGCTTGGAGGACTGGCAGATTAATGCTGTTGTTAGGAAGATAGAGCCAGCAGCTGCTGGGCAGCCAAAAGCAAAACTGTGGAATTTAGGGTCATGAAACTTCATTTGCAAGCCTATTCTTGATCCCCCATACAGACACATGTTCAGCATCAAAAAAATTTGCCAAAATGGAACAAAGTTCATTGAGTCCACTAAACACGCTTACTGAAAGCTGCCTGCTGGGAGACACTTCACTGATGTGCTTGCTCCTTGTTTCTTCTGATCATAAGAGTATTGGACTGCAGATCACTTATTTGTTTTACAGAGGTAGGAAAACAAGTTTTCTTTCCTTGAAGTCCACCTGTTTGAAAGGTCAGGTGAGGCTTCATGAGGTCACAAAGATGCCTTCCAGTGCAAAACAGAGTTTTTCATTTTTGCTCATGGAGTTTTTCTTGTGTGTGAGCACATCCCTTAGAAGATGTGCTGATCTGGGAAGTACAATTTGCCTATAATTAAAGGCTGCCTACATTGATTAATGTGCATGAGTAGAGAGCACACAAAATAGATCACAGGAAGAAAAGAAGAAAAATGCCTGGCCTCTCAGCCGAGCAAACAACTCACTTTCCCCTGTTTCTCAGATGACACACTGCCTGGAACACACCAATCGTGCATGCTGCAATTAAATCCAAGATAAAGTAATCAACAAAATCATCACCAGAAGAGGCCATCTCCTCCCATGCCCTGAGTTGTGAGTGGCAGGTTTTCATTTACTAAATGAAGGCAGTATCACTGAGAGAAAGGTCTTCATTTTGACAGGCGTGCTCTTCGGCATCAAGCTGTCAGCCAGCTTCTCTTGCCACACGCAGCTGAAATCAGGAAGGCCAAAGAAGCAAACCTGTCTCTCCTTCTTAGGGAACAACTTGACCTCCCCCACCTGGGAGCTTTGAAATCTGTCAGCTGACCCCCAGCCTTCTGCAGCTTATTTGAACAAGGCTGAACAACCACAAAATCAGCATCTCCTTAGAAAGATGAAGCCTCTTTGGAAGTTATCCCTCTTTGCTTCATTATTCCCAACTAAATGATCGCACTGCCAGGCAGCCGGCAGCAAAGCCAGAAGCCCAAAGCAGAAGTTCAGCTCTCAGCTTCATTCTCTTCCCTCTGTGCTTGGAATAATGCCTTGTGCCATCATTACTGCAAAGTGCAATGAGGGCCAACGTATGTGCAAGGTAAGTGAGATGTGAGGCTGCATGCCCTGCAGGGAGATGCTAAGAGGTTGGTGGGATACACCAGAGACAAGACAGGATAAGGAATGAGAATGCAATAAGAAGAGCATCAAAACTCTAAATATTTTTAAAGATGACTCATCTGTTCATAAAATGAGACTTAAGTACAGGAAGAGCCAGGCAAAACTGTGACATGCTGATCATCTGGATAAGAAATGCAATACCCTGCTTTAATGAATAAGGTTCTATGGAAGTGACAGAGCAGTGAACCTTAGGGCTGACTCCCTGCTGTCTGCAGTCTTTCCCCCTTCTGCAGTCTTAGCAAAGCTCACATCGGTCTGCTTCTTTCAGCTCCTCTTTAAAGACACTGTGCTGCTCTGCTTGTGTCTACTGCATATTGACACTGAAATAATCAGGATGAAAAATTGCCAGAATTACACCAGGTTACAGCCCCAGATGTGCAGCGAAGCCTTGGATTCAGTGTTGCTTCCTTCCCCTGCTCTATCAGGTAAGAAGTCGTGCACACAACCTGTGCTACACACATAGGTGTCTAATCTCAGGATCAGAAGTAGAAGTGTACCAGGAGCACATGCTCAGCAAGGTTGCTTTTCTGGAGTGTATAGCTTGAGGAGAAACAGTGTCCTTCAATTCTTGAAAAGGAGACAGAGCAAGAACTTCAAAGTTTTAAATACTCAGGATATTTGCAGTATTCCTCCTGAAGAAAACAGACACAGACCCCAAGTATCACAACTGCATGCTGCCAGCGATATCTTCTTGTTTTCAGGCTGACAGATCCCCAGCTGCATGAGTGACTTTTGTTCCAAAGGTGTATTCTGAATGCTGCTCAGCTGCTGTTAGCTGCTGTTAGTTGATAATCCAAGTGCATTTGGAATGGAACATTTGCTGAGATCACCTCTGTGCTTTTCTTGACTCAGAGGTACAAGGCTTTTCCATTCATCAGGTTTGTCAGCTTATTTGTGCACAGCAGAGTCCAGGAGAAATACCTTTGCTCTAAGCTGGGAAGCAAAGCCCCGCAGTGCAGTGCACCCAGCCAGTCTGCCTTTCTAGTGCAGAAAAACAGCCAGAACTGCCCTGCCCTGAGCTGACAAGCTCCTACGGACTGCATTACTTGAAAAGCAGCCTGCCACCTTCTTTGCACAAGACACTTGAGAACATATTATTCCCAGGTAAAAGATGCATTCCAGGCAATGTTCAGTTACTTTAAGTAGAATGGTCTTTTGTAGACAGGTTATGGCTGCGAGTTTGACTCATAGAAGTGGCACAGTTCACTGATACCTACTGAGACAGATGGTGAGATGATCAGAGCTAAACAGCATCCATGAACGTTAGCTTGTCCTCAGTGGGAACAGAGAAACCATTATTTTTATTATCTTTGAACAGCATGAGTGTGATCAAGCTAATTCTTTCCAAACCAAATTTATTAGGTACGTTTACCTGTACTATTTCAGGAGGGTACAATAAATATTAGATGGGCTACACTTTTGACTAAAAGGAACTGTTGGTTTGATTAATTTTGATTCTCTAAAGGAGTTCTTAGGTCCAAGAGACTGCTAAACATTAGCAGGAATCAAGAAGGCCAGAGCAGAGCTGAGAAGTAACCTTGACTGGATGATCTTTTAGGTCTTTTCCAACCTTGGTGATTCTATGATTCTGTGATTCTATGATTCTATTTCTTCACCTATTTCTTAATGAGATGATTATCTCAAAGCTAAAAGGTCCATTCTTTCTTATAACTCCCATGCAGATATGCTCTTGTAAAGTACTCCATGGAATATGTCAGAGAACAGATTTAGTAAAAAAAATATATTCTAATTGAAATGCACGAAGTAGACAGGGAAGAAGGCATTGGCTAAGTACGAGGAGAAAGAAGAAAGGAAAGCTGTAGGTTAAAGAAGCACAGTATGCAAAGAAATAATTTTCAGTCATTACAACCAGAATTATGGCTCTGTAGATTAGTATGGTTGATTAGATTTCTCGTTGCTTAAGACCAGTAGTACTGCTGTATTTCCAATATACTTATCAGGGCAGCCCACAGCAGACATTTAATTAAACATCATTTTGATTTAAACAACTGTAGAATCTGTGTAGACAGGATTCTCTAATGCATTACACAATGGTACACACATCTCTGGGGAGGTCAAAGGGAGCTGAACTGAACTGAGAGTAGTGGGAAGGAGATTTAGAACCTCTGGTTTTATAGTTTTGCACAACCATCTGCCCCTTCACCTCTAGCTCACACCTTTGAAACTTACTCAACTGATGAGAAGGATGTTTGAAGGCCATAGGATCTCATCTGAACCAAGACCTTTATGCTGTACTTTTCTTTCAACAGAGATTTTGTCTTGTTTCTTCCAGACCAGAACTTGGTCTGCAGGTTTCTGGTACTGATGTTGAATTAGAATCATGGAATAACAGAACGCCTTCAATTGGAAGGGACCTGAGGATCCCCAAGTCCAACCCCCTGCAGTGGGCAGGATTATAGTATGTATTACTGCTGTTTTCTCCCCTAAATGACTTTAGGATAGACACCAGGAAACTGTTTCATTCAAAGCAGCAAATGATGTATTTTAACCTACTTTGCAAGCTCACTATGGCTGGTGTTTTAAGAATGAGTCTGTTCAGCATAAGGAAATTACAGTGGAGAATTAGTTACAGTACACTTGTAAATCACTGACATTTTACAAAACAGAAAGAAACAAACAAACAGAAAACAAGCACTGCTAGAATATTTCTCTTAAGGAAAAAAAAAAAAGGAGGGGGTGAGTTATCACATTTGGGATCACTGTGGAAGTCTGAAGAAAGCTGCAATTAGAGAATTAGTGATGCAATGCCTGTATTAGCAGCTGACATGTTCAATGTAGTAATTAAGCCACTCAAAGCTTTTGTTAGAAAGGTATAAACACATCCATGCCTGTTTCACAGATAGGAAAGATGGAGCAGAAACATTAATCATTGTCATTACTTAAATTTAAACACAGAAGTACACAGCTCTAAGTTTCATCTTCATTCCTTTGGCTCCTGCTTACTAGATGAGCTCCGTTCAATTTGTTCAACTTTCATGATCCCATTATCTCAATTCTGTGCAGATACAAAAGTAACCTATAATCAGAAGTGCAAGGACTATTTGTATTTATATATGAGCACACAGGGTGGCCAGTTGGATGAGGACATGGACAGAGAACATGCAAGCTGTCTAGCTCTGATGAAAGTCTTTGGTGGTCCTGTGTGGAGCCAGGAGTTGGACTCGATGCTCATTATGGGTCCCTTCCAAGTTGGGATATCCTATGATTCTATAGAAATATAATATAAAAGATCAAAAGTATGCATATGAGCAAAGAAACCTGAAAGTTGCTTAAGAAAAATCCACTAGTTGGTCAAAAATACCTTCCTCACCTGTAAAGTGATGGTTGCAATCTTCTACCTCACTAGGGGGCCAAAAAGAGTGCAGAAGTAGCACTGTCAGAGAAGGCATACAAGCATGTAGAACACACTTATGGGATATTTTCCCCAAATTCAACAGTCAGCGTTCAGATTTTCACCTGGCTTCCTATCCAGACATTGGCAGGATGGAAGTGGGAAATTCCTACAAGCAAATGAAAATGTAACAAAAGATTACCTGAGAATGTGCTGAAGAGACTGAGAAATTGGTCATGGCAAGGTGAAAATTAAGATATGTAACTGTGTAATTGAATTTCCTTTAGTACATTCTAGGTACAATTTATTTTATAACTTGGAGGAGCTGCCATTAGAAAGAAGAAGCAATTTACGTAATCATAAAAGAAATAAAACCAGGATGAATGATGACACAGGTAAATAAGACGTTTAGTTCATATTTAGCTAACAATGTAGCAGCAGAACTGCCCCTACAAACACACAAAAGAAAACGAAAAGTGCCACCCTCCAGTTCTGTTCCTGCTGCAACATTAAGCAATCATAAGATTAAAGCAGCCAAGAGATTATTACTAGTATCATTCTTTATATTCACATAAAAATTTCTTTTTTTAAGCAGTGCAGCTGTTCTAACCCAGAAATTAAAGTTTTAAAGAGGAGAAACAGTTCTTTAAATAAAACAGGGCGCTTGGAGAAGTTTTGCATTTCTGTCAAGGAGTGCTGGCATTACAGACCTAGGCATGCAGCAAGCACTTGTATTGAGCCTCCCGATTCAAAATGCATCACTGAAATTAAGTCAGAACTTACAGGCACAAACAGGAGATCAAGTTCTATCCAGATTTAGTCGCTGATAAAATAATTCTGTTTCTCAACATGTGGCACATCTGGAAGAACTGGAGCCATGAACCGGATGGGAGTAAATCGGGACAGAATTAGCTCTCTGGAGGACACGTCTGCGTGGCAGCCAGATGTGCTCTCTGTCAACAAACATAATCCCTTTCGACCCATTGACTCCATCACCAGCAGAAACGGCATCATTAGCCAGTGCTGTGCATGCAGTTTCACTAATGTACTCTTTGGTCTCAGGGATAAACATACGCATGATCCTGCACTGCACAGCTCCCACGCACCAAACAGGAGTCAGGCAGATTGGTCCGACCACCCAAGCTGAAGGTCAAATAATGCGACTTGTAGAACATCCAGACTCCAAATCCTCCCTCGCTCATAGCAGTAGGCTGTCTCCTTACTTCCAGTTTGCTGAATTCAGAGGATTCACGGCTTGGCCTCAGAATAGCAGTGATACTTTTATCTTAAGAAACATGAAGGGAACAGTTGAGACAGCAGCGATTGCCAAAGGCTATGTGACAGGAAACTGGAGCAAAATAGAGAATTCAGAACTATAAATACCGCAGTCATCTCACAGAAGTGTCTCTGATGGATACCCCTGTCTTCAGACAGTGGAAGAGCTTGTGTCACCTTCCATGTTCTGCGATTAGAGCAGCAATGATTCTTCTTTGGAGGCAGATGACAGATCAGATGACCTTGCAAGCTCTTTTCTAGTCTCTGGCTTGATAGATGCTGCTTCTAATTTTCAGTGGCTACATAATACACGGGAAGGGAGCACTGAAGTTTCACTACTCAACATGAATGAAATGTAGGAAGCTGAAATCATAGAGTTCAGAGTCCTCTACTGATAACCAAGCTAAGCAGTGCTACACCTGAGCTATTGATGCCATCACTACTATTCCTGAGACAGGGCTACCACCCCATACTGTCTAAAGATGTCAAACTGACTCATATCAACTTTATGCAAATGTCATTTGCACTCTGAAACCAAACTGCTACAATGCAAAAACCTTTTGATGGAGGACAGTGAGTTTAAAACTTGATTGGTGCTGCCATCCCTATGAAGGCAAGGACCTGGAGTGCCTTGGTAACTGAAAAAGAGTTGCCCCCATCAAATCAGCTAAGTGAATTACTGCCAACTTGAAATGACTTTGAGGAGGCATTTACAGATGTCTTTTTTAAAGATGCCTTCTGCTAAAGCGACCTACCAACATTCCGATGTTGAATCAACAACAACCAAAAATTCACTGTGTTCAGTCCTCTGGGAGTTTCAGTCTAAGTTCAAAACAATGACTACTTGTACATACCTATAGATGGCATTGTAGGTCCCATCAGAGATATCTCATGTCTTAGCTCACAGAAGGACACCTCAGTAGCTCATACGACATCTATGAGATAAAGGCGAGTTATTCCCAAGTGGGTCAATTATGCTGGTAGTTTTGTTTGTTCGAATGTATTGGAAGAGATGAATTTCAATGAATATCAAAGAGCAACAACGGAGAGACAAGCTTTGCTGTTATAAGCTGTATGCATGTGAGATTTCCTTAAACATTAAATACTTTAAACTTAATTCTATGCTATTATTTTTTACCATTTCTCCTGATGGGAAAATTGTTTTTATCCCATGCGTGGAAATGTGTCATATTATCTGAGTGCTACAAAGCCTCTTCCTAAAGCATGTCTGAAAATGGAGTAACAGCCAATGCTTTGGTTGAGTCAATAATGCACGATCATTTCTGCACATCCTATGAAAGTTCAATTGGTTTCCAGACAGCTTATTAGGGAGACAAATGTACTGGGGACGTTCCTGCTCCAGCCAGAATCTTCCAGCCTTAAAAATACACATATGGAGTTTCACAAATGCAATGAAAGTTTGCTACTTCATTTAGAACAAATTAGCTGCCAACTAGTGCAGAGATCTACGTTGCTTCCCATGGAAAGATTATTCTAATAGGCTGTTATGATATTCCCAGGTCTGTAAATTCTATAGGTTAAATACAGGTGGTTCACATGCAGACAGTACACATCTACCCTGCTTTATATCTTCGCTGGCCTATTGAGCTCTAGAACATTTTCTATCAGACAGATGACAACACTCTGCCTTAAATAAAAGAAATGCCAGGGGTTATTAGTCAGGGAAATCTTTAGCAATCCAATACTTTCCTTGCTGCAACTGTTTTCAGAATGGAAGCGATCATTACTCAGACTTGCCAGAGTCCCTGAAGGCAAGGAAAGTCATTCACAGTTCAGCATTTTTTGCCTAGAAACTGCTGGAGTCATGATACACATGGAAAAAGCGATGCCTTACAAAGGTTACGTGGGAGCAGAATTCTCAACTGGAGAAATAGGTAATTTTCACTGCACCTGTTTCCATGTTACATAAGTGTTCCTAAAACACTAGAAAAACAATTATTTTTTTAGTGATGCCTTTTAGAGCACAGGGGCAATTTATTTAAACTGAACTTTTGCATTTTATTTCAGAAAAATAACATTAGCGTCTGTTGATGTGACAGTGACTATTTGGCAGTGAAAAAAGCCCTTCGAGTGCCGTACAAGTGGAAATAAGGATTTAAGCAACAGATGGGTACATCTTCCCTGCAGAATTAAAGCAGGTGATGGGCAGGAGACACAGCAGCACAGGGAGATCAAAGCGTACACGTGAAGAAATCGCACTGGAGATCATAGAATCGTGATGGTTGGAGATGACCTCAAAAATCATTTAGCCCAACCCTTTGCCTACCACCAGTACTGCCTGCTAACCCTTGTCACTGAGCACTGCATCTCCTCTTTCCTTTAACACATGTTAACAGTGACTCCTCCACCTCCTGGAGCAGCCTATTCCAACACACGTCACCACTCTCTCTGGGCAATGATCTTCATTATCTTTCCAACCTTAACGATTTGATGATTCTAGAACTTGTTTTGTGACTTCTGTGTTGCAGTTCCACAGCGAACACTATTGCTTTCTTGCACTTTCGGTACTAAGCTAGAGCAATGTGACTTTTAGAAGTATTTTTCATATTCAATATTCAGTATTTTTTAATCCTGCTCTCGCTGTCTGTTGTCAGTCCTGGAAATGCAACAAGCAGCGTGGTGTGGTTGTTCATGTTAATTGCTCTGCAGGACTCGTGTTGATTTAGTGAGCTCAGTTATTTTGCTGCTAACACAGATATCCACTCCCAGTTTTCTGGCTTTTTCTGGCTCCCTACCAACCCGTGGTGGAAGCTTGCTGAATAAGAAAATGTGGCTGCCCAGGTTTAACTCACTGGCAGTATTTTAAAGGGAGAATTCGTGTTGGTACTGCGTGAGACATTTTCAAACAAAGGAAGAGAAGAGAAGAGAAGAGAAGAGAAGAGAAGAGAAGAGAAGAGA